>CM024763.1:1227421-1614573 GCA_014218235.1 Colocasia esculenta | reverse complement strand
AACGCGGTCAACCATATATAAATGGTCAAAACACACAACCCGGGGGTCCAAAATCCCAAATAGGGATCCGATCGACGTGTCGTTTTCTCCGACACCCGGGTGGGTTAAAGTGACGTGTAGAAACTAACAGAATCTAATTTGGATCTCCGAATTGGGTTGGGCATTCAAGGACGGATCTAAAAACACGGTCAAACAGATATAAATGGTTAAAACACGCAACCCGAGGGTCCAAAATCCCAAATAGGGATCCGATCGACGTGCCGTTTTCTCCGACACGACCGGGTGGGTTAAAGTGACGTGTAGAAACTGACGGAATCCAATTTGGATCCCCGGATTGGGTTGGGCATTCAAGGACGGATCTAAAAACAGCAAGTATATATAAAAGGTTAAAACACACAACCCAGGGGTCCAAAATCCCAAATAGAGATCCGATCGACGTGCCGTTTTCTCCGACACGACCGGGTGGGTTAAAGTGACGTGTAGAAACTGACGGAATCCAATTTGGATCTCCGGATTGGGTTGGACATTCAAAGGACGGATCTAAAAACACGGTCAACCATATAATGGTTAAAACGCAACCCGGGGGTCCAAAATCCCAATAGGGATCCGATCGACGTGCCGTTTTCTCCCCGACACGACCGGTGGGTTAAGTGACGTGTAAAAACTGACGGAATCCAATTTAGATCCCCGGATTGGGTTGGGCATTCAAAGGACGGATCTAAAAACAGACAAGTATATAAAAGGTTAAAACACACAACCCGGGGGTCCCAAATCCCAAATAGAGATCTGATCGACGTGCCGTTTTCTCCGACACGACCGGGTGGGTTAAAGTGACGTGTAGAAACTGACGGAATCCAATTTGGATCCCCGATTGGGTTGGACATTCAAAGGACGGATCTAAAAACACGGTCAACCATATATAAATGGTTAAAACACGCAACCCGGGGGTCCAAAATCCCAATAGGGATCCATCGACGTGTCGTTTTCTCCGATGCGACCGGGTGGGTTAAAGTGACGTGTACAAACTGACAGAATCCAATTTGGATCTCCGGATTGGGTTGGGCATTCAAAGGACGGATGTAAACGGGCAAGTATATATAAAAGTTTAAACCACACCCGGGGGTCCAAAATCCCAAATAGGGATCCAATCGACGTGCCGTTTTCTCCGACACGACCGGGTGGGTTAAAGTGACGTGTGGGAACTGACGGAATCCAATTTGGATCTCCGATTGGGTTGGGCATTCAAAGGACGGATCTAAAAACACCCAAGAAAATGATGGATCTAAAAAAGTATTGTATTAAACTTGAGAAATAATCACATGTTTTAAATTTCATTTTTGAAAATATTGTATGTCTTTTATTTATATTAATGTTTCTCATTTTAATTTGTTTTAATATAGATCCAGCTCCAGACGATGACGAGGCAGGGACAGCAGACGATCCAGCAGATCTATGGTGATTTTGTATTCATTGTTCTATATGATTTTATATTTATTGTATTTTATGATTTTATGTTGATTGTTAGTATTTGTTAAATTTATGAATATTGTAGCAGGTTTGACATTGTAGCAATGTTGACAAATCATTTTTATTTGTCTATTTTAAAAAATATATATGTGTATTTTCCGACGGATTTCCGACGGATAAGTATCCGTCGGAACTTATAAATTACCGACGGAAAAATACCGTCGGTAATACCGTCGGAAAATACTGACGGATTTTTCGATGGATAATAATCCGTCGGAACTTATAAATTACCGACGGCAAAACACCGTCGACAATTTCATCAGAAAATACTGACGACTTTACCGACGTATTATATCTGTCGGAGGTTTCGACCGAATTCCGACGGAATTGTCATCCGTCAGAAATTTCTGACCAATTATTTCCGACGGAAAGTTTCCGACGAGCTTTGGACGGAAAGCGGTCGGAATGAGTCTTTTCCGACGGAATACCGACGGATTTCCGACGGATTCAGTCCGTCGGAAATAGCGCATTTTCTTGTAGTGTCTGAGACCGAATTATTCAGTCACTATTCGGTCTCAGATTTGAGACCGAATAGTGACTAAAAATATCGGTCACTATAGTTTAGATTTAGTGACCGAAAATATTTCAGTCACTATTCAGTCTCAGATCTGAGACGAATAGTGACTGAAATATTTTCGGTCACTAATCTATGAAATGGCGGGTTTGGGTTGAAATTTTGTGACCGAATATTTCGGTCACAATTCGGTCTCAGATCTGAGACCGAATTGTGACCGACTGGCATTCGGTCATAAATTTTTGGCGCGTTTAGAGACCGAATAGAGATCGAAAGATGTCGGTCACAATTCGGTCTCTAAAACCTCCTTATCCACCTTCCGCACCCCTCCTGTGTTTTCTCTCGCCGACGCCGACACCTCCTTTCTTCTTTCTCTCCCTCTCTCTTCCGTCGGTGACATCCTCCTATCTTCTCTCTCCCTCTCTCTCGCCGGCGACGACATCGTGCTATTGTCGCCGCCATGCGCTTCGTCGCCTCTCTCTTTTTCTCCCTCTCTCTCTTGTTCGCCCCAACCGGAGGCCGGTGTCGTCACTCCCGCCACCACTCGCCCCGACATCGCCGGCGTCGTCGCCACTGTGCCAGGTCCCCGCCGTCGCCCCGACTGTGCCGAGGATCGTGGTCTTCACCCCGACTGCGACCAGTCCCCGCCCCGGCTGTAGCCAAGTAGCCGTCGTCATCGAACCCCGTCGCCATCACCGTCGTCGGTAAGTTGTCTCTCTCTCTCTGTCTCAGTGGCCTCTCTCTCTCTCTCTCTGTCTATATTTGTGTGTGTGTGTATGTGTGAGATGGCGGAGGGGTGCTCCCCCTTTTGTGTGTATTTTGTGTCTATATGGTGTGTATGTGTGTGAGTGTGTCTGTGTGTGTGTGTGTACGGCGGGGGCCGGTCGGTGGGCTGAGGGTAACCGGCTGTAGGAGGGGGGGAGGAGGTGGGGTGCAGTGGGGTGGGGGTTTAGGGGCAGTGGGGGCGGGGGGGGGGGGTGATGTGCAGTGGGGTGGGGGTTTAGGGGCAGTGGGGGCGGGGGGGTGATGTGCAGTGGGGGCGGGGGTTTAGGGGCAGTGGGGGCGGGGGTGATGTGCAGTGGGGTGGGGGTTTAGGGGCAGTGGGGGCGGGGGGGTGATGTGCAGTGGGGTGGGGGTTTTGGGGCAGTGTGGTGGGGCAGTGGGGTGGTGGTTGAGGGGTTCGTAGGGTGGGGGTTTAGAGGGTGTGGGTTTAGGGGTAGTGTGTGGGTGGGGCTGAGGGTAGCTGGCTGTAGGAGGGGGGAGGGAGGTGGGGTGCAGTAGGCAGATTCTTGCCAGTTATTGAGGTGAGAAAGTCCAGTCATTATATAGAAGAGAAGTTCTATGAAATATCTGATGTTGGACTATTCCAAACATGCCTCCACACACGTGCAAACAAGCCCGCTTTGATGATATCATGATAACAGACCTATTATCTCAACCTCAAAACCTATGTGTTGAGGTGAGAAATCCCGGTCATTATTTAGAAAGAAAATTCCATCTTCGATGTGGGACTATTCCCAATATGTTGACAGTATATGCTTAGTTTACTAGTATACTCAAATGCAATTAAGATTGATGGGCATTTTTTTTTATGTACCTTGGTTGTAGTCCAAGCGACCGCTGGAATAGTTACAACTATCCCAGTACTCCCCAACGGAAAAAATTGGCTTTGTCTCCTCTACATATTCTTTTACAAATTTTGGAGCATATCTGGACATTGTGGAACAATATTATGAGCTTGAGTTTTGATGACTCACAACAAGCCAGCAAGCAAGCATTATGCAATTTCTATTGAGGGTTCACTTACCCCTTGGCAATTTCTATTGAGGGTTCACTTACCACTAGTCGGGTTTATTATTGCACTTGTTTATATGTATGATATTGTTTTCATTTTCTTTTCATATTTATGTGGTTTATTTATTGTACTTGTTTATATGTATTGCACTTATTACTATAATGCAATTCATTTACAAGGTATGCTTTAGTTTTTTTTTTTTTTTTAACACTGCACACACTTCACGAGAGCGTGTTAAGCCCGTGTCAATGAACCTCCCGTTCAAGACTTTGGGATTGATGTGCACGAGTCTTATTTTCAAAGATGAGAATGTGCATATCTAACTCAAAGTCCTGAATTGTCCCGTTTTGGACAGTCTGTGAATGTTTGATCGCAGTTAGGTGGTCATTTACTATGTGCTTGTATTATTTGTTGAAAATTTCGGGTGTGTCTACTCACTCCTCTCTGATATACCTTTATTGATTTAGAATATTTTCTTAACCACTTATTAGTAAGTGTTTAAGAAAATATCTTAATCAATAAATATTTTTGGTATATCGGAGAGGTGTGGGGAGATGCTGCCGAAATTTTCAGCAAATAATACAATCACATAGTAAATGGTCATCTGAGTGCGATCAAATATTCACAGATGGGTAAAAGTGATAATCTAATAATAAATCCTTCCTATTCATTTCGGTTGCGTCGAAGGATGTGTGATTTAGATTTTAAAGTTATTTGTCTATTGATATTGTTTGGGCGTAGGACAACAATGGCTTTAGACCGTTCATGGATGTATCGCAGAATAGTTGATCATGTGGTGTCCCAGGAGTTTAGGGTCGGAGTTGAGAATTTCGTTTAGTTTGCATTGGGGAATCCAAATGCAGAAGTAGACAGCCAAGGTGGCATCCGATGTCCTTGTATGATTTGTAAAAATTTGAAGTGGAATTCCCCATGGGAAGTTCAACGCCATTTATACAGAAAAGGGTTTGTTGAAGGTTATATGAATTGGACATGTCATGGTGAGGACTTCTGGTCGCACAAGCCTAGTAATGTGGAAGGCACAAGTACGTACGTGGATATGGTTGTAGATGCTACTGGTCCGGCATTCAGTGTACATGTGGATCCTGTATACGCTGAAGACATGCCGAATAAGGGAGCCGAAAGATTCTATCAGTTACTTAAGGATGTTGATGAGCCATTGTGGGATGGTTGTCAAAAGCACACTCGGTTGTCAGCGGTGTCACAGTTGTTGAACTTGAAATCTGAATTTCATATTTCTGAGAATTGCTTTGATCATCTCCTCCTCATCATCAAGAGCATGTTACCTCCAGATGAAAAGCTGCCTCCAAATTTTTATCGTGCCAAGACGATGGTGAATGATTTAGGACTTGGATATGTGAAAATAGATGCATGTCCTAATCATTGTATGTTGTATGACAAAGAGAATGCAGATATGGTATCATGTTCAGTTTGCCGTCATGATAGATTTAAACCTAAAAGAGGGGTCAATTCTAGGGGAAAGGATATACCTTATGTGTCATTGAGATATTTCCCCCTTACACCCAGGCTGCAGCGGATGTATATGTCTTCAAAGACAGCTGGGACATATGAGGTGGCATGCAGAAAGAGTACGTCGAGACATCGATATTATGACTCATCCTGCAGATGGCGAAGCTTGGATTCATTTCAACCATGTTTATCCTATCTTCTCAAGGGAGTCACGTAATGTGAGGCTTGGTTTATGCACTGACGGATTCAATCCTTTGGAGGTTCAGTGGCTTCCTACTCCAGCTGGCCAGTGTTCGTGACACCATACAACCTTCCTCCGAGCATGTGCATGAAGCGAGAGAATTTGTTCCTGCCCTTATTAATTCCTGGTCTGAAAAGTCCTACAAAAAATATAGACATCTATCTAAGACCGTTGATTGATGAATTGAAATTATTATGGACAGAGGGGGTCAATACTTATGATGCATCTAGAAAGCAAAATTTCACCATGAGGGCAGCATTGATGTGGACTATAAGTGATTTTCCTGCATATGGAATGCTATCTGGTTGGAGCACACATGGGAGGCTAGCATGTCCGTATTGTATGGATAATACCAAATCGTTTGTACTTAAACATGGTGGGAAGTCCTGCTGGTTTGATTGCCATCGTCAGTTTTTACCAGCTGATCACCCTTTTAGAACACAAAAAGATGCATTCCTAAAGAACAAAAGAACGAGATGAAGTTATATCGAGAGGTTGTCCAGTCCTCATATGGCAGCACGTGTTGAAAATTTGCCAGATATCACACACAGATGGATAGTACCCGACCCTTCAGGTTTTGGGAAGGAGCACAACTGGGTGAAGAAAAGCATTTTCTGGGAGCTACCTTATTGGTCGACTCTTCTTGTGCGACACAATCTAGACGTGATGCATATCGAGAAAAATGTCTTTGATAATGTTTTCAACACAGTTATGGATATCAAAGGTAAAATAAAGGACAATGTGAATGCACGCTTGGACTTGTCCATGCTCTGTAAACGTCCAGAGTTAGAAATTGTTGAAGTAAATGGGAAATCAAGTAAACCAAAAGCAGTTTATGTGCTTGGAGGAGGACAAGTTAAGGAAGTGTGTCAGTGGCTGAAACAGCTAAGATTTCCTAACGGTTATGTGTCAAATATTGCTCGTTCTGTCAACGTCAGTGAGGGAAAGATATATGGAATGAAGAGTCACGACTGCCATGTGTTCATGCAAAGGTTGCTACCTATTGCATTTCGTGACATCTTGCCGAAGCCGCTATGGGGAGCGTATCTGAGTTGAGTTGATTTTTCACGATTCTATCTGCATCAGAACTCAGGCTTCAGGATGTGCAAACTATCGAACAGAATGTGGTCACCATTGTATGCAAGTTGGAGAAGATATTTTCACCTGGTTTCTTCGATTCAATGGAGCATTTACTCGTACATCTACCATATGAAGCAAAGGTTGGGGTCCAGTACAATATAGATGGATGTATCTATTTGAGAGGTATATGCATGATATTAACTGTTTCCTTCTTACAATTGCACCTTACATAAGCGATAGATTTTCTAATTGTCTTTACATTGTGGATGTAGGTGTATGCATGACCTCAAAATGAAAGTCCGAAATAAAGCAAAAGTGGAGGGTTCTATTGCTGAGGCATACATTATGGAGGAAATCTCTAACTTTTGTTCAATGTACTTTGAAGCAGACATGCAAACTCGTTGGACACAACCTCCACGTAATGATGATGGGGGGGAATCTGTAGGTTCAAATCGACTCTCAATATTTACTCATCCTAGACGTGCCTTCGGACGTTCTTCAACTCGAATGTTGGATGACAGAGAGTTATGTGCCGCATAGAATATATTCTTTTAAATTGTTCCGAGCTAGAATGTTATGTGAGTAAGTACTAATATCACAATTTAAATTTATATGTAAGTTCTTTGCCTTATTCTACCTATTGAATGTGGTCTGCTATTCATATTGCAGACAATTTGATTCAGAATTAATTCAAAGAAATCCACATCTCACTGATTTTGAGGTTGAAAAAGAACGAGAGAAGTCATTGGCCTTATGGCTAAGAAAACGCGTAAGTTACACCGTCAAAGAGTATTCAACAAAATTCATTTCACTTTTTAACTAGCCTTTTCTACACGCAGGTTGAAGAAGGTTTAATTACTGATGAAAGAGTTCGTCAGGTAGCCTACGGCCCATCCAAATTGCACAGAATTATGTGGGATTTATTGTTAATGGGTATAGGTTTCATACAAAAGACTATTAGCAGAATAAATCTACCATGAACAGTGGCGTATGTGTAAAAGGGAGTACATACAATGAAAGTGAGTATGACTACTATGGTATTGTAGAGGAGATCCTACAGTTGCAATATCTAGGACAAGACAATCATATATTCTTTTTCAAGTGTCATTGGTTTGATCCGAATTCCATTCGAAATGACACAACGCATGGGATTGTCGAGCTTAAGCATAAGTCAAAATGAATACTTATGAGCCATTCATCTTAGCCACACAAGCCCAGCAAGTGTATTATACAAGCTATCCATCATCTACAACAAAGAACGAAATGATTGGTGGGTAGTTTGCAGAATTAAGTCAAGACTATTCTCTGATTATGAATTGGACATGACTGATCAGACACCTGTAGGGTCAGTGCTTAATTCTTTCAAGAAGACTTTGTCGAAAATGTAGAGTTGACAACTCATATTGGAGAAGCTGAATCTGAAGCACCAATGTCCTTGTCTCACAGAAATGAGGTCGAAGAAGTCGATCTACGTGAGATGGAAGACAGTAGTGCTCGTCGTACAGATATTGAATGTGAAAGTTCTGATGAGGAAGATGAATATACCAGTGATGAATGTGAAGATGATGATGAAGATGGGGTTGAATTGAACATATCGTCATCATCTGAGGAGGAAATGGATATCAATTAAACAAGGGTAGAATTTTTCACACTTGTAAAGTATACGTCAAGTAGCTCACTTTGAATATAAGCAATTGACTAGTACACATTATATTTTATGTTCTCTATGAAGATAGGTGCGTGGAGCTAGATCTGGTAGCAGTTCTTGGAGGGGCAGCCATGGGAGGGCTTTGTTCGTCGCATTGGTATGTATATTTTTCTAATGTAGTCATCTGTGTGTATTTTTCTTTGTGTATTATTTATGTGTACTTCTGTAGTGTTAATGCCATTCAAATTGTTACAGCTTCTGCTTCTCCTTCGGATGAGCGGACACCTCCCCCCCTAGCAGACTAGGTATGTATATTCATATTTCAAGTATTTTTGTAGTCATTATTTAAACATATATTAATTATTAGAATTGCTACAGTTGCTGGTCCTTCTTCTGGATCTCGTACTGTACCTGCAGGTATGTATATTTTAATTTTCAAGTATTTTTGTAGTGGCTCTATATACATATTATTAATGTTATTAGAATTGCTACAGTTGTTAGTCCTTCTGCTCCTCCTACGTGCCCGCAGGTATGAATAATATTTGCAGATGTACTTTTATTGTGCATTCATCTTCCTCATTACTTATGCCTTCTATTCTAGTTACAGTTGTTGGTGCATCCTTCGAGTCTCCTCTGTAGCAGCTGGTATGTATATTTAAAGTTATACTTTCATGTACGCATTAATTCTGATGCCATTAAAATGTCACATGCTCAGGTCACTCTACACATTCTGCAGATGCACCATTAGGTTTGTATATTTAAATGTTAGGATATTTCTGTAGTCATTATTTAGTATTTTGTACATTACTCATGTTGTTCTTCAATTTTTTCCATGTTCGGTGCCAGAGGATGCTGTGAGTTGCAGGAGGGCGGAGGTAGTTTTTATGAGAGCACTCTGCGGGAGGTCTGGATTAATGGGTACGTAATCAACGTGTATGTATTTCTTATGGGCAATGAGGTGAATTTAGTTCATAATTTGACATTATGCAGTTACATCATTACAGTGATAAAATAGAGCCTGCTCAAGCATCTCAATTTATCACAAGAACATTACAAGCACACTTTCTGGACCTATTCATAGATTCAATGATTTCCCGATGGAGGTCCAGAAGCACTTGTATCAGATGTCATGTGTATGTAATTTCGCATTGTAATTTATTCTTATCGTATCATACATGCAGTTAACTAACTCTTATGTATATAGAGCCAGCATCGATTCACGCGTCGTCCAGACGAGGCGCGGTCTCGATTTGTATGGACGATGACCGCAAGATCAAATTTCAAGCATTGATGTATAACGCGAGAAAAAATGCAGAGAAACATTCTCAGAGTGCAGACTCGACTCTTTGGAAGGAGCGGGCACCCAGTTGGATGAGGGGAGAATATTGGGAAACTCTTTGCGACATCTGGGCTGCAGAGAAATGGCAACTGACATCCTCAATAATGAAAGTTAATCGGGCTGCCAATCCAGAAGCAAACATGCATAGTAGTGGGTCTGTCTCTTTTGCGACCCTCAGTCCAGATTGGTAAGTATTTGTCCATTTCAGGTCTCTTTAATTTATAAAGGTACTCATTTATGTCATGTTTTTTCTGTGAAATAGGAGAAGGAGCTAAAAAGGCAACCGACATTTTCGGAGGTGTTCGATAGAACACACAAGAAAAAAGGAACGGTGCATACATTAGCGATAGAGCCCGCGTGGTTGCAGTAAGTATTTAGAAGATATTCACTATTTAATTTTTCACATTAATATGAATGTCATGCCCCGCCAATTTAGCAGCGGAATAAATCGGGGAGGCATGAACAACGAGTATGGTAACGTAAATTGCGCATACATTTGTGAATATCAGAGCAACTAATAAACAATAATTGCAATAAACTCATCATTTTATTGATAATTCATCTAAACTATTACAACCACTAATTCAGAGCCAAAACATAGGGCTCAATGACTTTATTACATCTGGAAATGATAACTAAGCGACTAACTAACTAACTCTAGGGTACTGGGGACAATCCATCGCTATGTGTAACACCCTCCTCCGACCTTCACACAAACACATTCGTAACCTTTGATCGGAAGAGGGGTTACACTAACAAACTTTCGTTATGGGTAGATATATCCGCGCTTTGCACAAAACTAGCAAACCATTCCACAAAGGTATCTTGGAACATATTACAATACACAAGGTCACAAAGTGCTAACACTCATTATTTACAAAAGTCAAATTTCTCTTTCTACTTAATACATCAACAACTAAAATAAACTGCATTATTCTTCTTCATTTCTTCATCGTCCGCAGCGGAATTAGGATCACATGAAGCTGAGATTATACACACCTTCAATCTGAAAGGGGTGGAGGAAACAAAGGCGTGAGTCGGAAGGACTCAGTAGGTGACAGTAAACATAAAGATAGGAGTTTCAAATTTTAGAGCTTCAAGAGTATTCAGAAGTGCATATATGGAACAAACATAATTGCTCATGAATCTTCATATCTGACATAAACATATAGCCCAAGTAAATTTCATAACGGGCTCAGATGAATCTTAGAACAAAAGTCCTATTTGTCTTTCAGAATTCAGACCATAACTTAATTTGGAAACAAATCCGACAGGCATCACTGCTCTCAAGAGGTTACTATATAGACGTAATTTACCATCCTCAGTGCCTAGGCGATCCAGCACCTAGATCTTGTTCATTGCGCAAGAACGGGGTATAATTATTTTGTTACCCACCATCGTCAGTCCATTGACTGGATTTACTTACGTACAAACTGTCGCCCTAGCTGATCACAAGTAGCGGGTGCTACTACAAGTAATCCTAAACCCTCTTTTGAAGAGAGCACTGTCTTCAAATCATAAATTTCTTTTCATGAGCATAACGGAAATGAGAAATCCAAAGGGAGATTTGATTTATGATTAATACAAATATCTTGGTGACAAAGTAGTTCAGAGTTCAAGAAAATAAGAGACAATTAGTTGAGACAAGGTGATGACTCAAAGCTAACAACTTCGGAAGATTTAAATCACATAAAACCCAAGAAAATGAGGGTACACAGTTGTCATCACAAGTATTCATATCTCATAAGGTGTTCAAACATATGAACTCTTAAGTGGTCAAGTTTTACAACCTCAATTACCGAATATCGAAGAATAGACTCAATCGGAGTACTATTCGTAATTGACAACTTTAGAAACAATTCAAGGAAAGTAAGGTACCCAAAGTGGTGAACTTTGAAGTACTATGACAGTAAATATCAAGGTAAATGAGAGGGTAACTTCCTTGGCTTTTAGGATGCAGTTCTAGCATAGGATTCGGACATAATAGAGTGCAGAAATTTGAATCAGCACTGCATCTGTCGACAGACAGGAAGGGGCTGTCGACAGATGAGAGCAGACAGAGTTCAGGTTGTCTGGCTCTGTGTATCTGCGACAGATGCAAGGGATCTGTCGACAGATCCAGTCACACAGTCCAGAAACCTGAAGTTCTGTCAGACGTGCTGTCGACAGATTTGGGCTGTCTGTCGACAACCGCTTATTTCTTACTCATAAATGACTTAGAATGTACTCTAAACATGTGACAATGGACCTATGAATCAAGACATGATGTATATCAAATATAAGAGTCTAATGTAGATCTCACAGTGGTTTATAGGCCAAACAAGAGACATGGAACAAGAGGGTTGCAATTCAAGCTTGTCTAGCTAAAAACTAGACATAGTATATTGTTGGAAGTAAGGCCCTTATACAAGGATTAGATGGAAGATTTCCACAAGATAAACTCTCAAACTCATGGTATTTAATGTTCCAAAATCAAGGTTTGAGGTACAACTACTAAATGGAAAGTAACCTCACTGTTCTAAAGATATCGAAACTTTTAGCAAATCTCTTAACATAACCATGGATCATGGGTGGAAGGAGAAATTGGGAACCTACTTGATCTGAAAGAAAAGTGAAGATTCTTCTTCGTAATCACATGGTTCCAAAGGAGTTAAGGAAATCAAACAAAAGTTGGAATTATAACCTCGTATACAGACTAAACCAAGGTTGGTTAACAAGCTTAAAGGCAACTTTGAACAAGGCTATGATCTTTCTGACAAGAACAGAGGGTAAAGGTTTAGAAGGAGAATAGGAACCTATAGACATACGTACTTACACACGATTTATGAGGATGGTTACACAGTTCATATGAGGATTTGCAAGTTTAAGACAAGTATATAGAGATCCTGAACTCTTTAGCCAAGGTCAGAGACAAGGATTAGAAAAGAAGGAAGACCCTCTTGACTTCAAGATCAACGAAATCCTTGAATACATCTAATTAAAAATGAAGCAAAGCAAGAAGAACTATACAGGTCATGGCTCAAACAGGAGACATGGTTCCTACAAATGAAGAAACCATGAGCATATACATAGGAAACTGAGAAGGATTGGAGGTATGCCACCTACTTGACTTGGTGAAGAACAAAGGTACTTCTTTTCTCCTCAACAAAGGAATCAACAGAAGCAAGGAGAGGGAAACTTGTAGAATTAGCCATCTCAATTTTAATTGGAGCCTCTTAACACCTCCAGGAGCACAGCAGCAGCAGCTACGGCCAAGCAACTACAGGACCAGGAAGAACAAGAGTGTTCGAAAGATGCATACGATGGGTGTTGGGGTGTTTTTAACCCAACAAACCTTCTCATGCATGATGGCACGTTGGTTGGCCATGTGTCATGGTAAGAATCCTTTGATTCTTACCTTAACACGTATCACATGCAACTTACCATTTGGTTACACATAAGTAACCGCAATGATGGCCTATCTTTGATGTAATGGCTCTTTAGGAGCCTTACACGTATCCCACTGGAATTTCCCAAAAATTCCATCCGTAATTACCACATAATTCAGCTGGTCCAATGTTTACTATGTAAACACTCTAAATGGTGTCCATTTGTCACGAAATTTTAACCATAGGCTAATACGATGGTTTTACAAATTGTAGTAATTTAGTTTAATTTTAGATTTTATTTTATAGTAGGTGAAAAATCACCCGAAAAATAGTCGCGTCGACTGTACCTTGAAATCCGTACGTCGAAAAATTCGGATAATTACACATTTAATTTCTCCACATTTTTTTGGAAATTATGATGTTCTAGATTTTTATTTTGATGTTGTTTTCCGGTATCGCCCTGTGGAGGCACGCACATCGAGGTGCGACAGGGGACAATGTTCATTACCATTAATTAAGTCTATCATCTAATTCTCACATTTTAATAACAACCCTAAGGTATTTTAACCAAATTACTTCTATTTTCATAACATTTTTAATTTCTGGGGCGTTACACTATGACTCCAGGACGCTCATCACTCCAGTCCAATCCCGTTGTTGTGTGTAAAGTCATCATCTGACTTACCTGAAACACAATGACAAATAACGAAGGATGAGCGATAACGCTCAGTAGGACTTAATATCTCGTGTAAACAAGCATGCTTTAAGTGATTAATATCTTGTAAAGTAGGTTAACTAGAGAGAACGATCAAGTATAGTCAAGAGAGTAATAGTACAAGATAACACGTGAACGGTAATACATTTCAAAAGGTTATTGCAAAACTAGGATGATAAAGAACTGACCGTGTAACGAGATAGCGTGTATGGTTGCACAACAGTGCACTAGTCACAATAGCAAGTAAAGCAAGTAACATGCGTTTGGTCGATCATTTTATCAACCACAAGTCAAGTATCATGTACAGGAATGTTTGTGAATTGTCTTAGATTAAATCTTGATAGTCATGCGTTTGGTGTATGCCATCACCTGATCATTAGACCCCCGCGAGTTTTAGCCTTTCAGGTGCTCCTCCCAAGGACCAGATCGGGCCCTTATAATGTTGTTTAGCATAGTCATATTTGTTATCTTAGACAATCACAAATGGCCAAGAGAGTACCAAGAATAGATGAGAGTAGTAGATGAACTAGACGAGAGTGTAGAGAGAACGTGAACAGATGAGAGTAACGAGATATCAAATGAGATAGGGACATATGTGTAAAATGACGAGAAAACACACGATAGTAACGGTTGCACGGCACCAAGTCAGGTACGGCAATCTGGTGGAAGTCACAACCGCCCACTAGCCGTGCTATGAACACAGGCTAGATGGTCCAGTGTGATCGCAAGATAAGGAGAGAGAACACTAAGGCCATGGATCGTACTGATCCCTAAGGTGTAACGGGTTTTAGGGTACAACCAGCTCGTTGAATAAGGACGTGCGCCAAAGCCAAGAAATTACGGAGGTCTTGACAAGGATTCCCTAGTCCAGTCGAGAGTATTCTCGGTGGAGAGGTGGTCCAAGTCAAGGGAAAGTGTGTAAAAACGGGTCCGTCGTGCCTCGAGTGCTCGAAGGCCGGGGAAAACGGTAACGGTAGATAAAATACGCGAGTCAATACAGAAACAATTGTATTTAACAAAATAGGATAATTTAATCATATATTTCGATAACTTACCGAATACATTATTGCATAATTTATCAAGGTCAATGGCAATTTACAATGTTATGAGTGTGCAAGTGTAAAGAAATCTTGAGGATATGACAAGTCGTGCTCAAGGCTTTTAAATTAACAAGAATTATTTAAATAAAAATATTCAGGTCGATTATGAAGCTTAACAATACGTGGTTTAACTTGTATAAGGGTTATATGACAAATAAAGCAGGGTTATATGCATAATATGAGATTCTGGCCAAAATTTTAAGAAGGCGACGGGGTGCATGGACGCGTTACTCATAGTGTCGCGACGGGGTATCCTGTCGCGGTGGTGCGGCCTGGCGCGACAGGCGAACCGGCCGGTCTGGCCTGGTTCGGGTTGGGAATGCGGCGGCGAGGCCCGTCGCGTTCATGACGCGGCCTGAAGGTCGACCGCGACACTCCTCTTATCGCGGCGTATCGCGTCGCCGCGATAACAGGGGCGGTCCTGGTTTTTCCCTTTTTCTCTGGGCAAGTCCTCTGTGATATAGGGACGTTCTAAATTCCATATAAAATAGTAAGGTGGTCCAAAAAGCATGAAACCAGTTTTAAACGAAAGTAGACATGTATATCTATCAACATGCATGATTAATTTGAAAATAGACAAGGTTTAGACATGCATTGATCAGGTTACTTTTCAGTGACCTAAATAGGCGCAGTCAGAGTTCAATGAATTAATTAGAGATTTATACATGATGAAAAATTTTGAAACCAGCGGCGTTTGAAAGCTAACATGTATTAGTATTTATGATAATTTATCATAGATTGATGTCAAGTTTGCACGAGGTTAAAAAGGAAACAAGGAGGGTCGAGTGCACAGGTCTGATAGATATTCAAAGATTTAATTCTCCCTCATGGAAGATCAAAATCAAGCAAGACCAGGGGCGTTTGAAGCTGTTACATGGTAGCATCAATGAGAATTTTATCATAGCATGGGAACAAGTACGTGCAAGGTATTAGAGAAAACATGAGATTAGGATTCATGGTGACAGCAGGATTTCACGAATTAAATTCGCTCCAATAGATGAACGAAATACCACGAAACGATAGGGCTTTTGAAGAGGTACATGAAGGCTACCTAGGGTAATTATTTCACGATTTTTTCTTGAGAGATTGCCTACCTTTTTTATGGAGCAAGAAAACCCTAGTTTGGATGACGAAAATCCGAAAACCTTCTTGTTCTAGCCTCCTCCTCCTTGCTCCTTTGTCTCCAGTCCTTCTCCTCTTTCTCCAGAGCTCTAGCCACGAAAATGGGTTGCTAATGATGAGTTCTTGGTATATATGGCCAACTATAGGAGTCCCAGTCATTATAAGAGTCCTCCTTCCATTAAACTCTAAATTCCTTCTTTATCTCCCACTTTCTCTTATTTATCCACCTAATATGGCTAGGGAGAGAGCTAATTTCGTGGCCAAAGGTTAGGGTGGTGTAAGGACTCTTATTTAAGATATATATGAGTTATTTAGCATTTATCTTAACCCTTTCCTATTTACTTAATTAATTAGATACGAATTTCACCTATTTACCTCTCATTCCATGATGGGCCAACACCAATTGGGCCCAATATATTAGGTTTGGGTCATTAGAATAACCCATTAATAATTAGTTTAATGGGTATCACTTTAATTTCCTTTTATTCCATGTATTCTCCCTTTATTCTCATTAAATCCATTTATCATATTTATTCAATTGATTCCTATTTTAATTCAATTCAATATTTTTTAGCCAAATATTTCTGACTTTTATTCATCTCTTGGGCTCTTGCTTTTGGCCCCAACATCTTACGCGGGCTTAATTGTACAACCCATGTACTTAATTTACTTAATGAGTTTTAATTATCCTTTCATTTGATATATTCATGGGCCAAAATTGTCCATTGATCCAATTATCATAAGGCGATATCACCCCATATTATTTAAAGTCTACCCACATATTTATTCTCATTTATAATCCACTTTGGCACATAAAATAATAGGTTCTTCGACTTATTCCTTAATTATGCTAATAAGTCGCATAAATTCTTAAACTAAGTCCAAACGAATTTTCTATGCCCAAATTTTATGATGGATCATTAGAGAACATTATTTAAAGTGTAATTATTATTTTTATGAAATTTTTATAGGGGTTTATACGCATGCAATAATGATGCATACCGTTTTAACTAATTGAATTTATTAATTGATAAAATTTCAATTTATCCATAATTTTTAATTAATAGATTTTCCGGGGTACTACAATGAATATTAACTACTATCATTTTTTCTGTTTTCTTGCAGGAGTCATACAGAGAACAAATGACAGAGAAGTATGCCGGGGAGGACGAGCAGCCGCCGTTAGATCATGAGTTATGGGTTGCGACAGCTGGGGCCCCAAAGAAAGGCCATGTGTATGGTTTTGGGCAGAACATCGACATGAGCCGGGTGTTATCTGGAGGATCCAGCTCAGGGTCACAGACCAGTGCATTCCACGCAGGAGTTGGTACTCCAGGTACTTCTCCAGGACAGCTGATGGGCTTCATTGACAGTAGGATATCGGGCTTAGAGTCTCGTCTGGCGGATTCGATGGAGACTCGTCTTGCCCAGATGCAGATGCAGGTGACCGACGCACTACAGGCCCAGCTCTCCCAGACCCTCTCCCAAGTTATCGCCCAGGCCTTCTCACAGGCACCACCTCCTCCGCCACAGGCAGCACCTCCTCCATAGGCAAGTTATTTTAACTTTCATTTGGGTGATCGACGCACAATTTTTGTTAAGCAAGACAGTTTGGATTAAAAATGAAGAACTTAGGTAGGTTTTGGGGTTCAAAATTAGAAATACTCATTCGATGGCCTCCGGTTTTTTCCAGCACGGCCATGGCGATGAATGTGACTTGTGGAAACTGACGGAGTTCAATTCGGACTCCCGGTTTGAGGTCGACGCCTCAAACTTGCATTCGAGAAGTCAGTTTAGGTCAATAGATGAAGAATTTAGGTAGGTTTCGGGGTTCAAAATTAGAAATACTCATCCGATTGGCCTCCGGTTTTTTCCAGCACGGCCAGGGTGATGAATGTGACTTGTGGAAACTGACGGAGTTCAATTCGGACTCCCGGTTGAGGTCGACGCCTCAAACTTGCATTCGAGAAGCAGTTTAGGTCAATTAGATGAAGAACTTAGGTAGGTTTCGGGGTTCAAAATTAGAAATACTCATCCGATTGGCCTCCGATTTTTTCCAGCATGGCCAGGCGTTGAATGTGACTTGGGAAACTGCGGAGTTTAATTCGGACTCCCGGTTTGAGTCGACGCTCCAAATTGGCATTCGAGAGAAGTCAGTTAGGTCATAGAGATGAAACACTACAAAAAGAAGAGCATATGTCAGCGGTTTGGAGCCGCTGCCAAATGTCCAGAAAACGCTGACATATTGTTATGTCCGCGCCTCTCCAGGCGCTGCCAAAGCCGCTGACAAAAACCCCGCGGACATAACTTATGTCAGCGCTTTACATGTAGCCGCTGCCATATAAATATTATCCGCGCCTACTGCGGCCGCGGCCATAAAGTACTATTGGCAGCGGTTGGGACCACCGCGGCAATAGATTATACAGCAACGGCTGGAAGCCGCGGCCAATAAATGTTATGGCCGCGGCTTACAGCCGCGGCCATATAATTTTTGTCAGCGGTCTTAGGGCAGCGGCCATATGTCCATTTTTGTCAGCATGTTGTAGCCGCGGATATATGTTCTTTTGGCAGCGGCTATTGAGCCGCTGACATATG
The DNA here is from genome assembly GCA_014218235.1 of Colocasia esculenta. Lineage (NCBI taxonomy): Eukaryota > Viridiplantae > Streptophyta > Magnoliopsida > Alismatales > Araceae > Colocasia > Colocasia esculenta. Next base: position 1,596,041 of record CM024763.1, on the reverse strand, counting down.
ATCAGAAAGAAAAAAAAATTATTTAAATACATACAACACTCTATACTCACATGTGAACCACCTGAATCATTCAATTACATATATTATCATTGAGCCACCACCCAGGCTCGCTGGATCATTCAATCACATATCATTGAGCCACCACCCAGGCTCGCTGGATCATTCAATCACACATCATTGAGCCACCACCCAGGCTCGCTGGATCATTCAATCACACACATATAATATAATGCGTAAAAATTGTTATACAAATATCCAGAACAATAGAAAATATGAATGTGTAATAAAATAAGGGGAAATCAAGAGACAGGAACATCATGATCTAAATAATCATCTGCCGCCTCATCTGTCTCAGTGTCGCTCTCGCTCTGAACTGGAGGAGGTACAGGTACAGGCTGGGTACGTGCCTGTGACGCCTGTATCTGGGAGAGGAGTACGCTCATCTCGTCCACCTTCGAGGCTACACTCTGCAATTGAGAAATCTGTTCTTGCATTTCATTCATCTTATCTGCCTGTGCTTTCAATTTGTCTTCTTGTACTTTTAATTGTTCTTGCATTTGCCTTTCTCGCTCTGAATAGGCAGACGGTCCTGCAGATGTAGATCCATACCATGTCCTCAACGTCTCTCCACTCCCTGCGCAGCGAACACGCCCAGGTCGATCTTTTCCCATGACTGAAATGAAGGCGTCCTCGGGAGTCTGGCTCTCGGCATCAATGTCAGACGGAGCAATCATTTCACTCATAGCCTCCTACAACAAAAGGTAGAGAAAAAAATATTAATTATACAACTATTGTAATGAAAACATATTCACATAAAATAAATAGAAATAAAGTTTCTTACATATCGTCTCCTGCTCTCCTCATCTACCCAACTCTCAGTGCCGTCAGGTAAATTTTACATCGACCCATCTTGAATACCTCAAGTCGATGCGGAGTACGTCCATGCATTAGAGACTGTTTAAATTAAAGACATATAAGTAAGTAATGAATAAAAGGGATAATAATTCATAAAGCATAACTCACAAAATCACTCATCAACTGATAATGAGAAGTCCTGCCCCGTCTATATGACATAGATTGAGTGGCACGATTTTGCTTATTTCGATCAGCAATCCTCTAAAAAGACAAGAATAGACAGTTATTGTTCCATTTATAGAAACAAAATAATCATAAACAATTATATTCTAAGCATTTTAAATATTACCCTCTCATCCCCAGTAGTCCACAACTCGCACATTGTTTGCCAATCGGAGGGGTCAACACCTGCTGGGACGGATGCAATCGCATCATCTAAAGGCTTCCCATTAAAATGCTGACATGAAAAATAAAATTTTTGTCAATATAAAACAAGTATATAAAATAAAGTACATATGAAATGAAATAGTATATTAACTTACTCTTTTTTTTGCTTGCTACGCCAGCTGCGATGCATGGCGCTCATGTGAGCAAGCATCTCCCTATCTGTTTGGTCTGTGCGATCCCACTGATATGTCAACTGCAAAACAAAGTCACTGAATTATAACAAAAGCATATGCATATATATTATTCAATTTAAATAATAATTACCTGCAGATCTCTGAATATAAACTCCTTAGTCGCAGCAGGCAGCTTCGCAAAGTCTTTTTGCCAAATCTTACAATATATCTTTGATACAACGCCCATGCGACTAGTAAAGTGATCTGCAGTAGGGCCGACGCCATAGCCTCGGACAAGAGAGACATTCCATTGTTGTCCATCAGGGCATCTCCTCTCCGTAACTCCCCTAGTCGGCCCTCGACGGCCATGACCCCTCCCCCAAGGTCGTGCAGATGGACCTGTTGAAATATAAACATTAAACATCATTAGAGAATATCTATTAAACAATGAATATAAAAGTTACATGAAATTAAAATATGAACCTGCTACAGAAGATGCAGATGCCGCCGAAGAGTCCTGAGGGCTGGAAGAGGGAGGTATCTGCTGTACAGTGAGAGGTAGAGGAAGCTGCTGAGAGGTGGGAGCGGGAGAGAGCCCCTGAAATGTGGGAGGGGGAGGCATCGCCTGAAAGGTGGGAGGGAGAGGGACCGATAGAGTCCGAAGCCTCCGTGGGCGTGAGCCATCACGAGAAGAGCGCTCACCAGTGGAAGTCATCTGTTACAAAAAATTGTTAGTAAACATGTAAACATAACAAGTTAAAAATTTTATTTGAAGCATGCACAATATAAATACTAATGTAAATAAATCACCTAAATGTCAATATAATCGTCCACTCTTACGCTACTTTCTTGACATAGATCCACATCTTGAATTTCTCCTCTAATGGGAACATCAATCAGATTGTCCTGAAACGCTTCGTCACTTGGTTCTATATCATTCTCAGGAGCATCATCTTGCAAGTCGTAGTAATCACGCGGACGTGCTTTGACAGGGATGATCCATCCTTCTGTTGTGTTATCATTGACATAGAACACCTGTTCCACTTGACTTGCCAGGGCAAATGGTTCATCTGTATTGAGTCTTTGACGAGTGTTCAGACTGATAGTTCCATATTTATCTATTTTAAATCCTCTGTCTTTTCTATAAACATCCCACCAGTCACACTCAAATAAAACAACACGTCTTTGATTATCAAAATATATTTCCAATACATCATTTAGACGTCCATAATATCCATCACATCCGGATTCAAGTTCCGCATTCACTATAACTCCACACAACTGAGTGACCTTTGTTGCATCAATAGATGATGCACGAAACCTGAATCCATTGACAATATAGCCCGAGTGTGAACGCACAAACCTTGAAGGTGTTCGTGCCAGACAGTATATATCAGGAGTACACCGAGGATCATTTGCATCGTACAAATCTTTCACATAAATTTGGAACCACTTCAAGAAATTCCTTTCTGTGTGGCTTGAACTCTCTACACATCTCTTGTGTTCAAAAAAATATTCATCGATATCTTCAATCTGTTTAAGAATGTACAGATGTGCCTTCTCAACTTCTTCTTCAGACAATATACGACTATTACCTGCTCCTCCTAAGAAACGTCCTGAAGACTTGAATATCGAACAACCGCCTTCATTATTGTCTTCAGATGGGACATCAAAGTTTCTTTCCCTTCGATTAAAGCGAGTGTCAATACCCTCCATATACATAGAACAAAATGAGATTGTTTCCTCCATAAGGTAGCCTTCAACAATTGAACCTTCTGGATGTGCCCTATTTAAAACATATTCTTTCAATTTCTTCAAAAATCTCTCTATAGGATACATCCATCGGTATTGAACTGGTCCCGCAATTCTCGCTTCATATGCAAGATGTACAACCAAATGAACCATGACATCAAAAAAAGACGGTGGAAAAATTTGCTCCAGCTTACATAATGTTACTGCAATATCACCTTCCAATGTAAGCAAACGATCAGATTGAAGAACTTTGGAACAGACATCTCTAAAATATATGCTCAACTCTGTAATTGGGTCTGTGACATCTTGATTCACAATACCACGAATCGCCAAAGGCAATAATACTTGCATGTATATATGGCAATCATGACTCTTTAGCCCTACCAATTTTCGACTTCCAATATCTACACATTTCATCAAGTTGGAGGAATATCCATCTGGAACTTTTATATTACGCAGAAAGTTGCACACAGCCGTTGTCTGCAATCTGTTCAATGTATATTCTGCCGCTGGTAACCTGGTCTTATTTTGACTGTCTGTTTGTGGATGGAATTCTGGTCTTATTCCCCACTGTGCCATATCTAACCGTGCATTCAGACTGTCTTTGCTCTTTTCCCCACCAAGAAGATTCAAAGTTCCCAACAAATTGTCACATACATTTTTCTCAATGTGCATTACATCCAGGTTGTGCCGAATGAGTAGATTTGACCAGTACGGCAGCTCTCTAAAAAATATGTGTTTCTTCCATCCCTCTAAATTCTTGATATCATTCTTAAATTCTTTCCAAATCTGATATGAGGAAGTTGAAGTTGTTGACTCCACATTGCAGCACCCGTTAACACTTCTGGACGGTTACGACGTTCAGTCACGCCATCAAATTTGTGTCGATATTCACGCCTTCTCCATCTATGACTGATTGGCAAAAATCGTCGGTGCCCTAGAAAACAAAATTTCCGACAATTTTGCAGCCATTTTGAAGTTGTATCATAATGACATGATGGACATGCACGCTTTCCTTTGGTACTCCATCCTGATAAATTGGCATATGCAGGAAAATCATTGATCGTCCACAGCAGGGCAGCTCTCATTTTAAAATTCTGTTTCTTTGAAGCATCATATGTTTCAACACCGTTGTCCCACAAATCTTTCAATTCTTCTATCAACGGTTGTAAATAGACATCGATATCATTTCCAGGACTTTTAGGACCTGGAATAAGTAATGACATCATCATAAACGTCTGCTTCATACACATCCATGGCGGCAAATTATAAACTACTATCATCACAGGCCATACACTGTATCTGCTACTCATCATCCAAATGGATTGAACCCATCAGTCGCTAAGCCGAGTCTCACGTCGCGAACCTCTGCCGCAAAATCTGGATATTGAGCATCGAAATGTCGCCAAGCTTCAGAGTCAGCAGGATGTCGCATAGTTCCATTTTCGAGTCCAATCGGCCATCTTTGTGCCATGTCATCCACTTGGCAATCTTAGAAGACATGAACATTCTTTGCAATCTATCTTTCAATGGAAAATAACGCAATATTTTATATGGCACCTGTTTGCGACGTCTCTTCTTCAGGCTACCTTGTTGCGTATTTTCTTTGTACCTAGGAGCATTACATGCTGGACATCGATCCCTATGTTCATGTTCATTTCGAAACAAGACACAATCATTCTGACAAGCATCTATCTTCTCATGACCTAACCCCAAATCTTTCATAGTCTTCTTCAATTCATACCATGTTCGAGGTAAATTAGCTCCTTCTGGTAATACTTCTCTAAGCAACTCAAGAAACATTTCCATACAAGAAGCTGTCACTTTGTTCATAGTCTTAATGTGTAATAGTTTCAACAGAAATGTCAATTTTGAAAATTTGACACAACTAGGATATAATGGTGTTTGAGCATCTTCTAATAATTGATAAAAATCTCTTGCTTTCTCATTTGGTTCATGTTCCTCTGCTCTTCCCTCTATTTCAGCCTCTTGTAACTCCTGCAACATTTCTATTGTTGTATCAATCTGCACTTCCATTTGTGCTTCATTAGCAGGGGCTAACTTGCTGAACATGAACTATCGGTGCCTCTCCATGACATACCCAATTGGTATACCGTGTCCAAAATCCATCTACTTTAAGATGAATTTCAACATCCATCCGGATAACTTCACTCCGTTAACACAGTTACGACACGGACATTGTATGAACTCATAATTCTGTCCATGTCTAAAACATTGTCTTTGCTCATCAAAAGCAAATTCCAAGAACTCATCTACTCCTTTCTCATATCTAGGATCCAAACGATCTCTAAGTTGTATCCAACTCTTATCGAGTCCTGCCATTTTTGGATGCAATAGTTCTGCATTGACAATAACCCATCAGCCTAACTTGTACCCAAACGATGTCTATGTTGTATCGAATAAATATGAATTAACCGACAATTCAAAAAATATTCGACAGCACCTCCCCTATACCGGGAGCATTTTCACACATACCTTCCACACACATATACATGTCCATATACATTCCACATTCACAATTCAAGACTTTATGCTCGATATATGACATTACTATCAAAAGACAGTAAAAGCATATATCCTAACACAAGTCTTGAACGGGCAAAAATGGAAAAAAGGTCCACTCAACTCACTCATTTCCATTCATGCTTTCTCCGTCTTCTCATTCATACATCCTGTAAAGCACAATGTATACATAATTCTAATGTGCTCACACATACAATCACATCCTGCAAAAAATATGAGCCACCACCCAGGCTCGCTGGATTAGTTTAAACATGAGCCACCACCCAGGCTCGCTGGATTAGTTTAAAATATCAAAGTAACTTAATAGTCTATAAAACAGAGAGAAAAATTTAATTGTGAACCTTGCTCTTGTTCTTCATTTGGATTGTCTTGATGCTAAGAGAAGGCTAAATTTTGAGATAGTTTCCCCTAATACATTACTTTATTTCATGTTCCTTTTATGAGGAGGACCAAGAAGTCAATAATACATTGGTTTGAGATGTATCCTCCCAATTACTTGAACAATGGTATTGACTAATATATGATTTAGTCAAATATGATCGAAATTAATGAGGTCACTTTACAGTTGTGCAATATTAAAAAGAGAAAAGAGGAACATCAGCCAACAATTTGGCCACTTGCATGGTTTCCCCTCCATTTGCCAATATTAATGACCGGTAGTGATCAACAAAAGCCCTGTAAGGTAGCCAAGCACTATAAAACAGCAAGAGTAGGCAGGAACAAAGGGGAAAGAAGAATACTAAAGACCCCCCTGTTTCCTTGTCACGTGGCTGGCAATAACTTATTGAAACATCAAAGCCCTCTCCCGACAGCGGTTCCACCTTAATTCTAGCGTCCAATAAAGCTCAAACCTTACTTCGTTCGGGTAGGGCTTTGAGGAGTCGTCTTGAGCCAACAGAAAACTCACTCAATTGCGAGAAGGAGTCTACATCGATTGGATTTTACAGGGGAGAAGGTAGCAGCGTGGGCGAAGGGAGGGCGTTTGGTCTTCCAAGTTGCGGCAGGGGAGCAATGGGCGGTAGGGTTAGATGTGTACTCTATGACGTGTTAATGCTTCTCCATCATCTTCCTAGCAGAGGAGTTTGTTGGTCGATGTTGGACATAATAATCCCATATCACTGTGTGAGAGGAGGAAATTAATATATAGTTGTTCTTGCACATAGAAAATTAGGAGCAATTTTAACACCTCCCCCACAGAAATCATAAGATGATTGTTTTTTTATTTATTATTTACCCCCAGTCTTATTCTTGTAATATTTTGAGTGTAAACCTCTAATATCGATAACTTGCGGATTATTAAAAGCTGATTCTAAAGGATTTGAGAGACTTGAAACAAAAAAGATCCTTCAAAACATACTTGTTGTCGATGTAAAGGACATATTTTTAAAATTATTTAAGACAACATAGTTAAGTCACAGAATACATAGACTAAAAAAAAAAAAAAACATCAAGAATTCCTCAACATAGATTTGTCTATCTTAATTGATTTTAGCAACTAGACAGCAGCAGGTGGAACACATGCACCTTTAGTGCGAACAAATACCATGCATTCACAGTTTTCAGAGCTAGCAATACAGTAGGCCCATTTCCATTCCTCTACAGCAAAACAAAGCTATTATGCCATTTACTGTGGTGTGGGATAAAGATGACAACAGCTCCAAACTTTGATGTTACCATCCTGATGCGACAAGAAATTAGGTGGTGGGGGTTGTAAGGTTAGGCTCACTCCCACTTAGTTCACCGTTTAAGCAAAAGATCTTAAAAGCTCTTGTGACATTCTGAATGAGACATAACAGGAGATTAACAGAAGATTCGCTCAGGTTAGAGTTCTGTTGTGAAGAAAGGCTCATCCCACTTGGTTTAACCTTTAATCAAGCTCAGACCAAACTGCTGATGAGATATAAAGAAGACAGCATGCCTCAAAATGTGCCTATTCTTCTTGTTTGTTCTGGATTCCTTCCAGAAGTACAGAAGAATATATTGATATGAATGACCAATTAGTGGCAGGTCAGGTTAGTTCTCCTACCCTGCTTAACTGATCCCACTGGTATTCCTTAGTCCTAATGTTTCTGCATTAAATAATTATATCATCGAACAAGGTGAAGTGACCACATTAATTTCTAAGACAGGAGAACGCTGCCAACTTCACGGTCCACACCTCAAAACGAATCATAGGGGAAAATTGGCAATCCCATGCCCCATGTCATTCATCCAAAGAAATCATACAGATAACCCACTCACAACCCGGCCATTTCCCAAGATGCCAAGCAATAAGCGGAAGGAAGAAATGTGAAACCTCGGACAATAAATGGATAGTGAAAATCTCATCAGTGAGGCAACATCTACTGTCAAGCAAAAATGTGAAATCTTTGTGATGTCACAGGGTGTTGTTATCCGGTTCTTTGGAAAAGACGAGGGCTGACGAGAGTTGGGGTGGCCAAAGGACCGTCAAACAGAAAGGGGAGTGACGAGAGAGAGAGAGAGAGAGAGAGAGAGAGAGAGAGAGAAGAGATGGCGTAGCCGTCGACCTTACCACTGCAGATGCCGATAGGCGGCGGGGGAGTGTGGGACAACCCCAAAGACGCGGCCCCGAGGGTGTTGGCCGCTGTGACAGCGGCCATCGAGCGGCTGGTGGAGCGGAACGACCGGATCGCCACTGCCGCGGCGGAGGAGCAGGGGGAGGATGGGGAGGAAGTGGAGGCGATGGCGGCCCCCCTCGGGGGCCCCCTGGACGGCTTCCGGGGGGTGAGGGCACCAAGTATCGGCGTGGGGAGGTACCTCGAGAGGATCTACCGCTACACACGCTGCAGCCCTTCCTGCTTCGTGGGGGCGAGGGGCCACCGAAGGGGAGGGGGCCGCCGGAGAGAAGGGGGTGGGGGGAGGGAGGGGTGGGGGCGCCGGAGGCTCACCGTAGGGGGTGGGGACAGCCGCCGGAGATGAGGGTGTCGCCGGAGCCACCGCCTGCCGTCCGTCGTCGGTGCGTCGCCGGAGGGAGAGGAAGGCGTCGGTGCGTCGCCAGTCTTCGGGAAGAGAGAGAGAGAGAGAGCGAGCGAGAGAGAGAGAGAGCGAGCGATATGGCGCGCAGTGGTGTTTTTTGTTTGGCGGGATAGGCGAAAATATGGCAGCGGCTGTACAGCCGCTGCCATATTAGTATTTAGCAGCGGCTAAAAAAAGCCACTACTATTTATATTTATGGCGGCGGCTAACCACCGCTGCCATATGTAATTAAACTTAAAAAAAAGTTGTTGCCACGCATCAGTGAGAAAGTCGGTCGACCGATATCTCGTGGTAGGACGACCGATCTTCTCAGTGCATTTAGGCTGCCAGCAGTGAGAAAGTCGGTCGACCAATTTCTAGTGTTCGGTCGACCGATCTACTCAGTGCATTTTGAGTGAGTTAGTCGGTCGACCTATTTCTAGTGTTCGGTCGACCGATCTACTCAGTGCATTTTGGCTGGCAGAAGTGAGTTAATCGGTCGACCGATTTCTAATTGTCGGTCGACCGATCGATTCAGTGCATTTTGAAACGCAGAGGTGAGACAGGCGGTCGACCGATTTCTATTGGTCGGTCGACCGATCTACTCAGTGCATTTTGGCTGGCAGAAGTGAGTTAATCGGTCGACCGATTTCTAATTGTCGGTCGACCGATCGATTCAGTGCATTTTGAAACGCAGAGGTGAGACAGGCGGTCGACCGATTTCTATGGTCGGTCGACCGATCAAGGCAATCTATTGTTTGCAACGCCTACGCTATCCTCTTGCCTGACGGATATGTTCACTTAATTTGTGTATAAAATATTTATATTTGAGAATATTACAAGTATATACATGCATATCTAGCACAAATATACTTGATTATTTGTAATATAAATTAATAACATATGTATATATGAATCACTAAACTAAGGTAGAGATTAAGTTCATGCTAAGCTAAGCAGTTTTGTGTTGAGCCTCGTTTTGTCATCAAGCAATATACCATAAAGTACATCAAGCAATCACATACCAGATGAAGCAGAAAATATGATAGACATATTGTAGCTATTACATAAAGAGCACCCTTTTGTCACAGCAAAGAGGCGAGAGTAGGATACGAAAAGCAAAAGGTAGACATCATAGAACAGCTAAGGAATCACTCAGAAGGAGGCTGATTCTGAGAAGGTCGCAAATAACCCATGATTTCCCGTAACATTTGAGACTGGGAGTCCATGTGGCCCTGGTGGCTAACTCTCAACTCAGCAAGTTCTCTAGAGAGATTCCCGACTGTGTCGCCCACTTGCCGAACTTCTCCCCGAATAGATTCCATCTCCCCCTCAAGCCTGGTCAAGCTACCTTGGATCCGCAGTTGGAAGTCATCACCTCCGGCAGCCGAAGGAGGCAAATCTTGTTCCATAGGAGCCAAATGCTCTTCTTCTTCATGTCTATCGTCTTCACCTTGTGCTTCACCTTCGCCTTCATCTTCCGTTTCTTCTTGACTGTCTTCACCAGGGTCATCAGTGACATTCCTCATGAATTGTCCATTAACATTCCTGTAATTCATGAACCTCATGATGTTGGTTTCATTGTAGACCATGGAGACAGAAATATTTTCTGCTCGCTCATTAGTGAGGTCAATGCCAGCATGCTCAAACACAGCCGTAAGTTGGGCTGCATAAGGTAGAGATCTTCTTCTCTGATTCTTTACTAACTTGATCAGCGTTACCATCATCTCAGGTAAACACAGTGGTACATTGTGAAATAAGCAGTGAAAAATACATTTGTGCACTCGAGTGACTTCATCCCGATCCACCTTTTGGAAAAAGTATAGTGGTGATCATGTGGTGAATGATCCTCTGTAGTGGTGGAAAATGATTTGCATTGATCAAAGCATGATGTGCCATCCAAGGTGCCGGATCTTTTCCCAACAAAACTTGGCACATATCACTATCATAATACTGGACATGTTCCACTAAATAACCAGCATTTCGAATCTCTAATGCATGACTAAGAACTGTATCACTCACGTGAATCTCAACTCCATTAACAGCAGTAAATAGTCTGTTGTTGCTTGTATATAAATTTGCATAGAATTGTTGAACCAAATCTGGATAATAGACTCTATGGCTAGACATGAAGTGAACCCACCCTTGTGTTGCAAATAGAAGACTGACCATGGGCTCCGTATTGTCTAGATTGTCGAAGTCCACATACCGAGGGGGCAGAATTTTCCTTCTTGTTTCAACCAACAACTCTCCAGGAGCCAAGGGAACTTGTGTAGCCGCCCTGATCCTTCACCAACGTGGCGGCGACGACTCGGGACTGAACGACGATGGCGCATCCGTGGAGGCATCGGAGATGGACAAGGGGTGAGGGAAATGAGAAGGAAAATGGAGAAGGGGTGAGGGAAATGAGAAGGAAAATGGAGAAGGGGTGAGGGAAATGAGAAGGAAGATGGAGAAGGGGAGAAGAGTTCTAGGGCAAGTAGATGAAGATGGAGAAGAGGAGAAGATGAGAAGAGTTCTAGGGTAAGAAGGGAAAGATGGAAAAGGGGGGAAGAGTTCTAGGGCAAGAAGGAGGCAATGGAGAAGGAGGGAAGAGTTCTAGGGCAAGAAAACCACCTTAGGGGCTGGAGAGATGGAGGAGAACTTATGTGGGATGTTTCCCACCCACCCTAACATATATAGGAGGGGGTTGGGTTGATACAAAGTGGGCCGGTCGCGACCGAACCGAACCGGACGAAATCGCGACCGAAATCGGTCGACCGATTCTAATATATCGGTCGACCGACCTACCCAGTGCAGATTATAATTTTAGCAGTGTAAACGTCGGTCGACCGAATGTGCATCATCGGTCGACCGATTAAAAATATGGCAGCGGCTATATAGCCGCGGCCATAGTCGTATACCGCTGCTACAATCCACATGGGTTTTTTTTGGTGCCACATGTACAAAAACACATGTGCATGATGCCACATGGGCAAAAAACACATGTGCATGGTGCCACATGGGCAAAATGTCCATGTGACACTTATGCACTTTGCACAAGTGCACAAAGTCTCTCCTAGCACAAATATACATATATATTTCAAATATAAATAACATATGTATATATCAATCGCTAAACTAAATAATTTATTATTAAAAAATGTATATGTTCTACTTATGACTGATTAAAAATTTTTTAATTTAAAAATGAATAAAGTAATATTTTTAAATTATTTAAATGTCAGCGGTTTGTAGAATTGCAGACATAACATATATATATCAGCGGTGGACGAAGCCGCTGCAGAATATATGTCCGCGGTTAAATAAAGCCACGGCCTTAAGGCAACATTTGTCCGCGGTGAAATTTTAGCCGCTGATGTATGCTTAACTTTTATCAGCGCCTACAACTAACCGCGGACACAACGGTTGTATGGCAGCGGTCTACAATAGCCGCTGCCTTATATCTCTTTTGTCCTTGAATTTTCAGCCGCGGACATATATTCGTTGCCAAATGTTGGTTCTCCTGTAGTGAAGAATTTAGGTAGTTTCGGGGTTCAAAATTAGAAATACTCATCGATTGGCCTTCGTTTTTCCACACGGCCAGGGCGATGAATTGACTTGTGGAAACTGACGGAGTTCAGTTCGGACTCCCGTTTGAGGTCGACGCCTCAAACTTGCATTCGAGAAGTCAGTTTAGGTCAATAGATGAAGAACTTAGGTAGGTTTCGGGGTTCAAAATTAGAAATACTCATCCGATTGGCCTCCGGTTTTTTTCAGCACGGCCAGGGTGATGAATGTGACTTGTGGAAACTGACGGAGTTCAATTCGGACTCCTGGTTTGAGGTCAACGCCTCAAACTTGCATTCGAGAAGTCAGTTTAGGTCAATAGATGAAGAATTTAGGTAGGTTTCGGGGTTCAAAATTAGAAATACTCATCCGATTGGCCTCCGGTTTTTTCCAGCACGGCCAGGACGATGAATGTGACTTGTGGAAACTGACGGAGTTCAATTCGGACTCTCGGTTTGAGGTCGACGCCTCAAACTTGAATTCGAGAAGTCAGTTTAGATTAAAGATGAAGAATTTAGGTAGGTTTCGGGGTTCAAAATTAGAAATACTCATCCGATGGCCTCCGGTTTTTTCCAACACGGCCAGGGCGATGAATGTGACTTGTGAAAACTGACGGAGTTTAATTTGGACTCCCGGTTTGAGCTCGACGCCTTAAACTTGCATTCGAGAAGTCAGTTTAGATTAAAGATGAAGAATTTAGGTAGGTTTCGGGGTTTAAAATTAGAAATACTCATCCGATTGGCCTTCGGTTTTTTCTAGCACGGCCAGGGCGATGAATGTGACTTGTGGAAACTGACGGAGTTCAATTCGGACTCCCGGTTTGAGGTCGACGCCTCAAACTTGCATTCGAGAAGTCAGTTTAGATTAAAGATGAAGAATTTAGGTAGGTTTAGGGGTTCAAAATTAGAAATACTCATCCGATTGGCCTCCGATTTTTTCTAGCACGGCCAGGGCGATGAATGCGACTTGTGGAAAATGACGGAGTTTAATTCGAACTCTCGGTTTGAGGTCGACGCCTCAAACTTGCATTCGACAAGTTAGTTTAGATTAAAGATGAAGAATTTAGGTAGGTTTCGGGGTTCAAAATTAGAAATACTCATCCGATTGGCCTCCGGTTTTTTCCAGCACGGCCAGGGCGATGAATGTGACTTGTGGAAACTGACGGAGCTCAATTCGGACTCCCGGTTTGAGGTCGACGTCTCAAACTTACATTCGACAAGTCAGTTTAGATTAAAAATGAAGAACTTACATTTAGGGGTTCAAAATTAGAAATACTCATCTGATTGGCCTTCGGGTTTTTCCAGCCAGCACGGCACGGCGATGAATGTGACTTGTGGAAACTGACGGAGTTCAATTCGGACTCCCGGTTTTAGCTCGACGCCTCAAACTTACAATCAACAAGTCAGTTTACATTAAAAATGATTAACTTACGTTTAGGGGTTTAAAATTAGAAATACTCATCCGATTGGCCTCCGAATTTTTTGTAAATTTAAATATTTATTGTTTCTAATAATATTCAATTTTAACTTATTATTGTTATATATGTATTGTAGGTTCCTTCAGCGAGTGGTGTGGGAGGAGACGAGCACGAGGACGAGGAGGATGATTCATGATTTCCATTTCACTATTATTCTTATTGTTATTGACATTTGTATTGTTGTTGTGGATAGTTTATTATTATGATGTTGTGTATATTTTTATTGTTCACGTGGACTTTATATTATTGTTTTGTTGTGGACATTTTTATTTTATTATTGTGTTGTGGACATTTTTATTATTGTTGTTTGTGGTCATTTACTGTGTTGTATTGTGGATATTTATTATTGTTGTGGACGTTGTTTTATTTACACAGATTATTTTGCTAAAAATTTACAAATTTAAAAAAAAATTACAAAAACAGAGACTGATTAGTGACTGAACAAATCAGTCACATTTCGATCCCTGATATAGCGACCGAATTGAGACCGAAATTATTTGGTCTCAAATAGAGACCGAATGCATCGGTCTCTATTCGGTCCCTATATTGGGGACCGAATTGTGACTGATTTGATCGGTCTCTATTAGTGACTGATTTATTTCGGTCTCAATTCGATCGCTATATCAGGGACTGAATTGTGACCGATGGTTCGGTCTCTATTTGAGACCGAATAATTTCGGTCTCAATTCGGTCGCTATGTCAGGGACCGAATTGTGACCGAATTTATTCGGTCTCTGATGTGCACTTTTAGCGACTGAAGTGCTTCGGTGACTATTCGGTCACTAATTAGTGACCGAACTGTTTCGGTCACAGATTTGTGACCAGAAATTGTTCACCGACAAGTTCGGTCTCTATTCAGTCGCTATTCGGTCTCTGAACTGTTTAGAGACCGAATAGAGACCGAATATTCCCGTTTTTTCTTGTAGTGATTAGCCTTCCACAAGTTCATAAGAGCTTTACATTTCTGCATGAAATTTCACACAGCTTGTCTTGGATGCAATAGGTGTAACGTCGCGTGCTTTTCGGATCCATGCGGATCATGTGCATTGTGGTTGTGGCGGCCGTTGTGAGGCCAGTGTGAGTTGGGTGTGTGGAATGCATGGTGTGATTGTGTGGCTTGAGCAGGTGAAGAGCAGGGTAGGTCCTGAATTGGAATAGGACCTGCTGCTGTTCTGTCTGAGTTGGCGGCCAAGGAGTGGTCGTTGACTGTTGGCGTCCAGGTTTATGGACGTTGACTTCTTGAACTTGGCGGCAGCTTTTGTGGACGTTTAGTCTGGCGGTGCATGTGGGCGACAAGGGGGTTGACGCCAACCTGTCAGTTCAGCAGGTTATATGTTCACCCGAGGGCAGCTCTCTCATCTTACCCTCTCTCCCTCTTGCCCCAGCTTCGCACCTAGGTGTTTCTGAAGGTTCTAGCAGGTACCGAGGAGTGGTTGGTCGATCGTGGGACGCGCGGCGTCGCCGAATTACGCGAGGAAACGTCGCGGCGTGGTGCAATTCGCGTGGGAGCTCGCGGAGGGCTCGGCGTGAACCGGGGGATTGCAGGAGATTCTAACGCGTTCTGAGGTAGGGGACGAACCCTGGTAGCTCCGTAGAAACATTAAAACACATCATAACTACTTGAACCAGCATGATAATCCATGTTTGGATAGAGTTGCACCATATGGGATAATGGGTGGTTTGAGTAGTTATTGTTCGAATCATGTTTAAACGGGTTGCATTGGGTTCTGACATGCTAGAGGGTATGCATTTGCACGTTTTTCAGTAGTTAGAATAGTTAGAAAACCCGCAGGACCGGATTAGGGTTTCTATAGGGTTTAAGGCCGGGGAACTTGGCGTCAACATCGTTTGCCGCCAAGATCTTCAGCCAGGAGGTTGACGGCCAGGGACCTTGCCGTCTACTTCCTGTAAGCGGCAATCGATGTGGCCGCCTACTTCTACATGAACAGAAATGGCTATTTATGGTGTTTTATCGATAATGCATGCGTGGAATTATACGAGGTGCACTAAGTGCACATGGTTCTCGTGTTTAGCATACAAGGTATGCTGTTAGTTGTTTACTTCGGTGACTGCGCGTTGTGTACGCGAGTCAGTTGGGTTCACGTGTAGTGGACCAGTGGTTACTTGTGGTTTACGTGAGGTTTCACGTGGTTTGTGTGTGACGTGCACGTGGTTTTGTGTACGTGACGAGTAGTACGATGCCTACCGTGGTTACCTCTCCAGTTGGGTGCCCCAGGTTCTTTGTGAGCCAGGCTGTTAGCTCGGGGCTTTGTCCCGGTACTTGTGTTGTACCGTTGAGGTCTGTGTCGTCTGACCTGGACACCCTCACTCTTGTGTTAGAGTTGTACGTCCGGCTGAGGGAAAGACGACAGTGGGACAGTGACAGTTGTGGTTGTTTTTAGTCACTTGTAGCGCGCTCGTAGTTGGGGGTACGGACACCAGTAGACGTACTGGACCCCAGCTAGTCCTTTTCCAGTGCCTTACTCTAGCGAGCCCAGGCCAGGGTCTCTGGAGGTGTCAGGCATGGGCCTGTGACCGTGTGGTCCGCAGGTTGTGGTGGTTTAGTTGGTCTCCACAGTTGTTTGACCTTTTTACGTGGAGCGGCAGCTAGACCCTTCGTCCGTGGCTGCGAGACTGAGAGGTGGACCTGTGTTAGTTGTCCGAGTCAGTTTCTGGTGTCGCGAACCAGTTTACGTGGCTCGTGTTGGCTGTCTCTACTTTGGCTTGTACACCTGTTTGTGTTTTCCGTTTAGTTACTACAGTTGTTTCTCGTAGTCGACAGACGATGAGTACTTTTACAGCTTTACTTACCTGCTTAGCTGTTTTATATGTTGTTGGTATTGTTTACTGTTTTGTACCTGTGGTTTGTGGTTTGTTCGGCTTTGGGGGAGTTCCCTACTGAGCCAGTGACTAGAGAGGCTCACCCCTACCCCCACAGGTGAGGGCGAGGAGGACGTTTCCCGTCCGACGTCCAGTTCTGGGCCGCGTCGTAGCGGAGCAGGGTCAGTACCTCCAGCGGAGTAGTACTCAGCAGTGTAGCCTTGTAGCTTTGTAGTTGTTTACTTTCTTTTGTTGTACCTCGGGGTATGCCCCAGGCTTTTGTACACCTTTACAGTTTTAATGGAATATGGCTATGTAAATTGTGAAAAATTATATATGAAATGTGGTGTGTTCCTTTATGTTTATACGGACTGTGGTTTGGTATCCCTTGCGAGGCTTCGGCCCGTTCGCGGGAGGCGGACTCGGATCAAGTGCATTATCGGTTTAACGGGCTTGGCCGAGGCATTCCGTCACAATAGGAGTGTTCCTGCCAAAAATGATACAAGATTTTTGCTTATTAATTTCCTAGCCAGCCCACATAAGAAATTTTTTAATCACATTCAACATATTAATTCATTAGTTCCTTTTTTAAGGCTCACCCAAATATTCATTAGTTAAACTAGGTCTGCTAACTAATTTCTGAAAATCACCCTTTGTTAAAAAAAAAAGATGTTAAAAAAAATATGATGTCATATGTTTGCATGAGAGGAAACAGGCCTCAAATGTACTTAGTATCTATTCTTTAGAAGAGAGCTCGAGTTGATCCTATCTTTATGGCATTAATCTCATTGTCTTCTATCTTTTCTTTTAATCCTAGTGTTGCTTTAACTTCTGTGTTATTGAGTCTCGTGGCAATAATGAGGTAATTAGTTTCTGTTGACATACTTCATTATTAACATTGCTTAATGTTGACAATCTACATTTACTTGTGCAGAGTTCTGCAAGTGTTTGTCATGCTCAAAAGAAAAAGGTAAATGAAATCTAACCGTGTTAATATGTTGGAATGCATGTATATCTGACATCCATATTCAAAATTTTTAACAGGATTCATTGGTGGGGAGGAGGGTGAGGATCCTAAACTTCTCTGGAGAAGTAGTTGCCAGCGGCATTCTTATGTCTGATGATAATGATAATGTGGTCATGAGGAAGAAGTTAGGTGGTGAGTACTATGAGGTTTCTATACTCATAGCCCATGACCCGACTGCATCTTTGTTTATCAAAGATGCAGATAGAAAAAATATGAATGATGCTGTTCGGAGTCACATAATATGGTTCAGAGAATATGTAAGTTATTTACATTTATCTCATTCTTATTTATATGTTGTTAATTGTCAACTCTGATGTTAGTTACATTTTTACATGTAACAGGTTGAGCTTGAGGATGATTGATCTTCACCTCCACCCTCTTTGGTAAGTTGCATCTGAGATTTTACTGTCTTTCACCCATTCTAGGTTGGGTGAAAGACAGTGTTATGTGTGGTTACATAAACTTGTAGATTTCTGCTTCTCCATTTTGAGCTGGAACTCTATGTAGACAGTGTTATGTGTGGTTACAAAACTTATAAGTTTTTTTTATCACAAAGATCAACCATTATTAACATGGGTTTTATGTGAGAGTTTTTCAGTCACCTGATACTTTGGGTTTTATGGTATACCCAAGTCCAAGCTCAAGTCCAATATGAACCCACTGGCTTACAGTTAAAGTAGGAATTGAAAAGTAGATATTGGAAGAAAATTAGTAAGTACAAATGTATTGAAGGCCATGATTCTACACGAATATGAGCCTTTCCACTTTGTAAAACAAAATCAACAAGATAAAACATGCATAATCACTAAAATGCATTATTTAATCCTATAATTCTACTTCTTTATGCAATTATCCACCTCCAAGACATTGGTCCAAAAAAAGAGTACTTAGAGGGAACATGAGCTCATCAAGTATCATTAATTCTTCATGCTACTTTTAAAACTTCATACTATCAAGTCCTATGTTGATCAATGTCAAATGCACAATTATGAACTTGATCCTGAAAAGAAATTAAACACTAGCACAGGAATAACATGTCAAAGATTGGCCGGAGTGAATACAATCAAATACACATGTGGAAACAAAAGTGTTGGCTGAGATCCAGTACGTCCCTGCATATGTCACTTTCCTCATGAACAACAGTAGCTGGAGGAAGTCCTCTTTATCCTGGAACCACAGCAGTAGGTGCTTTGCATCCTTCGCACTGATCATGAAGTCCAGTTTGAAGTGAAACCGCTGGGTGAGGTGGGATCTGATCTCATTAGTGGAAGAACACGAGCTAGAGAGGTCCGGGCTCAGTTTTGGGTGGGCTTTTCTTCTTTTTCCTTTAGCATGAGCTTGGCAGATGTTGAAACAGAGTGACAGGAAGAGGAGATCATACTTTGATCTTGTGTAGTGTTAGCCATAAGTGGCTATGTTACCATGTGACAATTGTGACATCTAGCATACCAGAGGAGATCATATTTCCTGCATTACTGTTTGTTAAGCATATTGTTTCTTTTGTTCTTGTTTTCCTCACACAGTACTTATTGAACACCTATTGTTGCTTTTGCAGGAATATGTCTGCTGAACCTGTCTTCCTCCAAGGACAAAGCAAACTCTTCACAAATCTCCTCTCACCACATGTGAACAATTTCATCTACTAACAATTAACTTGCTCTTCTGAACAGACTTTAGCACTAGCATGTGAATGTGAAGAATGATGTTTTATGTCATCTTTTATTAACATTATTGTTTGTTAACTTTAATGTGTTTTATATTATTAAGGTGTTGTGCATTGTGAATGAGTGGGTGTGAATGTGTGTGGATGTAAATGTGGATGTGTATGTGTGGGACTAATGTGGATGTGGATGTGTGTGTGGAACTAAGGTGGATGTGTATGTGTGGAACTAAATGTGGATGTGGATGTGTGTGTGGAACTAAAGGTGGATGTGTATGTTGATTGATCCAAATGTGAATGTGTGGATTAATTGTGGATGTGTACATGTTGATCCAATTGTTTGTGAATATAGGTGAATGTGGATCCATTTAAATATAATGCTATTTTTTTTTTTGCTGAAACAACATACTTATGGTCTATGTGGGCGTAGGTAAACATACTTGGTTATGGTGTACGTGGCCGTAGGTAAACATATTTACTTATGGTCTATTGAGCCGTAGGGAAACATACTTGCTTATGGTGTACGTGGCCGTAGGGACACATGCTTACGGTTCAAAATGCCGTAGGGATATTCGGCGTCACTGAGTCTATCCTTACAAAAAATATGACTACGGTTAACATCGCCGTAGCCAAAAACAGATTTCCTTATGGTGTTACTTACGGCTACCAACACCGTCACTATAGCTTTATACTTACAAAGTTTAAAACACCGTAGTCTTAGGCCTTTGCCGTCGGTCTTCTGCCGACGAAACCCAACCGTAGGGTAACACCATAAGCAAAGACTATGCTTACGGTTTTTAGTTATCTACCTACGGTGTTTGGACGTAAGCAAAACCTGATTTTCCTGTAGTGTCCCCACATTAAAATAATTAAAAACGACTTAAGATCTAATCTTGGGCTTGACGAGATAGGCACATACAAACACAGGAAACACAGGAGGAACATCCACCTAATTGCATCTACGGCGCATATATAGTTAGTGTTTCATATGGTTCAGATTAATCTATACCCTTGCGGCTTGAAATTTCAGCAGCCTAATGTTACAAATCGAGCAGTAAACCATTCACCATATATATATAGACCATGGCGCGTGAGAACATACATCCACCATCTAGGCCATGTGGACTGATCACCTACATCCTCTTACGCGAGCACTTGATACATGATGCATATATATCTATGGCAACTTTCTTCCATTTCTGCGCCCACGGTGTTCTTGTCATTCCTTTCGTCCATCATCCCTTCTATTCCTGGTACGCTTGAGGTGTTCTCCAACACATATATAATAGGTCCTCCTTTTGCAGGAAGATCGCCATCCCGCCTTCACAAAAGATAGCCAAGTTGATGGTTTTGTGCGTTCCACGGCACAGAAATTTTGACCGCAATAAGAATGAGCATAGGTTCCATTAATTAATGAAACAACAATATTGGACTGAGGCCATCGACAACGAATGTTATGTAGATTGTAACTCGCAGTCCGATCAATTTCTTGTTGTAAGATCCGTGGAGTTCCCACAGTGTACGATGGGGCCACCGTACAAACTCTGAAGGGCGATTTGGCCGGTAGTTTTTGAAAGGTAGGAGGAGATGCGGAGACTTGGCACCGCGCATGCATAGTGCTTGATGATTTGGCATCGCACTTTGGGTTAATTCCCAACTTCGAGAATGCATTATGTTGTTGCGACATGTACTGATTAAACAATTACTTTTTGTGGAAATATTTTTGATATGTCAAAGTTTAATGAGCCGCATGTGTACATGGGCTCCTTAACTTTACTTTTCCTTTATGTTAGTTTACCATTTAGTTGGTTCTTAATTATAAATATGTGATCCAGGATGAACATTGTACATTTACCATAACAAAGACATGCAATTAGATATATATATATATATATATATATTATATATATATATATATATATATATATAGGTATATAATTGCATCTAGAAACTTGCTGCATATGGTTGATGAAGACATGAAAATTAAACCCACATAAATTCTAGAATATCGCCCATATATACCATCCTCACCAACTTATTTATAATAATATCAATGTTTTGGTCTGATTTACTTTATTATTTATTACTTCTTTTGGACTTTGGCCCTTCTCCTTTATTTCATCACCGCCCCCCCCTGCACCAAAAAAAAAAAAACACAACATTTGAATGTAAAGTTGATTAGCACGAAACCAAACCAACGACGATATAAACCTCCAAGCCCAATACCAGTTGAACCTTCAAATTAATTCCAGTACAACTCGACGCCTAAAAAGGATATAATTAAAACTCTCGACCCAAATATATAAAAAGCCCTCAGTGTTAGACAAATTAGACGGAAATATCTCAACAATATTTGGTACATATAAGATGTAAAATTATATTGTAAAAGTTGTCACAAAAATTTTACAATTTAATCTCCACGAGTTCTTAAATTTGTTGATAATGAGAACTTCACAAGGCAATAGAAAATGGTTAGGGGTTCCCATGAGTAATTTTAGAGGAAAACTCTTTGACGATCAAATTAAAAAATTAGCCATAGCAGGGATAGTCAGGTGGAGAGAATGAAGCTAAAAGTGCTCCTATGTACAAACGCAAGAGTGTCGAATTAGCTCGTCTATCTTGTCCATCGTTGATTCTCTTTTAAATGTGTGTCAAGAATTCTTCATATCTACCACCCCCTTTCTAGCTAGGTCATGTTGTTTGGCCATCGAAAATAGTTGGCATATATATAGGGTCAGAGAGTGACCTTAGGTGAGGGCCAACATGTTGTTTAACCCAGCCCGTTGGGCGTGGGAGAAGTTTTATGCTTGTCGCCGAACTCCAAGAATAGGGTCATGTATGATAAATGGTACTATCATGTCTTAGTGTGATAAAAGTATGTTGGATAGTGGGCAAGGCTTTACCCTAATGTAATAAGGGCATGTCTAGCTATCGAAGATGGTGAGATTGACCGTGGCCCGGTAGGTCAAGGTCTCTCCAAGATATATCATCCTTTATGTTAGTACTCAACATCTGTATAGTTGACCCAAATAGAGAATATAATACAATCTTGTATAGTACAGAAAAATCTAATAATTAAAGAAAAATAGTCGAAGATGTTAATTAAAGTCGAACTTTTCTTATTAAGAAATACATGCAATCCTCAGTCAAACTGATGAACGACTTGGTCAAAATAGCAAACCGGAAGTGGGCATGCGATGATGCTCCACCGCACGGTGCAGACACATAGCAAGGCGTCGTGCGGCGTGGTCAGCGCACGAATCCATGATGCTCGCCAGGCACGGAGCAAGATGACGCACGCAGCTAGCGGCACCCGGCGGGTGGCATGTATCTGATAGCACGGGTAAAGTAATTGCTTCATGATTGAGAGGGATACAGTGGAAACACGACCATACCTTGCCCGCCGCATGTCTCCCCATTCACTTGCCGTGTCATCAAAGGGGAGCAGTCACATTCCTTGTCGAGCTAGTGGACGAAGACGACCACGTAATGCTGCGTATGAGAAGGGAAGAACACTGCAGGGAAACTATCAAGACAGCTACCAACTCATGCATGCGGTGATTGGTCAACTCTGGTGAAAGTTTTTACAAACTTCAAAATTATAGTGTCAAAGTTGAAGGGTTCATAATTATATGGCACATAAAATTTATGAGATTATCTTTTATTAAAATTTTAACACTTTTTTTTTCTCACAATCAAAATGAAAATTAGATTAAAAAAGAAGTGACACAATTATTATAATAGACTTTAATATTAATAATTCTAATATCATCTTACAAACTTCAAAATTATAGTGTCAAGATTAAAATGTCCAGGACTAGATATGGGATGATCTCCCGGGGCTCCATCAGAAGCTATGGCAGATCTGAGTGAGTTGGTGTGCAGACTGTCAATTCTGTCACTACAAGAAAAAGCGGAAATAGCGACCGACAGATTCGGTCGCTATTCGGTCGTTATTCGGTCGCTATACCCATCGGCGACCGACTAACCACCGAAATGCGACCGATCAAATCGGTCGTTATATATCGGTCGCTATACAGCGACCGATTGTTATCGGTCGCAAAATCTGTCTCTGATAGCGACCGAAATATGTCGGTCGCAAGGTTCGTCGCAAATAGAGACCGCCCTTGTCGGTCGCAGTTGGTCGCCCACAGCGACCGACGTCGGTCGCTGTTACGGTCGCTAACAGCGACCGATATTTATGGTCGCTAATGCGGTCGCTAATTTAGAGACCGACTTAGCGACCAAATATTTCCGTCGCTATCGGTGAAGCGACCAATTTTAGCGACCGATCAGCGTCGGCATTATATCGGTCGCTATTCGGTCGCTAATTTGACAATATTTTTTTTAAAAAAAATTTACATAAACAACGATAAATCACCTGATAAATAACAATACCACAAAACCACAATAAATCAACTACACAAATCACAATCTCCACAAAGTTCAAATTCATCACATAAAATACAAACACACAAACTAATCATACATCCATAACAAACCTCAAATTCATCACATAAAATACAAACACACAAACATCATACATCCATAATAAAATGACAACATGCACATAACTAAAATGAAATCACAAATCCTCCGCATATGTGTCATCCTCATCCTGGTCGTCGTCTCGTCCAACATCTCGCGACGGATAATCCTGCATATTATTTAAAAAAATTAAAATTAAGTACTTAATAAGAAATCAATTATTCTTGAAAATTAAAAGCAAGATATTTTTCATTTAACTGAAATTGACGAATGATAGTTTTAAACGTTTTGCTCAAATCGGTAGTCCAATTTGCAGTCCAATTTGAACTCCGTCAGTTTTTACGTGTTACTTTCACCCCCCATGTCGTGTTAAACAATCGATAGATTGATTGGACATTTCTTTTCAATTTCGGACTCTCAAACCCAAGTTCATAGATTTGAAACTAAAGTAGTTAAGAAAATGCAAAATTGTTTGTCCATGCCATATCGGGAGTCCAATTTGGACTCCGTCAGTTTCTACAAGTCATTCTCACCTTTCCGGTCGTGTTGGAGTCATTGACAAATTAATCGGACCTATTTTATATTTTTGACCCCCTTAAACCCGATTAAATTAGTTCTTCTTAAGAAATGTAAATTTGTGCATGAAGTTCAAATTTGGAGTCCAATTGAACTCTGTCAATTTCTACGGGTTACTTTCACCTCCCATGTCGTGTTGGAACAATCGATAGATTGATTTGACCTCTATTTTCAATTTCGGCCTCAAACCCAAGTTCATAGATTTGAAACTAAACTAGTTAAGAAAATACAAAATTGTTTGCCCAAGCCATATCGGGAGTCCAATTTGAACTCCGTCAGTTTCTACAAGTCACTCTCACCTTCCCGATCGTGTTGGAGTCATTGACAAATTAATCGGATCTATTTTTTTATTTTTGACCCTATTAAACCCGATTAAATTAGTTCTTCTTAAGAAATGTAAATTTGAGCATGAAGTTCAAATTTGGAGACCAATTTGAACTCTGTCAGTTTCTACGGGTTACTTTCACCTCCATGTCGTGTTGGAACAATCGATGGATTGATTAGACTTTTCTTTTCAATTTTGGACCCTCAAACCCAAGTTCATAGAGTTAAGAAAGTGATATTTTTCCCTCCTCAATCTAAATTCTTATATTTTGTAAGATGATATTTAGAGTTAACAAATAGAAAATCATAAAATAAAATACTTACCGGAGGCTGCTGTGCAGGAGGTGCAGGAGGTGCTCTATTACTAGGAATTCCCAATTCTACGAGCATCTGGGAGACGGTCTGAGAGACGATGGTTGAGATATTCTGAGAGACGGTCTCGTTGACGATCGCCCTAAACATATCCGGAGTCATGGTCGGGCCGGCACTGGAAGAAACACCTGGGGCTGCTGGTGTGGTAAATGGAGAGGTCGCATGTGAGACCGAACTCGAGCATGATGATATCACCTTGGTCGTGCCCAAGCTATGTCCAAAACCATAGACATGGCCTTCTTGGGTGTCCCAGATGCTGCAACCCAAATGTCAGGATCCAACTCTGGACGCTGACTGTCATCCCCGTACCTCTCATCCATTCCTCTACTATATGACTCCTGCAAAAAATAAACAATAAAACAAAATTATTCTACAGTTTAACCACAATAAATGAAAACTATTAGTGTATACACTTACCGCTACCTCCCGAGCTTTCTCACTAATGTAATCATTTGTCCCTTTCTTCTTATGAGTTTCATCAAAAAGCTCTTGAAATTGAGGTGGCCGCTTGAACTGTACTTCCTGTTATTCAAATAAATCACAGTTTAATTAGATTAAAAAAAATTCACAAATGTAGAAGTATACTTACCAATCTCGCTTTATGCGTTGCAAAGGAGACAGAGCCACTCGTGTGTACATTCGCTTCAGGATGCGCTGCTCTGTTTTGCTTTGCTTTGCTTGAATTTTCACTCCATTTCTCCGCTCCCCAAATGTCGCACAGCTCCGTCCAATACTCCTTCTCATCCACACAGGCCCATGCTCCTTCCATTCGTTCTTATCTGTACTTGCACATGCTTTCTGCAGTTTTTCGAACATTGTACATAAGATGTTTGAAATTTGCTCTTGCAGTACTTGTCCATGCAGATCTAGCACGTAACTCATGTGAATGCTCTGTGAATCGATGATTCTTCTACATATTAACAAAAAAAAATTATATGTTACATAATAATAAGTGTGTTCAAATAAGAATTGAAAATGACTTAATATGATAAAATAAGATACATACCAAGAACATAGAGAACAATAAATCCTGAACATCCATCGGAAAATCAGAAAAGCGATGGATGGGGCCTGGAATATGTGCTTGAATTGTCTTTGTAATAAATTGTGATGCTTGGGCTGGCTCTATTTTATTCCTGAAATTGAGAATATTAATACCACAATGACGAATAGATAACAAAAATAATGCATTACATACCCTTCATTTATCCACACTGCCCGCATCGTCTCATTATAACTGCCCTCCCCCTCGTGATGACTCGTCTCGTCATCAGCATGTACTATACGAATTAAATAGTATAAAATAAAACAAACTATAAAAAAAATAGAAATGTAAATGAACATACCTGGTGTAGATCTACTCGCCATGTGTGATGGAGATGCAGAGGCTGTCAATCTACCTGCTGCCGATGGTAAAAGTGCAGAGGTCGTGGGTCCTGTAAAGATAAGAATAAGATATACACAAAAATATAAAGAATTATTTTAAACAAAACATACAGTGCATTATACATGACATATTTACCTGCTACAGGTGGTATCGGTGCAGAGGTCGTGGATCCTGAAAGGATAAGAATAATATACCACAAAAACATAAAGAATTATTTTAAACAAATACTACAATGCATTATACATGAAAGTATACATACTACTGCCGGTGGTAGCGGTGCAGAGGTCGGTGGTATCGGTGCAGAGGTCGATGGTACCGGTACAGAGGTCGTGGGTCCTGTGAAAATAAGAATAAGTTACCACAATGACATAAAGAATTAATTTAAATAAATATCGCAATGCATACAAATCAAAGTATACATACCTACTGCCGGTGTAGAAAAGGAAGTAAATCTCCTCCTACTACCCTCTCCCCTCCCACTACCCTCACCCCTCCCACCTGAAGAAGTCCCACGCCGTCCTCGAACCATATCTTCAACTGGTAATAAAATACATGCATATTCATCAAATAGTGGAAGAAAAATGGGCAGACACGGGAGTATTAAAATTACAGAGTACCCTTCATTTTAGGTAAAATTGTATACCATTAATCAAACATTCTCCATTTCATCTTCAGATGTTGGAGATATATCAAATTCAGCATTCACATCTTCATTATCAGATTCATTTTGATCACTAATATATTCCTCCTCATCGGAGTCCCCCAACTGTATTTCAAGTTGTTCTGGTTCGACTTCTTCCACTTCATTCTCTTTAGATAAAGACAGTGCCTCCACAGATTCATCACTAGAAGCAGGCAAGTCTACATCATCACCCAAATCTGATTGAAAGAATTCGGAATTCACATCCAACTCTACTGTTTCAGTCAAATCCAACTCATAATCCGGGAAAAGCCTTGTCTTAACCTTGCAAACTGCCCACCAATCATTTCTTTCTTTATTTCTAGACGATGGATACTTTGTATAATAGACCTGCTGGGCTTGTGCGGCCAAAATGAATGGATCATAAGTATTCAATTTGGACTTATGTCTGATATCGACAATCCCATATGTTGTCATTTCGAACAGAATTGGATCAAACCAATGACACTTGAACAGAATATATGGTTGTCATCTCCGAGATATTGCAATTCTAAGATCTCCTCAATAATACCATAATAATCACATTCATTTTCATTATATGTACTTCCTTTCACACATACCCCGCTGTTCATTGTTGATTTATTCTGCCCATATTGTCTAGTGTGAAATCTATACCCATTCACAATAAATGCTGGATATGTACGTGCAACTTTCGATGGGCCATAACTGATCTCTCGAATTCTTTGATCAGTAATAAAACCATTTTCAACCTACATATGGAGAGCACACTAGTCAGAATTAGTCATAAATTGGCCTAACAAGGAGAAAGATTAGTAATAATACTTACACGATATTTCAGCCAAGAAGCCAATGATTTTTCTCGTTCTTTTTCAACCTCCATGTCAGAGAGATATGGACATCTTTGGATTAATTCTGAGTCAAATTGTCTGTATTATGAACATTGGAGCGTTATAGATGGAATGAAAATTAACAAGTTATGGACATAAACGTAATGTGAGCAGAGAACTTACGCAACATAAGATTCAACCTCCATACAATTTAAAAGGATGTAAATTTCTGCACAGTGCAATTCTCTATCATTTAGCATCCGACACGAAGAACGTCCATACGCACGTCCAGGATACTTAAATATAGAGAGCCGATCAGAGTGAAAGGAGTCTCCTCCATCATCATTACGTGGTGGCCGAGTACGACGAGTTTGTATCTCAGGTTCAAAGTACATTGAACAGAAATTTGATATTTCTTCCATAATGTACGCCTCCGCAATGGAACCCTCTACTTTGCCTTGTTGCGAACTTTCATTTTCAATTCATGCATGCACCTACCAGAATGTTCATAGGATAATGAAAAACACATCAAGAGATATTGAATTATGAGGAGAAATATATATAAATTACCTCTCAAATGGATACATCCATCTAAATTGTACTGGCCCTCCTACTTTAGCCTCATATGGTAAGTGTATAAGCAGGTGCTCCATTGAATCAAAGAATGAGGGTGGAAATATCTTTTCCAATCTACAAACTGTCGTGATCACATTCTGTTCAATAGTTTCCACATCTTCATACCTGAGCTCTGATGTACATAAAATTTTAAAAAACTGACTTAACTCAGTCACTGCTCCCCATATCGGCTTCGGCAGCATATCACGAAATACAATAGGTAACAACCTCTGCATGAACACATGACAGTCATGACTTTTCATTCCATATATTTTCCCCTCATTTGTATTCACGCAACGAGCAATGTTGGACACATAACCATCTGGAAATCTCAATTGTTTTAGCCAAAAGCATACTTCTTTAATCTGTGCAGCTCCAAGGGCGTAAATTGCTTTCGGTTTAACTGTTGTACCATTTCTATCAAGAAGTTCCAGTTCTGGACGTTTACAATGTATTTTCAAGTCTAAACGAGCATTCACATTGTCCTTTGTTTTGCCTTTTATGTCCAATGGTGTTGAACACATTATCAAATACATTCTTCTCAACATGCATGACGTCGAGGTTATGTCGTATAAGAAGAGTTGACCAATAAGGCAATTCCCAGAAGATACTTTTTTTGACCCAGTTGTGATCCTTCCCAAATCCAGGGAGATGTCTTGTGCTGCTCGACAATTGTGTTATATCTGGTAAGTTCTGTACCCTTGCTGCTAAATGTGGACCAGACAACCGTTCAAAATCAGCTTCTTCCAATTCAATTTTGTTCTTTAAGAAAGCATCTTTTTGCCTTCTAAACGGATGGTCCCTTGGTAGAAATTGTCGATGACAATCAAACCAGCATGACTTGCCACCATGCTTAAGTAAATGATTTGGAACTGTCCATACAGTAAGGACATGCTAGTTTTCCATGGGTGCCCAGCCAGATAACATTCCATATGCAGGAAAGTCATTTATTGTCCACATCAATGCAGCCTTCATAGTGAAATTTTGCTTTCTGGATGCATCATAAGTAGTAACCCCATCGGTCCATAACAATTTCAACTCATCAATCAACGGCCTGAGATATATGTCTAGTTTTTTTCCAGGATTTTTTGGACCAGGGATCAATAATGATAGAAATAAATGCTCTCGTTTCATGCACATATTTGGCGGAAGATTGTATGGTGTCACGAAAACTGGCCAGCAAGAGTAGGAAGTCACTGAACCTCCAAATGGATTGAATCCATCAGTACATAAACCCAGTCTTACATTACGCGACTCTTTTGAGAAAGTAGGGTGAGCACAGTTAAAGTGACTCCAAGCTTCGGCATCTGCAGGATGAGTGATTACATTATGTTGTCGACGTACTCTTTCCGCATGCCATCTCATATGTTGAGCTATCTTTGGTGACATATACATTCTCTGCAATCTCGGTGCAATAGGAAAATACCGCAATGACATATATGGTATATCTTTTGCTTTGAATTGTCCCCTTTCTTAGGCTTGAATCTATCATGACCACATGGAACATGATACCTTACTTTTATCCTCATTATAATATAGCATGCAATGATTAGGACATGCATCTATTTTCTCATATCCAGCCCTAAGTCAGTGACCATCTTCTTTGCACGATAAAAATTTTCAGGTAACTTCTCATCTTGTGGCAACATACTTTTGATAATCAGTAACAAACGATCAAAACAAATCTCACTGATGTGAAATTCAGATTTCAAGTTCAATAATTGTGACACCGCAGACAGTCGAGAGTGATTTTGACATCCATTCCACAATGGCTCATCAGCATCTTTGAGTAGCTGATAAAATCTTTCAGCTGTCTTGTTTGGCGGTTCTTCATCGTGTACATGCTCCTCATGAACATTGAATCCTGGACCAGCAGCATCTATGACCATATCAACATATGAACTTCCACTTCCAACATTGGCAGGCTCGGCAGGCTGGAAGGACCATAATGTTTCACCATGACATATCCAGTTTGCATAATCTTTAACAAACCCCTTTCTGTATAAATGACGTTGTACATCCCATGTTGTCAGCCACTTCAAATTCTTACAGACTGCACAAGGACATCGGATACGACCCTCACAATCTACAGCTTCAATAGGATTTCTCAAAGCAAACTGAATGAATCTCTCAACTCCATTTTAAATTCCGTAGACACCACCTGATCAACTACTCTACGGTACATCCATGAACGATCTTCCGACATTTTCCCTGTGCGAATGAAATGTAAACACACAAAACTTTAACATGTCTAACAAAATAAAAAGTCCAACCCTTTCCTCATATCGTCCATCTCTGCCATTTTAAATAGGAAGGAAATATCATTTAGATTTCCAAAGAGTTTTCAGCCCAGTGTCTATACCTTGTGGAATGTCTGCCTTTTGACATTTCAATGTCCATGGGGGTCGGAACGTATACATTCAAGCAGTATATATATATATATATATATAGTGACCCAAATGGGCCAAAACCCATGTTCAGTTCACCCTCATAATTCCAAATCCTTCTCATGCTCACACTAACCTATACTCACTGTAATGACCATGCCTATAGTTTGTTCGATCTGCATGAAAAACATACTCCAAAAAAGACTCTACCCTCTGCAGATATCTGGGATCTCCTCGATTATTAACAAGTTTCATCTAAGTCTTATTAGGTCCAGCCATTTCTATGTATCATATAACCATAAACAAAAAATAAGCTTGTAAGTTTTTTTGTAGACATGACTGTGTATAAAATTCTACTACATAATTCAGTAAAAAATTCGACAGCACCTCCCCTGTACTGAGAGTAAATCCACATGTGTACATCCACCTGTATGCATACACTGTCAAATAAAATGGGGTACCTACATCAAATCTTGCCCATTCATAGATATTTGATCATCTGATGCTCTCCATTATATGTGTTTATGATAGTCTTAAAATTTCGGCAGCATCTCCCCACACTTCTCCAATATACCCCATTATTTACTAATTTAATTTTACTCAAAAAATCACTCGTAAGTACAAGTGAAAAGATGAGTAGTTTAAATTAGCAGGTATATTGGAGAAGAATGGAGAGATACTGACGAAATTTTAAGACTATCATAAGCACATATAATGGAGAACATCAGATGATCAAACATCTATAGATTGTTCAACAGGACAATTCAAGACTTTATGATCGATATATGTCATTACCATCAAAAGATAGCAAAAACATATATCATAACAAAAGTCTTGAATGGGCAAAAAATTAAAAAAAAAGGTCGATACATTCACACACCACATCTAGATTTTTATATCCACACGCTTGCATCCTGCATTACAATATAATTTGACAATCACATCCTGCAAAAATTACACATTCGCATTCACATTTTTCAAATAAATGTGAGCCACCACCCAGACTCGCTGGATCAACATATATATATAGAGGGGATGAAGAGTTTACCTGCGCAATGTGACTGGAAATACAAATGCAAAATGAAAACCTACATTAAAGAAGAGAAATCCATAAGAATAATATACTGTTTCACTCAAAGAATGCTGACACACAAACACATACACACTGAGAGGGAGAGAGAGTCCTTCACAACACAGTAAGAGTGGGATTAAAGCAAAGAATTGATTAAATTAGTGAAACATATGACATGTTAATTAAACACTAGTATACGCTTTAAGGAATGCAGGTTATCGGTCCTGTAAGAATTTTCGTTTTTATTGCAATAGCAGTGTCTAACATGTTACAATAGCAGTGCCTCAAAACCCTCTTCAGAAACTTCTGGATGGTTATTATAGTAATTATTCAATGTAATAGCAATCAGTAACTCCATGCAAAACAGGGACCCAACAACAGGGAGCGGCTTATCTTTTGGATGGTTGAGCTCAACATGAGTCAATTAATCACGGGTCTATTCATTTTACATAGATCACATTAGAATTTGAACTATCTGTTCATTTTACATGTAGAATGAAAGAAATTCATCTTGTTGGTGGTAAAATCTCACATGCATGTTTATATGCATACAGGTCTTCTTGAGATCCTACTTTTGAGTTCAGCTGCTTATTATCCCTGAGCAGATGGAGAACCTATTAATTTTAAAGAACTTTGTAGTTTACTCAGTTGATGAGCTATTGCATTCATAAATTATACAGTTCTTCAATCTGTGAATAAAAAAATTCAAGAGAATACTTACCCTTGTTATGTACTGCACATTATTCTTGTTAGATGCCCTCTTTAAGTGACAGCTGGTCTGAAACCTATTGGTTTTAGTGGTGACTTGATTTTATGATGGTCATCCTTCATGAAGGTTCTGATTGCATGGGTGCAACACATATACACCTTAATCCTGACTTGTTTTATCAAGAATGATTCTTTGAAATGGAGTTGACAAATGAAATCATAATCATATTATCATATGGTCGCAATTGGGGCTGCAGCAACTACATAGACTGAATTATATGTGAATCTTAGCTAACATAATCTAGGACCGATAACCTGCATTCCTTACAGGACCGATTTTGGAGTCCCAGCTTTTTTTTGGAATTCAACTTTATATTTTTGGAGTCAATTGATGTGGCACGATTCATAATGTCGCATCAGGTGGATGAATAACGGGTCAAAAGTACATTTAAATGCGGCCTTACTACACTTCTGTAAGTGTAGTAAACTTTTCTCCATGCCAATTTAATCAATCCAAATTTTATCATCAAAACTGACCATATGTAGGGGGGGGAGGGGCGGTGGTGGCTGGGCAGGGAGAGAGATAGAGAGATCCAGACAGAAGACAGAGAGGGAGGGACGGGGGGGGGGGGGGCGGTGGTGGCTGGGCAGGGAGAGAGATAGAGAGATCCAGACAGAAAGACAGAGGGACAGAGGGAGGGAGGGGCGGTGGTGGTTGTTTGGCTGGGTAGGGGGGGTGGCTGGGGAGCTGGGGCCGGGGAGAGGGGGCTGCAGGGGAGCTGGGCAGGCGGAGGGGGGGGGAGGGGGGGGCTGGAGTTGCTGGGGAGCTGGGGCCAGGGAGAGGGGGCAGCAGGGCGGGGCAGGCGGGAGGGGAGGGGGGGGGGGGCTGGGGTGCTGGGGAACTGGGGCCAGGGAGAGGGGCGGCAGGTGAGCTGGGCAGGGGGAGGGGGTGGGTAGGAGGGAGCTGGGCGGGGAGGGGGTAGCGAGGGAGCTGGGCAGGGGGTTGATGGTCGGGAGGGGAGGAGGCTGGAGTTGGCGCCGGGAAGGGGGGCACACGAGAGAGAGAGAGAGAAGGGGCTTACCGGCGACGAGGACGGCAGGAAGGACGGCGAGCAAGCGATGGCGAGCGGGCGCGCCGTCGACGGCGAGCAGCAGGCGGGGACGGCGGCGATGGCAGCAGCGGCGGCGACGTCGACGCCGGTTCCAATGGCGAGCAGTAGGCGGCGAGAGGGGGAAAGAAGGAGGGGGGGGAAATTTTGGTCACGGCGAGGAGGAGGGGGAAAAGTTGGTCGTGGGGAAAAGTAGGGCATTAGCGACCGATTTGCGACCGAAACAAAAATCGGTCGCAAATGGGTCTCAAGTTTGCGACTGATAATATTAGTCGCTATTCGGTCGCTATTTGCGACAGATTAGCGACCGATAATATCGGTCGCAAAATCGGTCTCTATAGCCGCTTTTTCTTGTAGTGTGTGTAAGAGACATGCCTGGACCCTGGTAATCTATCTCTCGATCTCATTCATGCATCAGCTTTAACCAACAAATTACAGTTAACCCCGTCTCATCCAATTCAAGTAGTGATCACAAGAATCTCACGCAGGATTCGGACGTTAGATATATAATCTCATGTTTTGAATGGAGGTTGATCAGAACAGCTAGCAATTGTCTTTTTTTGACAAGGAGAACAGCAATTGTCAAGAAAGAAGAGTTGGGCCCATTTATTTTTGGGTTTTGCAATGCTAGCTGCCAGTTTGGGTGCCCCAGATAGGGGCGGCCTCCGGTGGGGCCCGCACCCACCCACTCCTCTTTATTCACCAACCCGTCCAGACGAGGATGGAAGGGAGGTATATTTCTCTTCATTTTTACATGACCTTCTGAAAGGATCTAGACTATGACTAGCCCTAGAGGGGGGTGAATAGGGCTTTAAAATTTTGTCTTGAATGAACAACGGAAACTAATGCAGAAATGTGAACGAATGCAAAGCAAAGAGAACTGAGAGGGAAGAAGGAAGCAAGCACACGAAGACACGCGGATTTATCCTGGTTCGGTAAGACCCCCGTTGGTCTACCTACGTCCAGTCCTCACCAACACGGTGAGATTTCCCTCACTAAGAGATGAACACAACTGCTGGTTGAAACGGTGTCCAGCTCACCAACAAATCGCTAGTTAGCCCGGTGCCTAGCTCACCAATACACAGCTAGTTGATGCGGTGCCTATCTCACCCAACAATAGAAAAGAACTGAAAGAGATAATGATAAATAAGCAAACACAATGACAAGCTCGAGAGGATGATCTTCAGATGTTGATGAAGCTCTGATGAAGCAAAGATCTCCTCAAAAAGAAGCCTTCAGGAAGACTGTAGCAGATGGAAGCTTTGGAAGGCACAAAAAGCTTGGAGAAGAAGCTTTGGATGGAACTCTAGAAGGAGGCACACTTCTCCACGAAATTCCTTGCCTAGGGTTTCCTCCAGGTGTCCTTTATATACCCCTTTTTCCAAAGATAGCCGTTTGAGAGAAGACAAGAAGAGGTCTTGGTCAAAAAGGTGTTCAAAAAGCACTTTTCAAAAAGTTCTGCAACCCGGGGTCGACTCCCACTTTAGCTGGGGTCGACTCCAGAAGAGTCAGGGTCGACTCCAGAACAAACTGGGGGTCGACTCTAGTTGGGCAGAACTGCTCCAAATGAACTGGGGTCGACTCCTTTGGAGGGCTGGGGTCGACTGGGGTCGACTCCTGCATAACCGGGGTCGACTCCTTCAATACAGCAAAACAGACTTTTGAACTGGG
Source organism: Colocasia esculenta (assembly GCA_014218235.1). Taxonomy (NCBI): domain Eukaryota; kingdom Viridiplantae; phylum Streptophyta; class Magnoliopsida; order Alismatales; family Araceae; genus Colocasia; species Colocasia esculenta. Next base: position 1,560,624 of record CM024763.1, on the reverse strand, counting down.
GTCGACTCCTTTGAAGGGCTGGGGTCGACCCAGAAAAACTGAGTTTTCTGGGGTCGACTCCTGCATAACCGGGGTCGACTCAATACTTGACACAAAGAGAGCTTCTTTTAAGGCTTTTTACCCTTATGAAATGCCATGTTTTCTGCATACAACTTGCAAACTTGTTAGCAAATATAACAAGTGTTTGTGATCATCAAAAGACAAAGGGTTCCAACAATCTCCCCCTTTTTGATGATGACAAAACACCCACACAAAAATAATCATTATGTCTAACCTATCAATGATACCAAAACACAATAAGGCACATTAGTTAGAAGCACAACTTCACACAAAATTCTCAACACATTAAGGCATGTAAATTGAAACACTAATTCATTTGAATTTCTCAAGGATAGTCATGGTTTCCATTCACAACTCAAAAAGTTACACGTATAATCTTTCTTACAAAAAGATACAGATAACTCCCCCTAACTATGACACCCGTTAAAAGCCATTCACAAAAGAAGAGTAAGTTAAAGTTCTATCACATAGTGCCATCTCATCACATAACTAACATCAATACACACAAGTTCTCCCCCTTTTTGTCATCGTCAAAAAAAAGAGGAGAGAATGTAGCCCGGTTCAAAAGAGAATGAGTAAAGAAGTGCCATGAGAGTGATGAAGGAAAGGAGATAATGGAAGGAGTAAGAGAGGTCAAAGAGAAGGTGGAGGAGGAGAGGCTGAGTGAGGGAGTCCCACATAATTCTTCCAGCTCCGGCTAGGTCCTTCAGATCTTTCTTGACTTCTTGATGATTTCTCAGCACCAAAGCTTGACTCTTGGCAACAAACTCCACAAATTCTCAATCCTATCTTGCTGCATCTTGAACACGTCAATATCGGTGCGAAGGTCATCAACTCTGTTTTCCAAAGACTCAAAACGATCATCAAATTTGGAATCCATATCATCCAGGCGAGTATCCAAAGCATCAAACCGAGCAAACACAGAGGAGCTAAACTCCGAGAATAGCTGAGACAACTGATCATCAGGAGCACGAGGCCAGGAAGGACCCGGAGTAGCACCCGGAGTGGATAGAACAAAATCATCACCATCGCCATCAGGGGGACCCTGTCCCTTCTGAGGAGTACGAGATCCAGTACGAACAAACACCCCAGCTTGAATAGACATCTTCATACGGGCCAAGGTGCCACCATCAATGACATCAAAACCAGATAGACTCTTACTTTCTTCTCCAGAAAAACTGACCTTATACTTCCTCAAAATTCTAGTGATAAGCATTCCATAAATGAGAGATCTCTTGGGCACACGAACAACATCCCGAATATAATTTAAATGATGTTCGGGAGATCCACATGAGTGCCGTCTAGAAGAGCTTGAATAAGCAAAATGTGATCATCCGTAACACCATCCATACTGCCACTTCTAGGGACTAAAATGGAGCAAACCAACTTATGCAGAAAACGATGAAGAGCCGGAAAAGAATTGGCATTAACTCTTTCAATATGCTCAGGAGCTACATCGGCTTCTAGGATACGGCAGTAAGCTTCAGGCCGACATTCTAAAGCAGAAATATAGTGAACTTCTTGCAAAACAGGAATTTCCATAACCTCAGAAAGCAGAGATACTCTGAGAGGAATGTGTACACCCTTCACATATGTGCTAATCTTCTTATCACTCACCACAAGATTTGCATAAAATAAGTTGACTAAATGAGGGTAGACTTTTTCATTCATGGAGACATAGGGAACCCAGCCCAAGGCCTCAAATAACCCTTCAAGATCATATCCAGCAGCCGCAAAAAAACCAAAATCGATCATCTTGCCCATATGAACTTTTCTCGCAACTATATCCGAGGAGTAAAACTCAAAAGCTTCAAGACTTCTAAAGAGGTTACCATCAAAGCCTTCATCACGAGAGCCAGAGCTGGAGCGGGACCTCTTGAAGGGAGTTGCCTTGCCCTTGCCCTTGTCGGAGTGCTTGGGAGGAGCCATTGCTACCGCAGGAGAGAGACAGCAGCCGCAAGGAAAAGGAGCAGCCGCAAGGAGGAGCAGCCGCAAGGAGAGAGAGCGGCGGCAGGGAGAGAGAAAAGAGGGTAAAGGGGAGAGGAATGGAAGAGGAGAGGAGGAAGAAGAAATAGAGGAGGAAAGGTTGGGGTCTGCCCCAAACCAGGGAGAAGTTCCCCCTTTGCACGGGAAAGAAAAGAGGGAGAGAAAGAGAGGCGGCGACGGAGGGTTTGAAAGAAAGGACGGAGAAGGAGGGTCCCCCCTTTTAAACCCAGCCCTAGCCCCGGGGTCGACTCCAGAAAAGTGGAGGTCGACCTCGGCCCAAGGGGGGTCGACTCCCACATAAGGTGGAGTCGACTCCGCCTAAAGCAGATTTTCCTTTTTTTTTTATTTTTTATTTAACAAGGCAGGTTTGAAGGATTGATTACAAGGAGTTTAAGGATAATTCAAGGAATATAGGAATGAATTCAATGGCTCTTTCTCATCATCATTTTGAGTTGGGCAAATTTTTGTAATGTTTATATAGAAATGAAACACATGTCCAATTCACGGCGCAAAGATGTAAATCGGTCTTCACACAATGGTTTAGTAAAAATATCAGCTAATTGGTGTGTGGTGTCAACAAAATTCAATTCAATATCACCCCTAGAAACATGATCTCTAATGAAATGATGACGTACTTCAATGTGCTTAGTGCGAGAGTGTTGAACCGGATTTTTCGATAAATTTATGGCACTTGTATTATCGCAAAGCAACAGAATTTTAGACAAGCATATCCCATAGTCTTCTACTTGGTGTTTAATCCACAATGCTTGTGAGCAACAACTCCCGACAGCTATATACTCGGCTTCGGTCATCGAGAGAGCAACGGAATTTTGTTTCTTGGAGGACCACGAGATGAGGCAACCTCCCAAGAAATGACATGTTCCGCTTGTGCTCTTCCGATCAACCTTACACCCAGCATTGTTCGCATCGGTGTAACCAACCAAGTCGAAAGAACATCCTTTGGGATACCACAAACCAAAATCAACCGATGAAGTAAGATATCGAAAGATTCGCTTAACGGTAATATTTAAGTGCAATTGTTTAGGCGAGCTTTGAAATATCGCACACATGCAAACACTAAATAATATGTCGGGCCTACTTGCAGTCAAATAAAGTAGAGATCCGATCATACCTCGATAAAGTTTCGAATCAACAGGCTTACCAAGCTCATCATTATCCAATTTGTTGTTGTAGACATAGGTGTTGGGAGAGGCTTGGTGTTGTTGAATCCATATTTCTTTAGCAATCCTTCGTGTACTTTGATTGACTTACAAAGATGCCATCTTGACCTTGTTTTATTTGAAGTCCGAGAAAGAAGTTGAGCTCACCCATCATGCTCATCTCGAACTCCCCTGCATCAACTCAGAAAAATCCTTGCACAATTTTTCTTTAGTAGAGCCAAACACAATATCATCCACATATATTTGAACAAGTAAGATATCTGAACCAACACACTTTATAAATAGAGTTGAGTCAACAAAACCATGCTTAAATCATGTTGAATAAGAAATTGACTCAATCTCTCATACCATGCACGCGGTGCTTGCTTAAGACCATATAGAGCTTTATGAAGACAAAAGACATGGTTTGGGGAATTTAGATCCTCAAACCCAGGAGGTTGCTCTACATAGACTTTCTCTTTAATGAAACCATTAAGAAACGCACTTTTAACATCCATTTGAAACAATTTAAAATTTCTGGAACATGCGAATGCTAATAGAATCCTAATGGCTTCAAGTCTAGCAACCGGTGCAAAAGTCTCATCATAATCTATCACTTCTTCTTAAGAGTATCCTTGGGCAACTAAACGTGCTTTGTTCAGAGTTACCACACCGGATTCATCAAGTTTGTTTCGAAAAATCCACTCGGTTCCAATCACGGGATGGTCATTCGGACGAGGAGACAAAGTTCACACTTTGTTCCTCTCAAACTGGTTTAGTTCCTCAAGCATAGCAATAGACCAATGTTCATCAAGAAGGGCTTCATCAACATTCTTTGGTTCAAATTGAGAAATGAAAGCAATATAATCACATTGATATTGAGTTTTCCGAGTTCGCATACCGGATGACGGATCACCTATCACATTACCGATTGGATGACTTGACATAATCTTCCACGCTCGAGGTAGTTCATCACTTGGAGAGGACACTTTAGATCTTCAAGTGGAGGATCTCCTTTTCTTTTCATCACCAACAAGTTGGGTAGGATCATCCATTGCTTCTTCACTGGGCTCCGTGATATCTAAGTCATGAATGATTAATTCTTGATCCTTCATGATTTCTGCATCATCATCTCATCATCTCTTTTCTAGCATTTTGGTTAGTCTCATCAAAGATTACATGAATAGATTCTTCAACAACCATATTTTCTTATTAAAAACACGAAAAGCTTTAGAGTGAGATGATTAACCAACAAATATACCTTCATCGCTTCGAGGATCAAACTTACCTATATCCTCTTTGCCATTTACAAGATGAAGCACTTGCACCCAAATGGCTTGAAATAAGAGATATTCGGTTTTCTGCCTTTATATAGTTCATAAGGAGTCTTATGCAACAAAGGTCTAATCAAACAACGGTTAGTGATATAACATGAAGTATTAATAGCCTTAGCCCAAAATATCTAGAAAACAGATTCATAAAGCATAGTTCGGGCCATATCAATTAAGTCCGATTTTCCTTTCAGCCACACCATTTTGCTGAGGAGTTCTCGGAGCAGAAAATTATGACTGAACCCATTATCATCACAAAAGAATTGAATTGCAGATTTTCAAATTCTTACCATGATCACTACGGATAGCATTAATCACATAACCCTTATCATTTTGAACCTTTTTACAGAACTTTATGAATTCAGATAATGCATCACTTTTATGAGCTAAGTACAAAACCCATGTAAAGAGAGAAATCATCGACTATTACAAAACCATAGCGCTTACCTCCTAAACTAGCAGTTCTTGTCGGGCCAAACAAATCCAAATGCAATAGTTGCAAAGGCCGAGAGAGGTAGAAACTATGTTCTTGGGTTAAATGAAGTTCTAGTTTGCTTACCCTTGGCACAAGCATCACAAACTCCATTTGAATCAAAATTCATTTTAGGCAAACCAACCACAAGCTCACGTCTAGATAATTTGGAAATGATTCCAAAGCTAGCATGGCCCAATCTTCGGTGCACATCCATGGGTTGGAGTTATTTGCTACAAAGCAAATCTCCTTCTCATTCAAATCATCCAAATTAACGGTATAAACATTCCATTTCGATTGCCTACAAACTTGATTTATTTGAAACATTATCAGTTAACATGCAATGAGATGCATCAAAGATAACTCTAAAACCTTTATCACACAATTGGCTAATACTAAGCAAGTTATACTTTAATCCATCTACAAATAACATATGCTCAATGCTAGTAGAGGGAGTATTACCAATGTTACCGATGCCTATACCTTTCTTTGCTATTATCTCCAAACGTCACATTTCCACCGCTTTTCTTTTCAAGACTGGAAAATTGAGATTTATCTCCCGTCATGTGCCGAGAGCAACCACTATCCAAGTACCACTCTTTATTCATCGAACCACTGTGGCCCTGCAAAAACAAAGAGATTTACACTTGATTTTTGGTACCCAAACTTGCTTGGGTCCATCCAAGTTAGTCCAACTTTTGGTTGTTTCCTTTGGCACCCACATCGTTTTGATCTTGTGGATGTTCTTCCGGAACCAACAACTCTGAATTTATGCCCCTTCTTGCCACAATAGTTGCATGTAGCAAATGGAGTACTAGATAACTTAGCCCCAACAAAAGATGTTGCAGATTTATGCTTTGATTTGTGAGGAATAAATCTAATTCCTTCTTTTCTAAACACGCCTTTTGCGCTACCAAGAATAGCATCTAAGTTATCACGACCACGCACAAAAGTAGACAAGACATTTTTTAATCTATCTACTTCTTTTTGAAGGTTAGAACAATCATTTTTAAGCTAGAAATTTGTTCTTCCAATGTTTCAATCTTTTTCTTAAGCAATGTATTCTCATTTACTAAATCAACATTTTCACATTCATGTAGACGAGATGCACTTAACTCATGAGTCATTAAATCAATACTTTTTTTTAAGCATCTATTCTCAAGTTTGCATTCAATAAATTTTTCATATAATTCATTAAACGCTTCTTGAAGTTCTTCTAATGTAAAAGTTTCAGAATTTACCTCCTCATGGTCGGATTTGGCCATGAGACAAAGGTTGGCGATTTCCTCTTCACTTTCTTCTCCCGTGGAGGTGTCTTCATCACTCCAAGCAGCAAGAGCCTTCTTTTTTTATGTCTTGCCATTTCCCTTGGTGTATGCCTTCTTCTTCTTGAGTTCGGTACATTCAGGCCGGATATGTCCCGGCTTTCTGCACTCAAAGCAAGTGACTTCCTCGCTCTTGGAAGTTTCCCCTTTATCTTGATTCTTCTTCTGAAATCTTCTGTTTCTTGGTTGGAAGTTGGATCGAAGTTTGTTCAGAAACTTCTTGAATTGCCTCGTCATTAAGGCAATCTCTTCATCATCGATTTCTTCATTGCTATCCTCACTGACACACTCATTTAACACGTTAGTAGCTTTGAGGGCAAGACTCTTTTTCTTCTTAGAGTCATCTATGTCCCTCGATATATTGATCTCATAGGTCATTAAGGATCCTATGAGAGCATCCAAAGAAATTTGTGAGAGGTCTTTTGCCTCTTCAATTGCCGTCACCTTGGGATTCCAAGACATAGGCAAAGATCTTAAAATTTTCCTATTGAGTTCAGGGATAGAGTATTCTTTACCAAGGGCTTTGAGCCCATTCGTGATGTCCGTGAACCGCTTGAACATCTCTGTTATGGTCTCTTTCTCTTCCATCTTGAACAAGCTCATACTTGTGAACAAGAAGATTTATCCTCGTTTCTTTGACTTGAGAAGTTCCTTCATATGTCACTTGAAGCTTTGTCCCAGATTTCTTTAGCACTGCTGCACATAGAAACACGGTTGAATTCATTAGCATCTAAGGCACAGAATAAGGCATTAATTGCCTTGGCATTCATAGACAATTTTTAAAGATTTCAGGAGTCCAATCTTTTTCAGGTTCCGCTGGAACATAAGGACCTTTTCCACAATATTCCATAGCTCATAATCCATAGCTTTCAGAAAGATAGTCATCCTAGCTTTCCATAACTATAGTTATTGCCATTGAACATAGGTGGCTATTCGTAGAGTTGCCTTCAGTGAAAGCACTCTGCTCTCCAAATCCAGCCATAGTCAATCCACACTAGAGGTTGTGAAACCCTTTAAACTAGTGACCTTGCTCTGATACCAAATGAAAGGATCTAGACTATGACTAGCCCTAGAGGGGGGTGAATAGGGCTTTAAAACTTTGTCTTGAATGGACAACGGAAACTAATGCAGAAAAGATGAACGAATGCAAAGCAAAGAGAAAGAGAACTGAGAGGGAAGAAGGAAGCAAGCACACGAAGACACGCGGATTTATCCTGGTTCGGTAAGACCCCCGTTGGTCTACCTACGTCCAATCCTCACCAACACGGTGAGATTTCCCTCACTAAGAGATGAACACAACCGCTGGTTGAAACGGTGCCCAGCTCACCAACAAACTGCTAGTTAGCCCGGTGCCTAGCTCACCAATACACAGCTAGTTGATGCGGTGCCTAGCTCACCCAACAATAGAAAAGAACTGAAAGAGATAATGATAAACAAGCAAACACAATGACAAGCTCGAGAGAATGATCTTCAGATGTTGATGAAGCTCTGATGAAGCAAAGATCTCCTCAAAAAAAAGCCTTCAGGAAGACTATAGCAGATGGAAGCTTTGGAAGGCACATAATGCTTGGAGAAGAAGCTTTGGATGGAACTCTAGAAGGAGGCACACTTCTCCATGAAATTCCTTGCCTAGGGTTTCCCCCAGGTGTCCTTTATATACCCCTTTTTCCAAAGATAGCCGTTTGAGAGAAGACAAGAAGAGGTCTTGGTCAAAAAGGTGTTCAAAAAGCACTTTTCAGAAAGTTCTGCAACCCGGGGTCGACTCTCACTTTAGCTGGGGTCGACTCCAGAAGAGTTAGGGTCGACTCCAGAACAAACTGGGGGTCGACTCTAGTTGGGCAGAACTGCTCCAAATGAACTGAGGTCGACTCCTTTGGAGGGTTGGGGTCGACCCAGAAAAATTGAGTTTTTCTGGGGTCGACTCCTGCATAACCGGGGTCGACTCCTTCAATACAGCAAAACAGGCTTTTGAACTGGGGTCGACTCCTTTAAAGGGCTGGGGTCGACCCAGAAAAACTGAGTTTTTCTGGGGTCGACTCCTGCATAACCGGGGTCGACTCCAATACACTTGACACAAAGAGAGCTTCTTTTAAGGCCTTTTTACCCTTATGAAATGCCCTGTTTTCTGCATACAACTTGCAAACTTGTTAGCAAATATAACAAGTGTTTTGTGATCATCAAAAGACAAAGGGTTCCAACACCTTCAACCATCAAAGACACATGCACACGCATATACATGTAATGTCAAACCCCACACGATCGAGCACTCTGACATCTTGCTCCTGAATCATGTAGACGTCCATTTCGTCCCTCGACACAATGCTCGCCCCATAAGACGACCAGATCCTCCCCTCTTGAGGAGCCGTACTGCGACTCCATTCCATCGCACCACCGTGACAGAAGTGGTATAGGAGTGTTCGTCCACTATACTAAAAAAAGGGATTATACCTAAGACTCACTTTTGTTTGTGAAGGCTCAAAAGTCGCAAGTTAAAAGTTTTATCTATGACTCTCTTCATGGTTTGATGTCCTAGGTATTGCCACTGTCAATAAAACTTATGTATCTAAATATGCAATTTTAAAGCGTAGATAATGGATAGGGGTCTACACTAACAGTTATTAATAAGTGTCGGTAATTAGCATCTAGTTGGAAAGGGTAAGTCTTACCTACACTTTTGAATCTCATCTGAAAATTTTTTTATTGGAACATATATACGCCTACAGTTGATGAGACTACAGAGACGGATGAAGAAATTTTATTGACCGGGGTCACTTAAATTATTTTTTTAATATTTATATGAATAATATATTATATATAATATAAATATATATATTATACATAAGAAATGACTCTAGTGAGATAATTCAGTGGGGTCACCCCTTATATAAATTCTCTTCAAATCTCCTATTTAAATAATCATTTAAGGGGAAAAAATTGAGTGGGGTCACGTGACCCCACTCAGTACAAGTTAGATCCGTCTATGGATGAGAGTAGGTACGTAATTTCTATATATGTGTTATAAATCATAGATATTTTGACATTTTCATTGGTGAAAATCTATTTCTATATATAATTGATGGGCATTTAAACATCTATCAAAGCACACAAACTCAACAATATGTATAATTACACTTTCAATTAATCCATACACACAAATAACTACATTTGTCGTAATTCTACAAATTTATTTACAATATTTACATATACAAAATCCCACAAACACATCTCATTTGAAAATAGACATAAAATGTTAATTAACAACAATGTCCAACATTTTTCATGATACTGCAAATTACTAAAATAAATAAAAGCCTATATGTATCCTAAAATCAACATGTACACCTAATATATATCAGCAAAAATGTTAGATCAAGGTCTTAAAAGTTTCCATCTACAAATATCAAAATTGATCTTCCAGCTAGAAATGTCCACCAAAGCCTACAAGATAAAGAGATACAAAATAAAAATTTGACAAATAAATTAACAAAATAGAAAGATTAAAATCACTTTTCAACTTACATAATCTTTAAGCCAAAGGATGTGGCTTCCTATTACATCTTTAAATTTATTATGCTTATGATCCTTCACAATAAAGGGGGCATGCTTCCAATTTGCTTACTGATCTCCATCTTATGCACCCACTTGTTGCCCTCCAAATAAAGCCAATTTAACTCTTCTTCGTTGGAGCTGAAAATAAAGTAAAGAGGATATAAACTTGTAACAATGATATTTTATCCTTGTAGTAATTTGGCTACTAAGCATATCTACCTTAAGAAAAGATAAATTGATCCCCTTATTCTCATCGTTCAAATTTATATCAACATTCACATCGTTGCTTGTCATCGTGAAGCAGTTCCTTTTTTTCATTTTGGTTGTAGCCCAATGACGTAAGTCATTGGGTGAAATCAACTCGCCCTGGATTCGAAACCCGGGGCCCCACTCTCTCGACCCATGCCCCCCCTTTTTAAACCATTTAGGAGAAAATTCTCAAAACGCACAAAGAATCGAGCTCATGTCGCTTGGTGTGCAGCGGCGTGCCCCACCGTTTAGGTACGCATTCGTGCACAATGTTATATATTGACTCCCTACAAGTGAAGTATAATGTGTGTGATTACCAATTTAAGAAAAATCAAAAGTTTTTTATCAAATTAATTCAAAGCTACATGACAACATATGTAAATAATGAGAATGAATAAGCCATTAACATCTAATTGTATATGTAAATCTTCTTTATATCTTTGTAATCAGAGATCCTGGACAATAACAAAGCAGAACTGGCCAACTCACCTTATACATAGATAGAAAAGGAAGAAATGAGCTCAAAAGTTCAAATAATGAGCTCAGATAATACCTGTGCCAATTATAAGCATTCCATTCTAATTATTTTCTCCTCTATTTTATCTATCTTTTTTAATCTCTCTTTTAAATCCTTTAGTCTATCAATTAATCTTTTATTTTTTGCCCTTAAAAGCTCGTTACAAGAACCCCATGCATAGAGAAGTCAAAGTAGGGCCTATTCCAACTCTCCGAACATGACCCGTTTTATCTCCACAAAAGATTTGACTGCAAATATCACCTTTTTTAGCAAACAATTGAGATGAAGAGTATTTTAAAAGTTGTGCCCTTCTCAACTTTTTGATCCTCTCCTAATAACAAGAGAACTCTATATTGAACTAATATAACAAGCTAATATAGTAGAATGTGCTTATGTTAAAAAAGTTAACAATATAAAAAAATGAAAACTCACCATGACAAAGATACATGCATCATTCACTGGCTTTCCATCCTTTTAGGTGTGAGTGGTAATAAATAGATCATTGCGATCTAACTCAACACCCACCTTTATCATACTAACAATTAACAAACATGATTTCAAAAAGTAATATTTAAAATTGATGGTTAGTACTTAATCTTTATGTATAGAAGGTACTTTTGTTTTACAAATGTCTATAAAAGTTCGTGTGCCTACATGATAGTACCGTTTCTGCTTTCTCTTGTTTTCCTTGTTGACACTACCTTTTTTTTAACCATAAATAAAAAGTAAAGATCAATCCAGTCATTCTAAAAATATACATGTAAAAGAGACCCAAGAGTCCCAACACTATTTTCAATCTTTCTTTACTAGTCATTCCTCGATACACCACAATTTGACAACTTCTTCTCGTTGATCTATAGGTATCACAATATGTTGTTAGGAGGTCATTCAAGACTAACTCATTGTTTGGAATTGAAATACTACTCGTGGATTACATACCTCCTATATTTTCATTTTTGAATGAGATCCTTTATCACTCATCGTCTATGACTGTCATCAATTTCATACTTCCATTACAAAATGAGAAACATTGTTAGCCATCAACTTTGATTATAGATTAAACATGCCTGATATCGATATTACGTTTATAAATTGCCAAATATCATCCGTGTAGGATGTGGATATTTTTTTGTCAATTTTCAATATGAATTGATAGTTTCTCTATATTTCTTGCCACAGTACTCAAAAAGGTCTTTAAAGACCATGTTTTAGGCTCGTCAAGCTACCCCTCATTGTTTCATTCCACAGGAACTTTTTTTCTATTCTCCATTTTATAAATTTCATGAGACATAGTAGAGCCTCTCTTTCTCTATATTCTTGGTTTACCCTCATGTGGACACCTTAAATTTTATAAATGGGCCCATTACCCTCTTGGCCGGCCCAATTCCACCCCACAAAGGAAGAAACAGAAAATGGGTCTACCTACATGGCCCATGCGCAAGACCCTTGAAGCCCATCAACCTAAGCCCACATCTCACCCCATGCAAGGGGGTGAGACTAAGCAAACATGACACCTCCCAAAAGGGGTTTCTAAAAAAGGAAAAAGTAAGGGGCTTGCAAAAGAGGTGGAAGGGCCTACTTTTGGTAGCTTTCTAAAACCTTTTGGAAGAGAGCCAAAAAGGCCTCTCTTGGAGGGGGTCTTGCGTGGGGAACCAAGGGGGAGAAGAGAAGAGGCTTGGGAAGAGGAGGCTTGGGTGTGTCCCAAGGAAGAAGGAGGAGTTCTTCTCACCCAAGCAAGGTGCCAACCCGTGAAGAGTTCTCCAAGGAAGGAGCCTTGAAGAGTCCAAGAGGCAAAGGTGAAGAGAGAAGAGAGAGTGCCCCATGTATGGTCACATCATGTAAAGAGGGAAAGAGAGAAGAGAAGGGGAGAGGTGGCGTTTTGGCCCCTCTCCTCCCCTTATTTCTTTTGGTCACTCTTGTATCCCTTCCCCTTCTATGCTAAGAAATCCTTTTGCCCATCATGTTCTCCCCTTCTCCCTCTTGCATTTAATGCATTCCTTTTTTTTACTTCTTGTTGCTTGCATGAGATGGGGTCATCGGTTGGAAGGGAGGCCACCCCTTTACATGGTGGTTTTCTTTCTCAACCCAAAGGACCAATATGAGACCTTCTATACCTTTCCATGCCTCAATGAATGAGGTCTTGGGAGGAATAGGTCTTAATGGGCCTCATATGAACCCTTTGTGCCTAGCTTTTTCCCCTCCGTTTTGCCCCCTTGCATGAGAGCTCTTTGGCTGTTTTAAGCCTCTAACAGTCCCCTTTTGTGCCTTTTACCTTGGGATATGCCCCCCTTTGCTAGCCAAGAGGTTGAACAATCAATGTTCATGCCTTCTTGCTTAGCACCCCATGTAAAAGGCCCATTAGATTTTCTGTTTCAAGCCCTCTAAAAGAGCAGGTTTTTCATGATTAGAACAGCCCCATTTAGGTCCATTTCACCTTGAGGTATGACCTCCTTTGCTAGCAAATGGGTTGGGCAACTAATGCTCATGCCCAAAGCTTGTCATTCTACGCAAATGACCCCTTAAATCTCCTGTTTTGACCCCTCTAAGAGTTCAGGTTTTGCTGTTAAAACAGCCCCATATGTGTGCATCTTTGCCTTAGAAATGTCCCCATGTTGCTAGCAAATGGGTTGGGCAATCAATGCCCATGCCCAAATCTTAGCATCTTGTGCAAAAGGCCCATTAGATCTCTGTTTTGGCCCTCTTAAAACACAGGTTTTCATAGTTTTAAAACAGCCCATTAAGAGACTTTTGTGCTTAAGGGTATGTCCATTTGTAAGCCAAGGGTTGAGCACTTAATGCTCATGCCCCCATACTTAGCACCCATAATGGACAGCCCAACAAGCCTGTTTTCGGCCCAAAACCGCCCCTTCACATGGGTGTGACCAACTTCAAGAGTATTGGCCCTTTGCCCACAAGAGAAGGGTTCCAGCCGTTGGTTCTATGGGTGGCCCTCTGATTCGGCAGCCCTGAACAGGCCCGCCGATTCGGCAGCCAGCCACTCACCCTTGGCCGGACCATGGAAGCTAAGCCATGCTTCATGTGGTTCAAGCCAAGGAAATGGACAATGGATCGATGAGAAGCCTGTTTAAACCCCGGGTTAGACAATATGATGTCTATGCCCAGGCATATGGGCCCACACATGTCCCGCTTACCGATCGGTATTTGTGTGGTCATGGTGATACCCACCCCCACCGAAGGCTTGCCTTGGGGGTTGGTGCCATGTGCCATTAGGGTTATGTCATTATTTTACATACACCCGCTCTTTTGGTACTGCCTCCATTTTGGTGGGTGTGTACTGTGCTCTCCCCCTATCAACCGAGATAAGGGGAGATGCTGCCGGATTTTTGCCGTGAAGGTCGAATCGGCAAGGGTCCTTCTCCCTCTTAAAAAAGAAACCCCCAAAGTCTAATGGAGTGGAGCCGAATCGCGAATAGAGCCACGTTGCACACCCTTTAAAAGAATAAGAGAGACAATTAAAAGAATGTTTCATCATGAGGGCAACAAATGGGCAAATCAAAGAATTTTACGTTGCACATGTTTTAAAAGAGCAAGAGCTTAAACCAAAGAAATCTTTTCATGATAAAAGTAAAAAAATAAACAAACAGGGCAACCCTCATTCTTATACGCCTCAAATGAAAAAAAAACAAAATAAAAGAATAAGTGAAAAAACTACTTTTTTTGACACAAAAGAATAATTGGGCCATCTCATGTTTTCAAAGGACCAAAAGTGAAACTCCTTTCATGTTAAATGAGCAAATGGGCCCTCTCATGTTTTCAAAAGACCAAATGAGATTCCCTTTTTTTATGCAAAAGAGCAAATGGATCACCTTAGGTTTTTTTCAAAAGACCAAAATGAAACTCCTTTTCATAGCAAAAGAGCAAATATGTCATCTCATATTTTCGAAAGAACAAAAGACCCAAATGGAACCCTTTTTTTTTATAATAAAAGAACAAATAGATCAGCTCACGTTTTTTTTTTTCAAAAGAGCAAAAGACCGAATTAAGACTGTTTTCATGATAATGAAGATAATAAATGGGCAAATGGGTAAAAAAAATAGATCCAATCACATCTAATTAAAAGACCCGGCAACCTCGAATAGGCATCGTGTCTGTTTATCATTCCGGCCTAGTTTTGAGTTACACTTTTCATCGGATGTCTCCGTATCAAGGTCACAAGGCTTTCTAATTTCTGGCGATTATTCAAGGGTTTTCCCTCCCAGAGGGATGTAATTAACGTCGTTGCGTTTAGGCAACGGGGGGATTTTGGTCCAGGACCCGACACTCCACTTTCGTTTGATGAAGTCAAACGGCGCGCACAACAGACTCAAAGCCCTCCGACTCTCGGAGGCAAACCTTTTTTTTGCCACTTCGGTGGCTGGCACGCCCGCACTACGCGAATTGCCGATTCATCTCATGTCACTCTTGCTCAAGTGGCGTTCGACGGGATTTGAATTGGCAATACGTGTGCATCCATGAGAAAACATGATAAAAGACAACATTTTAAAGAGATCTTAGGAATGTAAAATTTTCCATTTCCACAGCATGGCACGCCTGGTGGGACCAAGCTTCCCTTCATCTCTTCGCCAGAATAGAAAGCCCTGTGGCCTCACAAAATTGATACTGATAATTACTTTGAATTGACTAACAGGTACTAACAGTAATGGCTGGAGTACATTTTGGACCACTGGTTGTCCAAGATCATGCCAGGTACGGCTACCTGGCTGTGCCAACTCGCTTCGGGAGTTTCCCTCCGGTCGTGGAGTTTCCCAACTTTTTGGGGGTCGCCTTCGTCGACATCCTGCACCCGGGAGTCAAAAAAGAGGCTGGAGCTGAAGCCGAAGCCGAAGCTGAAGCTGGGCGAAGGATCGGAGCCAAAAAGACCACTGAAGAGCTAAGCTGCCACGTGCATCATGTGGAGCGTGGCAACCACAATGAGAACAAAGAGAAAAGAGCCAACGGACACTTTCAACGGGCAAAGGAGGTTGAGAACATCGTCACTCGTCGTGCACAGGTCTCTGCCTCAGGGAAAAACTTGCGAATTGGAGATCTAAGAATCCATTTGCAAGAAAAGAGAACCGAGGCTGTGCCAAAACGGGTCATGCCAACAGTACCCATAAAGAACTCTTTCCAAGCTTTAACAAGCAAAGGAGAAATAAACAACACCTTCAGGGGCAAGCTGCCCCCAAAGCCCATCAAATTCAAACAGGTCTGGCGACCTAGGAAAGTGCAAAAGCCTAGGCTGGAAGGGCCTGCATTAGAAAAGAATGCACCAAAAGAAGTGATTACTGAAAGGGTCCCCGACTATCATCGGCCACCCAGGGGCTTCAACGCCAGAGTTCGGCAAGGGGGGGCATGTGCGTATGCCCGCGTCCACAACAAGAAGGCAGAGCTGCGGAAGTCCGCCCATATTCTACCCATCCGGGAAAGGTCTCCCTTACCGACGCTCTCAGCCACATATGACCGGCAGGGGGCAACACAGGTCATGTACGACCGTATTCCTCATCTCGCAAATGCCCTGCTGCAGCAAGCGAGAATGCAAAGAGATAAAGGAGCTCCTCAGGCGGAAGCTGAGAGCAGTACTGATGAGATTGATGTTCCTTGCGAACACGATCATGAGCAGCCTGGGAAAGTCAAACCCTGGGTGTCAGTCTTTAAAAGGTTTACCTTTCCTTCTCGAAGGGTAGAAAGAGACCGAAACGGGAACATTAAAATCTTTGCATGTCACATGGCTGGCATAGGAAGCCGTTATGGAGCCTTGCCGACTGATGATGAAGAGCTGGTGGAATTGGCTGAGAGGCCCGATGCCGTTACAAGAAGAAGAGCAGCTGCGGCAGCTCTAACAGCAGCATACAAAGGAGTTAGCACCTCCCCAACCCAAATGACGACAATTACTGCCAATGTGATTACCACCCAAGGCAGTGGCGACAATAGTGAAATTCCCCCACCACCGCCGCCGGAAATGGCGCCTGGGGGCACAACACAAGAGATTCCTCTTGCCACGCCCCTAGATCCAGCTGTCCTAGAGCTGCTACAGCAATATCGAGCTGAAATTGAGGCACTTAAACGATAAATAAAAGGTAAAGAGACTGAAGAGCATGTAGCTCGAGAGGCCGAAGATCCGGGAGAAACCCCTCGAGGGACCTCAGGGTCAGTGAGGATTTCGGCCCAGCCAGTAAGTGAGCAACCACAACAGTCGCCTGTGGCTACGGCTCAGCAGCCACGTTCGCAAGCTCAATACCAGCTCCTGCAGTCGCAGTTCTTCCAGCAGCAGCAACAACCATATCAGCCGCTGCAAGCCTATTCTACGCAGCAACAGTCATTGCCTGCTCATGCTCCTGAGCAGCAATTTGAACATCAAGAGCCGCCCCCGGTGCCACCGGTGGCTATTATCAACACCTCGAACAATCAACCAGCCCACTTCTATCCTCAGCAAGTGGACCCTGCCACCATCAGCAAGTCAATGGTGGAGCAAATGATAGAAATGAAGCTCGCCGAGCGAGGAGATGAAGAGCACATGGCTTTCGATGCATATAGGGTACCCTACCCTGCACACCATTCTGTGAAAAGACTGCCTCCAGGCATTACTAAGCCTCCAAAGTTCGACAAATTCAATGGACAAGGATCCCCAAAAGAGCATATAGCCTACTACATCAATGTGATGGGCGACATGGCCGCTGATGAGTCCTACCTACTAAAATTCTTTGGCTCCTCCTTGACGGGCCTAGCATTTGAATGGTACTCTGGACTACCAACAGGGTCTGTATTGAACTGGGCAGTCATGCAAAAGAAATTCAGAGAAAAGTTCTACATTGCAGAAAGGGAGGTTACAACTGATGAACTCTATGCAACAAAACAAAGAGCCAATGAACTAGCTCTGGATTATATCCAACGATGGAGGAACCTTAGTATGAGATGCAAGCGCCCTCCTCATGCACCAAGAAGATGCGGTGCAACTTTGCAAACAGAATCTGAAGAGAGAATTATTGGAAAGGATGATCGGGATAGAAATTCGGTCATTCGACAGGCTGAACAATGTGGCGGCAGAAATTGAAGCCTTCATGGCAAGATATCCCAACAATACATTAATGGAACAAAAGGACAAGCCAGCTAATAAAAAGCCTACCGGAAAAGAGGCGAACACTGTCGATCTAAAAAACTTCGAACAGCAGAAGGGTGTTGGGTCTTCTGCACCAAGCCTAAGACTCCAAGGCGGAATATGCTTCTCCAAGACAAATTTAGGAAGCCATACTTGTAACGTCGCGTGCTTTTCGGATCCATGCGGATCATGTGCATTGTGGTTGTGGCGGCCGTTGTGAGGCCAGTGTGAGTTGGGTGTGTGGAATGCATGGTGTGATTGCGTGGCTTGAGCAGGTGAAGAGCAGGGTAGGTCCTGAATTGGAATAGGACCTGCTGCTGTTCTGTCTGAGTTGGCGGCCAAGGGGTGGTCGTTGACTGTTGGCGTCCAGGTTCATTGACGTTTACATCATGAACTTGACGGCAGCTTTTGTGGACGTTTAGTCTGGCGGTGCATGTGGGCGACAAGGGGTTGACGCCAACCTGTCAGTTCAGCAGTTATATGTTCACCCGAGGGCAGCTCTCTCAGCTCACCCTCTCTCCCTCTTGCCCCAGCTTGCTGCCCCCGAGTCTTTGAAGGTTCTAACAGGTATCGAGGAGTGGCTGGTCGATCGTGGGACGCGCGGCGTCGCCGAATTGCGCGAGGAAACGTCGCGGCGTGGTGCAATTCGCGTGGGAGCTCGCGGAGGGCTCGGCGTAAACCGGGGAGTTGCGGGAGATTCTAACGCGTTCTGAGGTAGGGGACGAACCCTGGTAGCTCCATAGAAACATTAAAACACATCATAACTACTTGAACCAGCATGATAATCCATGTTTGGATAGAGTTGCACCATATGGGATAATGGGTGGTTTGAGTAGTTTATGTTCGAATCATGTTTATACGGGTTGCATTGGGTTCTGTCATGCTAGAGGGTATGCATTTGTATGTTTTCCAGTAATTAGAACAGCTAGAAAACTCGCAGGACCGAATTAGGGTTTCTGCAGGGTTAAGGCCGGGGAACTTGGCGTCAACATCGTTTGCCGCCAAGATCTTCAGCTAGGAGGTTGACGGCCAGGGACCTTGCCGTCTACTTCCTGTAAGCGGCAATCGATGTGGCCGCCTACTCCTATATGAACAGAAATGGCTATTTATGGTGTTTTATCGATAATGCATGCGTGGTATCATACGAGGTGCACTAAGTGCACATGGTTCTCGTGTTTAGCATACAAGATATGCTGTTAAGTGTTTACTTCGGTGACTGCGCGTTGTGTACGCGAGTCAGTTGGGTTCACGTGTAGTGGACCAGTGGTTACTTGTGGTTTACGTGAGGTTTCACGTGGTTTGTGTGTGACGTGCACGTGGTTTTGTGTACGTGACAAGTAGTACGACGCCTACCGTGGTTACCTCTCCAGTTGGGTGCCCCAGGTTCTTTGTGAGCCAGGCTGTTAGCTCGGGCCTTGTCCCGGTACTTGTGTTGTACCGTTGAAGTCTGTGTCGTCTGACTTGGACACCCTCACTCTTGTGTTAGAGTTGTACGTCCGACTGAGGGAAGACGACAGTGGGACAGTGACAGTTGTGGTTGTTTTTAGTCACTTGTAGCGCGCTCGTAGTTGGGGGTACGGACACCAGTAGACGTACTGGACCCCAGCTAGTCCTTTTCCAGTGCCTCACTCTAGCGAGCCCAGGCCAGGGTCTCTGGAGGTGCCAGGCATGGGCCTGTGACCGTGTGGTCTGCAGGTTGTGGTGTTTTCGTTGGTCTCCACAGTTGTTTGACCTTTTTACGTGGAGCGGCAGCTGGACCCTTCGTCCGTGGCTGCGAGACTGAGAGGTGGACCTGTGTTAGTTGTCCGAGTCAGTTTCTGGTGTCGCGAACCAGTTTACGTGGCTCGTGTTGGCTGTCTCTACTTTGGCTTGTACACCTGTTTGGGTTTGCCGTTTAGTTACTACAGTTGTTTCTCGTAGTCGGCAGACATTGAGTAGTTTTATAGCTTTACTTACCTGCTTAGCTGTTTTATATGTTGTTGGTACTGTTTACTGTTTTGTACCTGTGGTTTGTGGTTTGTTCGGCTTTGGGGGAGTTCCCTACTGAGCCAGTGACTAGAGAGGCTCACCCCTACCCCCACAGGTGAGGGCGAGGAGGACGTTTCCCGTCCGACGTCCAGTTCTGGGCCGCGTCGTAGCGGAGCAGGGTCAGTACCTCCAGCGGAGTAGTACTCAGCAGTGTAGCCTTGTAGTTTTGTAGCTGTTTACTTTCTTTTGTTGTACCTCGGGGTATGCCCCAGGCTTTTGTACACCTTTACAGTTTTAATGGAATATGGCTATGTAAATTGTGAAAAATTATATATGAAATGTGGTGTGTTCCTTTATGTTTACACGGACTGTGGTTTGGTTTCGCTTGCGAGGCTTCGGCCCGTTCGCGGGAGGCGGACTCGGATCAAGTGCGTTATTAGTTTAACGGGCTTGGCCGAGGCGTTCCGCCACAGTTGGTATCAGAGCAAGGTCCGTGTTAATATAAGGGAACTGGAAGAATACATAGCCTTATTTCGGTCATTATACACTGCTGGTAGAGACCCTGATTTTCGATAATTTGTGGTTTTGATTTTTGCCTGGTGTTTTGTGCATGTAGAATTTCTGGTATGGCTGATAGGAGAGATTGGGGTGGTGGAGGAGATGATCCGGAGGAAAGCACCCAGCGTATGATTGAGAGAATCTGGGAGAGACTCACGGATATTCGAGTGAGAATGGATCAGCAGGCGCCTATACCACCAGTTGCAGTGCCACCTGGGGAAGGAGAGGCAGTACCTGTTGCTCCAGTTCTGCCGAGGGTGGAGGTACCTTTTGTAGCACCTGTGCTACCACCATCGCCAGTGCAATTAATTGAAGAACCAGTGATACAGGTGGAGAAATTTCTGAGATTGCAGCCGTCTACTTATTCAGGAGGGCCGAATCCAGATACAGCTAAGCACTGGATTCATGAAATTGAGAGGGTTTTTGCGACTATGCGATGTCCTGAAGCAGACAGAGTTGTATTGGCTGCTTATCAGTTGAGAGGTTTTGCTTTAGAATGGTGGCGATTGAAGATGCAGACCACTTTCGCAGGTAGAAGAGAAGAAGCTATCACTTGGTCGGAGTTTCTCGAGATATTTAATGATACATTCTTTCCGATTCAAGTGCAGCAGGTAAAAAGAGAGCAATTTCGGACTCTTCAGCAAGGTAACTCTTCGGTTGAGTATCAGATGAGATTTATGGCACTCAGCCGTTATGCACCTTATGTTGTTTCTAATAATAACATGATGGTTGAGTATTTTATCAGAGGATTGAGAGTGGAATTGCAGAATGCGATAGTACCCCTTATGTGCAAGACAGTGGAAGAGGCAGCGCAAAGGGCAGCTATTTTAGAGAGGTCTATTCGGACTCGTCAGGCAGGTGAGTCAGGTTCTGGTAGTTTCCGGTTACCGCAGCAGTCAGCGGGTGCAACAGCAAGGGCAAGGCACCAGCAGACCTTCTTCATCGGGCTTTGGGAAGTGGGGACAGAAATTAAAGCAAGCACTTAAAGGAAAAGGAAAAGGATGGGGAGGTCGTCCGCAGTATCAGCAAGGCCGTGGTAGGCCTGAGGTGGAGGAGTCGCAGCAGAGTACAGCCAGGCAGCCTATAGTTCCTCCAGGATACAGATGTTATAATTGTAATCAGCCGGGACATTTGATCCGCAATTGTCCATATGCAGAGATATGGGTATGGCAGAGGTGTGCAGCAGCAGCAGCAGCCTCAGCAGTTTCAGCAGCCACAACAGTCGTGGCAGAGGAGCACCGCAGCAGCAGGGGAGAGGCCGGGTTATGGCTATCACCCGAGCCCAGGCAGAGGCATCAAATATGATAGAAGGTACTTTACCTCTTTATGAATATTCAGCAAGAGTCTTATTTGATTCGGGTGCCTCTCATTCTTTTATTTCCAAAGAATTTCTGGATTGCATAGCTCATCCTTTAGAAGAGAAGTCTTGTGAGTTAGTGGTAGAGGTTCCTTCAGGTGAGTTCTTACTCACTTCGAGCTACATAGATGAAGCTCCTGTTATGATTGAAGGGAACCAGATGCCGGGTCGGTTGTATGCCCTGCAGTTGTCAGATTATGATATTATTCTGGGTATGGACTGGCTAGAGATGTATGGAGCAATGCTAGATTGCAGAAAGAAAAGGATCAGGTTTTATCATCCTAATGGTGCAGAGTTTGAATATCAAGGTATGCCTTTTTATACCTCAAAGTTTCTAATTTCTGCAATTAAAGCTAGAAAGTTGATAAATGATGGGTGTGTGGCGTATTTAGCCTCAGTAAGTTTGGTAGAAGCCAGTCAGCCAATGGAAGCAGTTCCCGTGGTTAGGGAATTTGCTGATGTCTTTCCGGAAGATTTGCCTGGTGTAGCTCCACATAGAGAGGTGGATTTTACTATTGAGTTGCTGCCGGGTACTATGCCGATCTCTAAAGCCCCATATCGGATGGCACCAGCAGAACTCAAGGAGTTGAAAAAGCAATTACAAGAATTGTTGCAAAAAGGGTTTATTAGACCGAGTCATTCCCCGTGGGGAGCGCCGGTTTTATTTGTGAAAAAGAAAGATGGAAGTTTTCGGATGTGTATAGATTATAGAAAGTTGAATGATGTGACCATCAAGAATAAGTACCCGTTGCCAAGATAGATGATTTATTTGATCAGTTGCAATCAGCAAAAGTGTTTTCCAAATTGATTTGAGGTCCGGGTACCATCAGTTGAGAATTAAAGAGGAGGATATAGACAAGACAGTATTCAGAACCAGATATGGTCACTATGATTTTTGGTAATGCCTTTTGGGTTAACTAATGCTCCTGCAGGTTTTATGGATCTGATGAATAGAATATTTCATCCATATTTAGATCAATTTATTGTGGTCTTTATTGATGATATTTTAATTTATTCAGCATCTGAAGAGGAGCATGCAGCTCATTTGAGGTTTACTTTGCAGTTGCTAAGGGATAACCAGTTGTTTGCTAAATTCAGTAAGTGTGAATTCTGGTTGAAGGAAATTCAGTTTTTGGGTCATGTTATTTCTGCTAAAGGAGTAGTTGTAGACCCAAGTAAAGTGGAAGCTGTGTCGAGGTGGGAAGTGCCTAAGTCAATAACCGAGATTAGAAGTTTTCTGGGGTTGGCAGGTTATTATAGGCGCTTTATTCAAGATTTTTCTAAAATTGCAGCACACTATGACTAAGCTGACCAAAAGGGTGTGCCTTTTGTGTGGTCCGGTGAATGTCAAGAAGTTTTATGGAATTGAAGAAAAGACTTACATCAGCACCTATATTGACATTGCCGGCAGGGAGTGGTGGTTTTGTGCTGTATACTGATGCTTCAAGGAGAGGTCTTGGTGCAGTGCTTATGCAGCATGGTAAAGTAATAGCTTATGCATCCAGGCAATTGAAGCCAGCAGAAGAGAATTACCCCACTCATGATTTGGAATTAGCTGCAGTTGTATTTGCTTTGAAAATGTGGAGGCATTATCTATATGGCGAAAGATTTGAGATTTTTACAGATCATAAAAGCTTGAAGTATATCTTCTCGCAGAAAGATTTGAATCTTCGCCAGCGCAGATGGGTTGAGTATCTGAAGGATTATGATTTTAGTTTGGCTTACCATCCGGTAAGGCCAATGTTGGGGCCGATGCCTTAAGCAGAAAGGCTTATATGAACTTGATGATGATTAAAGAATGGAAGTTGTATGAAGAGGTAGTAGGGATTCTTTGTATGTGCCCAGCAGTCAGCGTCGGGCAATTCTAGCTGCTAGTGCTGTAGAGCCGTCTTTATATTGGCAGATTATTGAGGCTCAAAGAGCAGATGCAGGTTTACCTGAAATTGTGAAAATGGAAGGAGTCTCAATTGATGATAATTGTGTGGTCAGGCTTAGGGGCAGGTTGTTTGTTCCTGCAGAGAGAGAGTGAAGCAGCGAGTTCTAGAAGAGGCTCATAAATCAAGGTACACTATTCATCCGGGTAGTACTAAAATGTACCATGATTTGAAAAAGCATTTTTGGTGGCCTCATATGAAGAAAGAAATAGCAGAATTTGTGGCAAGATGTTCTATCTGTCAGCAATTAAAGCAGAGCATCAAAAGCCGGGAGGTCTGTTGCAACCGTTACCCATTCCACAGTGGAAGTGGGATGATATTGCAATGGATTTTGTGGCAGGTTTACCAAGAACAAGTTCTGGGCATAATGGAATATGGGTGTTTGTTGACAGATTGACAAGGTTTGCAGATTAGTGGCAGTAAGTATGTCTTGGACAGTGGACAAATTGGCAAATGTTTATGTTGAAAGAATTGTTCCACTGCATGGTATTCCGAAGACTATTGTATCGGATAGAGATCCAAGATTTACTTCTGGTTTTTGGAGAAGTTTGCAGAAAGTAATTGGTTCTGAATTAAGATATAGCTCCGCTTATCATCCCCAGACAGATGGTCAAGAGAAAGAACCATTCAGACAATTGAAGATATGCTGCGAGCCTGTTGCTTAGTTTGGGGAGGCAGTTGGAACATATTTGGGAATGGTTGAGTTTGCCTATAATAATAGTTATCATACCAGTCTTGGAATGGCACCGTATGAAGCTTTGTATGGAAGGCCATGTAGAACTCCGTTGAACTGGCATGAAGTGGAGAAAGGCAATTAGTGGGTCCTGAATTGATTCAGCAAACCACTGAAATAGTGAAGCTTATCAAAGAAAAATTGCAGGCAGCTCAAAGTAGGCAGAAAAGTTATGCAGATGTGCGAGGAGACCACTTCAGTTTGAGGTGGGAGATTTTGTTTTTCTGAGAGTTTCCCCAAGTAAAGGTATAATGAGGTTCGGTAAATCTGGAAAGCTGAGTCCAAGGTATGTGGGACCTTTCCAGTAATTGAAAGAATTGGGGAAGTGGCTTATAGGCTGGATTTGCCAGCTGATTTTGCAGATGTGCATGATATTTTCCATGTCTCCATGTTAGGAAATGCATTGAAGATCCAGCTCAGATAATTAGATATCAAGGTGGTGACCTGAGGCCGGATATGACTATGCCTGAATATCCGGTACAAATCACGATCGAAAAATCAAAATTAAGAAATAAGGAAATTGAGTTGTTTAAGGTGAGATGGGAAAATAGGTTGGGTGGTGAGGATACCTGGGAGTTGGCCGCTGAAATGGCTAAAGGGTATCCCTATCTGTTTGTATAAGTTTGTGTATTTTCTTTTTAGATGATAGTGCTTGTAAAGTTGTGTATGTTTAAATCGTTTGACTTTGTGTTGTGTTATGAATTTCGAGGTCGAATTTTCTTTTTAGATGATAGTAATGTAACGTCGCGTGCTTTTCGGATCCATGCGGATCATGTGCATTGTGGTTGTGGAGGCCGTTGTGAGGCCAGTGTGAGTTGGGTGTGTGGAATGCATGGTGTGATTGCGTGGCTTGAGCAGGTGAAGAGCAGGGTAGGTCCTGAATTGGAATAGGACCTGCTGCTGTTCTGTCTGAGTTGGCGGCCAAGGGGTGGTCGTTGACTGTTGGCGTCCAGGTTCATTGACGTTTACATCATGAACTTGACGGCAGCTTTTGTGGACGTTTAGTCTGGCGGTGCATGTGGGCGACAAGGGGGTTGACGCCAACCTGTCAGTTCAGCAGGTTATATGTTCACCCGAGGGCAGCTCTCTCAGCTCACCCTCTCTCCCTCTTGCCCCAGCTTGCTGCCCCCGAGTCTTTGAAGGTTCTAATAGGTATCAAGGAGTGGCTGGTCGATCGTGGGACGCGCGGCGTCGCCGAATTGCGCGAGGAAACGTCGCGGCGTGGTGCAATTCGCGTAGGAGCTCGCGGAGGGCTCAGCATAAACCGGGGAGTTGCGGGAGATTCTAACGCGTTCTGAGGTAGGGGACGAACCTTGGTAGCTCCGTAGAAACATTAAAACACATCATAACTACTTGAACCAGCATGATAATCCATGTTTGGATAGAGTTGCACCATATGGGATAATGGTGGTTTGAGTAGTTTATTGTTCGAATCATGTTTATACGGGTTGCATTGGGTTCTGTCATGCTAGAGGGTATGCATTTGTATGTTTTCCAGTAATTAGAACAACTAGAAAACTCGCAGGACCGAATTAGGGTTTCTGCAGGTTTAAGGCCGGGGAACTTGGCGTCAACATCGTTTGCCGCCAAGATCTTCAGCCAGGAGGTTGACGGCCAGGACCTTGCCGTCTACTTCCTGTAAGCGGCAATCGATGTGGCCGCCTACTCCTATATGAACAGAAATGGCTATTTATGGTGTTTTATCGATAATGCATGTGTGTATCATACGAGGTGCACTAAGTGCACATGGTTCTCATGTTTAGCATAAAGATATGCTGTTAAGTGTTTACTTCGGTGACTGCGCGTTGTGTACGCGAGTCAGTTGGGTTCACGTGTAGTGGACCAGTGGTTACTTGTGGTTTACGTGAGGTTTCACGTGGTTTGTGTGTGACGTGCACATGGTTTTGTGTACGTGACAAGTAGTATGATGCCTACCGTGGTTACCTCTCCAGTTGGGTGCCCCAGGTTCTTTGTGAGCCAGGCTGTTAGCTCAGGGCCTTGTCCCGGTACTTGTGTTGTACCGTTGAGGTCTGTGTCGTCTGACCTGGACACCCTCACTCTTGTGTTAGAGTTGTACGTCCGACTGAGGGAAAGACGACAGTGGGACAGTGACAGTTGTGGTTGTTTTTAGTCACTTGTAGCGCGCTCGTAGTTGGGGGTACGGACACCAGTAGACGTACTGGACCCCAGCTAGTCCTTTTCCAGTGCCTCACTCTAGCGAGCCCAGGCCAGGGTCTCTGGAGGTGCCAGGCATGGGCCTGTGACCGTGTGGTCTGCAGGTTGTGGTGTTTTCGTTGGTCTCCACAGTTGTTTGACCTTTTTACGTGGAGCGGCAGCTGGACCCTTCGTCCGTGGCTGCGAGACTGAGAGGTGGACCTGTGTTAGTTGTCCGAGTCAGTTTCTGGTGTCGCGAACCAGTTTACGTGGCTCGTGTGGCTGTCTCTACTTTGGCTTGTACACCTGTTTGGGTTTGCCGTTTAGTTACTACAGTTGTTTCTCGTAGTCGGCAGACAGTGAGTAGTTTTACAGCTTTACTTACCTGCTTAGCTGTTTTATATGTTGTTGGTACTGTTTACTGTTTTGTACCTGTGGTTTGTGGTTTGTTCGGCTTTGGGGGAGTTCCCTACTGAGCCAGTGACTAGAGAGGCTCACCCCTACCCCCACAGGTGAGGGCGAGGAGGACGTTTCCCGTCCGACGTCCAGTTCTGGGCCGCGTCGTAGCGGAGCAGGGTCAGTACCTCCAGCGGAGTAGTACTCAGCAGTGTAGCCTTGTAGTTTTGTAGCTGTTTACTTTCTTTTGTTGTACCTCGGGGTATGCCCCAGGCTTTTGTACACCTTTACAGTTTTAATGGAATATGGCTATGTAAATTGTGAAAAATTATATATGAAATGTGGTGTGTTCCTTTATGTTTACACGGACTGTGGTTTGGTTTCCCTTGCGAGGCTTCGGCCCGTTCACAGGAGGCGGACTCGGATCAAGTGCGTTATTAGTTTAACGGGCTTGGCCGAGGCGTTCCGCCACAATACTCTTTCCCCAAAGAGAAAACAAAAACATTGTTCGAATGGGTCACTCATTACAACAAGATTATGTTTCCAACATCCAAAAGACCCAAGGAAGCGGGAAAGAAAGATGATCCGCTATTTTGCCCATATCATCAAGTCCTGGGACATAACGTAGAGGATTGTTATGTGTTCAAAGACATCATGGAGTCTTTGATCAAGAAAGGGGAGCTGCAAATGGGAGAATATAAGGTGAGTCCACCTCAACCACATGAAGCCCCTGTTCGACAGCCAACAGCTAACATGGTATCACTATACCAACAACTGCCAGAAGAAATTTCTGAAGCTAGTACGCAGATGAGTTATGAACATTACATCCTGGCCTCTGCTAGAAATCAAGCGAATTGGAAGAAGGTGCCTCAGAGGGGAATGAGGGAGCCATCTAAACAGCCTACTCCACAGAGGCACGCTCCAGGGATGATGCCTCAGCCATCTCTTCCAGCTGTCACTCCAATATGGCATCTGGCAAAGCCCCAAGTGATCTCCATGAGAAATACTAGCAACAGAAGGCGGCGGACACCTCTACCATTATACAGAGGGGGCAGCCCATCACTTGAACAGTTGCAAGCATTAATAGATGAGTCAGACAAATATGAGCAACCTAAAAAACATCATGTCCAGCTATAAGGATATGTACCATGGGAGGAGCTAGAAATGATGAAGCTAGAAGAGGCAATTGAACAAGAAATGTCTCAACCTCGAGAAGAGCTGCTCTGGGGCAAGTACCAATAGAGCATGAAAGGAAAAATAGAAGATCCAAGAGGAAGGAGGGGAAAATGCTTGTTACTCTTTCCTGCAACACTATATCATCCTTGCCAGATATGAACAAACATGGTGAAGGAGAAGAGATCAACCATAATTCCAATGGGGCGAATCAGACCGGATCGTCAAACCCTGAGTCTCTCACAAGATCCAGAAGAAGGTGGGAGAAACAACCTCTGACGAATCGCACCATTATTCTCAGGGGAGAAGCATCTTATAAGATTCCAGAGCATAAGATCCAAGAAATGCAGGCTCCACCTCCACTGAAGGTGTACGAGGATCAAGAAGCTGGGGGGAAAATACCATCTTTTGTTGAGTTCCTAGCATTAAGGGAGCATTCTGAGTCATT
Source organism: Colocasia esculenta (assembly GCA_014218235.1). Lineage (NCBI taxonomy): Eukaryota > Viridiplantae > Streptophyta > Magnoliopsida > Alismatales > Araceae > Colocasia > Colocasia esculenta. Next base: position 1,532,158 of record CM024763.1, on the reverse strand, counting down.
CCATGCACCTCAAATGACACGAGAAAGAAATGACCTTGATCCAAGTAATCCCATCAGTGAGGTTCTAAATAGGACCTGCTCAAATATCAAAAGGGAATGCGGCTCTAAGCCTTTGGCTAATATTCCCCGCATACCTGCAGATAATCCTGTCATGGTAGCTCGGTCGCAAAAATATCAAATGGAGATTGAAATGCTGAGAAAGCAGATTCAAGAAAAAGAGGCATATATGTCGGCAGCAAAAGAAATGGGAGGCTTGGTCGAAGAATTGCAAAGTAACTTCAGCCCATCCCAAATTCTGCCAATAGTGTCGCAGTCGATGCCAACCCACACTGGGGGCATCTCGCTCACACACCCATATCAAATGACTTCGGAACAGCTGGAGATCTATTCAACAAAAGTCCAAGAGTTTACCCTAAACCCACAAGTTGAGAGGGTGTCCATGCAACCGGCCCATACCCGCCCAAGCTTGGCGGATCCAGCACTTGTGAATAGCTTGATGAAGCTAACGGGGATGAGTGGTAGCATTAACGCTACACCCTGCGATAGTGCAGCTCCATGCCCTGGGGTTCATGATATACACCATACAAAGACGATGAGAAATGTGACCCGTGGGCCGACAGTTTATGGGTCCTTATCAAGTAGGTGCACATATTCAGATCGTCCTGTCAAGCCCATGGTAGAAAGACTAGGCAGACAGGGAGTACTTGAAGCGGGCCCCTATATGGCTGAGGAAGCAATCTCAGCGACTAAATTACATGCCATTTCTCAGGGAGGTGGGGAACCAGCCCGAGACTATATCCGACGGTGGATGAACGTCTGCAGGAAATACAAGCAACCCCTATCTGAAGAAGAGGCTATCAATATATGCAAGAACAACCTGCAAAAGGAGATTCTAAATAGAATGGGTGGCATCAACATCAGGACGTTCGATCGACTGAATAATGTGGCCACTGATATTGAGGCATTCCTCGCCAAGTATTCTTCTGCTGATACTACTGGCCAAAGGAAGAGGCATGTCCAGACTCTAGAAGTTACTGAAGGGGAAGCCAGTTCCTCACTTGATAAATTGTCAAGGCGAAGGAAAATTCCGTTACAAGAGAAGTTGCAGAAGTCTTACTCCTTCCCAAAAGATAAGACACGGGTTCTTTTCGAATGGGTGCAACGACATAACAAAATTGTCCCACTCGAGCCTAAAAAGCCAGAAGATATCAAGAAGAAAAATGATCCCCGATTCTGCTTATATCATCAACTGTCGGGGCATGTTACAGAGGATTGCTACATCCTTAAAGATCAAATTGAGTCCTTGATAAAAAAAGGAGAACTGCAAGTGGGTGAGTACCTGGTGTATCCGCCACGATTTCATGGGGCTCCAATGCAGTAGAAAAAAAATATATACGATAGCTTATACTAGCCAATGTGGGGGCATATGCATGCCATAATATACGAGCTAGAAAGTATAAGCAATTCAAGATGCTCAGTGCACGGATGAAGCTCGTGCACCCTAGAGGAACTTCAAGATCTTCGGCTCATCACAAGCAAGTAGGCAAGGATCACCTCACTGAAAATGAGTTACTCTCACATATGTAACATCCATGGATGTAAATGTTCATTCAAAAAAAAAAGAAAAAAATGACAAAAAATAGTTACAAAAAAATGAGTAAAAAAAATGATGACAAAAAAAAGAAAAAAAAAAGAGAACAAAGGAAGCAGCTTGCTGTGGTGGTCACACCGACCACCTAACATGAGACTCGATCATCGAGACGGTCTCAATTGGCTTTTTTAGGGCTACCGGAGGTAATATTGTCGATGACGAGCAGCAAAAAAATAAAGAGGCCAGCCATATCGCTAGTCGGACTATGGTTCTGAGACAAATAATACCTCAACAAAATTGCATATTTTCTGCAGGGCGATGATATGAGCCCGCATGATCATATCGCACCGGGCTTTCACCGCTTATGTCCATATTCATACATGGATTTTCTTACCGGATTTTGAGTGCATATTCTTTTTCCGGATCCCTAATAAAGTTGACGAAGGATTTATCCTTATTCCGATGTCATCTGTATTTAAAAAAAAAACTGGCAAATTGTCAATCATATTTTCAAAAGTAATATTTTAAAATTGACAAGCTTGTCACTCATAATTTTAAAAGAACTCATATTTTAAAAGTGGCGACTCGCCAATCATATTTTCAAAAGTCACGTTTTCAAATCGGCAAGCTTGCCATTCCTGATTTCAAAAGAACCCACATTTTAAAAAGTGGCGTCTCGCCAACCATATTTCAAAAGACATATTTCAAAACTGGCAATTAGCCATCATGTTTCAAAAGACATATTTCAAAAACTGGCAAATTATCAATCATATTTTCAAAAGTCATATTTTAAAATTGGCAAGTCTGTCACTCACGATTTCAAAAGAACTCATATTTCAAAAGTGACAATTTGTCAATCATATTTCAAAACTCATATTTCAAAACTGGCAGTTTGCCAATCGTATTTCAAAAGACATATTTCAAAACTCGCAATTTGCCATTATATTTCAAAAGACATATTTCAAAACTGACAATTCGTCATCATGTTTCAAAAGACACATTTCAAAATTGGCAATTTACCAATCATATTTTAAAAGATATATTTCAAAATTGGCAATTTGCCAATCATATTTCAAAAAATCATATTTCAAAAAAATGGCGTCTTGCCAATCAAGTTTCAAAAGACATATTTCAAAACTGACAATTTGCCAATCAAGTTTCAAAAGACATATTTCAAAACTGGCAATTTGCCATTCATGTTTCAAAAGACATATTTCAAAACTGGCAATTTGCCAATCATATTTCAAAATTCATATTTCAAAAAAAAAATGAAATGACAATTTGCCAGTCAAATTACAAAACCGACGTTTTCAAAGTAACGATACGTTAGTCATATTTGAAAATTCATGTTTCAAAACTCAAAATCATGTTTTTCAAACGGGACTTTAGCGCCCACATGTTTAATAAAAAGATCGATGCCTCTACGCCCTCGCAAATTTCAAATCGGGCTTCTTGGCCCCCATATTTTCAAAATGGGCCTTTGTGTCCACATATTTCAAAATCAGGCTTCCACGCCTTTATGTTTTCAAATTAGACCTTCGCGTCCTCACAATTTCAAAAGCGGATTTTTTCGCCCTCATATTTTCAAATCGGGACCTTAGCGCCCACATGTTTAATAAAAAGATCGAGGCATCTACGCCCTCACAAATTTCAAAAGTGGGTTTTTCGCCCTCATGTTTTCAAACCGGGACCTTAGCGCCCACATGTTTAATAAAAAGATCGAGGCATCTACGCCGTCACAAATTTCAAAAGCGGGCTTCTTCGCCCCATGATTTCAAATTGAGCCTTTGTGCCCACATCTTTCAAAATCAGGCTTCCACGCCTTCACAATTTAAAATCGGGCTTCCATGCCTTCATGAGTTCAAACTCATTTTTTTCAAATCGGCATTTGCCAACCATTAAAAAGAAAAGGTTTCTTACCTTATACCTCCAAATAGATTGCCCCTGATTGTTGGCCACTCCAATTCATTGCAGGTCACAAATTCCAACACCAAAAGATGAAACCTGGCCGACGGAGTTTCCCGTAGGTCTTGAAGCTGATGGCGTCAACATAAACGGTGTCACCTGAATATGAAACCAGGCCAACGAAGTCATTCGTGGGTCTTGAAGCTGTCGACGTCAACATAATCGACGTCCCCAGATGATGAAACCAGGCCAGCGAAGTCATTCGTGGGTCTTGAAGCTGATGGCGTCAACATAATCGACGTCCCCAGATGATGAAACCAAGCCGATGGAGTTTCCCGTAGGTCTTGAAGCTGATGGCGTCCACACAACCGACGTCCCCAAATGATGAAACCAGGCCGACGGAGTTTCCCGTAGGTCTTGAAGCTGATGACGTCGACATAACCGACGTCCCCAGATGATGAAACCAGGCCAGCGAAGTCATTCGTGGGTCTTGAAGCTGATGGCGTCAACATAATTGACGTCCCCAGATGATGAAACCAGACCGACGGAATTTCCCGTTGGTCTCGAAGCTGATGGCGTCAACATAACCTACGTCCCCAGATGATGAAACCAGGCCGACAGAGTTTCCCGTAGGTCTTGAAGTTGATGGCGTCAGCACAATTGACGTCACCGGAAGATGAAACCAGGCTAACAAATTCATTCGTGGGTCTTGAAGCTAATGGCGTCCACATAACCGACACCCCCAGAAAATGAAACCAGGCCAAATGGAGTCATCCGTAGGTCTTGAAGCTAATGATGTCAACATAATCGGCATCACCTGAATATGAAGCCAGGCCAACGAAGTTATTCATAGGTCTTGAAGCTAATGGTGTTAACACGACTGATGATGAAGCCAGGCCAACGAAGTCATTCGTGGGTCTTGAAGCTGTCGACGTCAACATAATAGACGTCCCTAGAATATGAAACCAGGCCGACGGAGTTTTCCGTAGGTCTTGAAGCTGATGGCGTCAACATAAACAGCGTCACCTGAATATGAAACCTGGCCAACGAAGTCATTCGTGGGTCTTGAAGCTGTCGACGTCAACATAATCGACTTCCCTAGAATATGAAACCAGGCTGACGGAGTTTTCCGTAGGTCTTGAAGCTGATGGCGTCAACATAAACGACGTCACCTGAATATGAAACCAGACCAACGAAGTCATTCGTGGGTCTTGAAGCTGTCGACGTCAACATGACCGACGTCTCAAGAATATGAAACCAAGCCGACGAAGTCATTCGTAGGTCTTGAAGCTGATGACGTTGACACGACTGATGATGAAACCAGGCCGACAAAGTCATTTGTGGGTCTTGAAGCCGACGGCGCCAATACAACTGATGTCACTTGAGGATAAAACTAGGCCAACGGAGTAATCTGCAGGTCATGAAGCAGGTGTCAACAACCTTGACACTCGTGTCGAAAGTCTCAAAAAAATATATGAATGAAAGGGCTAAAAATAGAGATGCCCGTCGGACCTACTCGGATTGCACCGCCGAGTAGGGGTAAAAAGGACAAGAAAAACCCAGCCACGATGAAAACCCGAAAGGGCGTCATGGGCAAAATTGGGAACCCTGCCACGTGAAAACCTGAAAGGGCGCGTGGGCAAAAGCAAGAAGGGGCTGACTCCGGTGAAAACCCGAAAGGGCGCTTGGGTTAGTAATGTGGTTAAAAAAAATGTGTGTTAAAAAAGAGTTGCAAGAAGAGGGAGTTCTATCTTTGCTCCCCCAAGTGGACCTTCTTTTGTTATGTTTTCCCTAAATCTAGAAAGGCACTTTCTTGTCAAGCTGTCTTTGTCATTTATGCCTCTCTAGAACCCTAGGTTTAGATACCACTGTCGTTTCAAAACTCCAAATAAAGTCCAGGCTTGACTTCTTGCCTTGGCTGACCAGTAGATGTTACCTTTAGAACCCTTGTTGGAGCCAGCACATAGGTTTTCCAGGTTACCATTTTGCAATCAACCCAAATAACCTCACACCATCTACCAACATCATGGTATGATTGGTGGTCGAGTTATATTCCACTCATGAATCTCTCATTATATATATATATATATATATATATATATTATGTATATAAAAAAATAAAAAAAATAAAAAAAGAGGAGGCTTAAAATAGAGGTGCATCGCTGGACTTGTCTAGGTTTCCCCTGGACAAGGGTAAAAAGAGCTAGCATCCGGTCATGGCGAAAACCCGAAAGGGCGCCATGGGCATAATTGGGTACCCCGCTACGTGAAAACCCGAAAGGGCGCGTTGGCAAAAGCAAGAGGGGGTCAGATTGGGTGAAAACCCAAAAGGGCGCTCAATTCGATAATGTGAAAATAAAAAAAATCGATCAAAGACACATGCCAAAGACAAGCAGGCTTCAAGTCTCTAGAAAGGAAATCTTGACAGAAGTGGTACTCGACAGTCAAAGCTCATCTTCATGTCAGTGCCAACCAAGGTTCGTCTTCATATCAGTGCCAGCCGAAGCTAGTCGTATTGTTAATTGAAGTTTATCTTCATGACAGTCAAAGCTTGTTTCCATGTTAGTGCCAACTGATGCTCGTCTTCATGTTAGTGCTAGCCAAAGCTCGCCTTCATGTCAGTTGAAGTTTATCTTCACGACAGTCAAAGCTCATCTTCACGTCAGTGCCAGTCGAGGCTCATTTTCATGTCGGTGCTAGCCGAGCCTCCTCTTCATATAGCAATCCAGCATGCCCCATTTGCTCATGCAATAGGTCAGCACAATCCAATTGACATAATGGTTGGTCGACTCATGAAGGCCACAAGCTCTTAAGCAAGCCGTCAATTCAATGGTCTTCATTACCCCATCGGGTCTATTCATCAACTCGCGAGCCCCTGTTGACTCGCGTGGGCCACGCCGAATCGTGGCTACCACTTTGAGCCCGTTAACTCGGGGAGCTTCATATTGATTCGTCAACTGCACCAAATCAACCTTATCATGTTGAGCTCCGTCGACTCGTGAGAGCCATGTGCCGATTCATTGGAGCGTGCCGCCAAATCGCGGCCGACGCCTCAAGCCTATCAACTTGTGAGGGGTCTAAAGAAAAGAAGAAGAGATAAGAGGCCAAGCAAGGATGGAGTAGAAAACAACATAGATCGAAAAAGATACATATGCTATGCCCGTAAAGAGCAGACTCGCGAGCTTCGCCGAATCGGCGCAAGCTGTGCCAGATCGACACCCTCTGTCGAATCGCACTGCCCTGCCGAATCGCGCAAACTCTGCTAGATCAGGGCAATTTAAGCAAAAAGAAATTGAAGGATGAGAAGACCCCGATTTCCCGCCAAGAGTGACATGCCTCCGTCATCCACAGACAACACCCCCAAATGGAACCAAAAGTAAATGATCACGAATAGACCATTGGACCATTAACGCGGCAACAAGTCCAAAGACCTGTCTGTGTCAGTGTAAACAGTCAAATGGGCTACAGTGCACCCGCGGATGTCGCTTCGCGTGTCCTCTCGCACCACCCACGAGTGGGGGCATTTGTGGACACCTTAAATTTTATAAATGGGCCCATTACCCTCTTGGCCGGCCCAATTCCACCCCACAAGGGAAGAAACAGAAAATGGGCCTACCTACATGGCCCATGTGCAAGACCCTTGAAGCCCATCAACCTAAGCCCACATCTCACCCCATGCAAGGGGGTGAGACTAAGCAAACATGACACCTCCCAAAAGGGGTTTCTAAAAAAGGAAAAAGTAAGGGGCTTGCAAAAGAGGTGGAAGGGCCTACTTTTGGTAGCTTTCTAGAACCTTTTGGAAGAGAGCCAAAAAGGCCTCTAGGAGGGGGTCTTGCGTGGGGAACCAAGGGGGAGAAGAGAAGAGGCTTGGGAAGAGGAGGCTTGGGTGTGTCCCAAGGAAGAAGGAGGAGTTCTTCTCACCCAAGCAAGGTGCCAACCCGTGAAGAGTTCTCCAAGGAAGGAGCCTTGAAGAGTCCAAGAGGTAGGCAAAGGTGAAGAGAGAAGAGAGAGTGCCCCATGTATGGTCACATCATGTAAAGAGGGAAAGAGAGAAGAGAAGGGGAGAGGTGGTGTTTTGGCCCCTCTCCTCCCCTTATTTCTTTTGGTCACTCTTGTATCCCTTCCCCTTCTATGCTAAGAAATCCTTTTGCCCATCATGTTCTCCCCTTCTCCCTCTTGCATTTAATGCATTCCTTTTTTTTACTTCTTGTTGCTTGCATGAGATGGGGTCATCGGTTGAAAGGGAGGCCACCCCTTTACATGATGGTTTTCTTTCTCAACCCAAAGGACCAATATGAGACCTTATATACCTTTCCATGCCTCAATGAATGGGCTCTAACAGTCCCCTCCGTTTTGCCCCCTTGTATGAGAGCTCTTTAGCTGTTTTAAGCCTCTAACAGTCCCCTTTTGTGCCTTTTACCTTGGGATATGCCCCCCTTTGCTAGCCAAGAGGTTGAACAATCAATGTTCATGCCTTCTTGCTTAGCACCCCATGTAAAATGCCCATTAGATTTTCTGTTTTAAGCCCTCTAAAAGAGCAGGTTTTTCATGATTAGAACAGCCCCATTTAGGTCCATTTCACCTTGAGGTATGACCTCCTTTGCTAGCAAATGGGTTGGGCAACTAATGCTCATGCCCAAAGCTTGGCATTCTACGCAAATGACCCCTTAAATCTTCTGTTTTGACCCCTCTAAGAGTTCAGATTTTGCTGTTAAAACAGCCCCATATGTGTGCATCTTTGCCTTAGAAATGTCCCCATGTTGCTATCAAATGGGTTGGGCAATCAATGCCCATGCCCAAAGCTTAGCATCTTGTGCAAAAGGCCCATTAGATCCCTGTTTTGGCCCTCTTAGAACGCAGGTTTTCATGGTTTTAAAACAGCCCATTAAGAGACTTTTGTGCTTAAGGGTATGTCCATTTTCAAGCCAAGGGTTGAGCACTTAATGCTCATGCCCCCATACTTAGCACCCATAATGGACAACCCAACAAGCCTATTTTCGGCCCAAAATCGCCCCGTCACATGGGTGAGACCAACTTCAAGAGTGTTGGCCCTTTGCCCACAAGAGAAGGGTTCCAGCCGTTAGTTCTGTGGGTGGCCCTCTGATTCGGCAGCCCTGAACAGGTCCGCCGATTTGGCAGCCAGCCACTCACCCTTGGCCGGACCATGGAAGCTAAGCCATGCTTCATGTGGTTCAAGCGAAGGAAATGGACAATGGATCGATGAGAAGCCCGTTTAAACCCCGGGTTAGACAATATGATGTCTATGCCCGGGCATATGGGCCCACACATGTCCCGCTTACCGATCGGTATTTGTGTGGTCATGGTGATACCCACCCCCGCCGAAGGCTTGCCTTGGGGGTTGGTGCCATGTGCCATTAGGGTTATGTCGTTATTTGACATACACCATCTCTTTTGGTACTGCCTCCATTTTGGTGGGTGTGTACCGTGCTCTCCCCCTATCAACCGAGATAAGGGGAGATGCTGCCGGATTTTTGCCGTGAAGGTCGAATCGGCAAGGGTCCTTCTCCCTCTTAAAAAAGAAACCCCCAAAGTCTAATGGAGTGGCACCGAATCGCGAATAGAGCCACGTTGCACACCCTTTAAAAGAATAAGAGAGACAATTAAAAAAATGTTTCATCATGAGGGCAACAAATGGGCAAATCAAAGAGTTTTACGTTGCACATGTTTTAAAAGAGCAAGAGCTTAAACCAAAGAAATCTTTTCATGATAAAAGTAAAAAAATAAACAAACAGGGCAACCCTCATTCTTATATACCTCAAATAAAAAAAACAAAATAAAAGAATAAGTAAAAAAACTACTTTTTTTGACACAAGAATAATTGGGCCATCTCATGTTTTCAAAGGACCAAAAGTGAAACCCCTTTCATGTTAAAAGAGTATATGGGCCCTCTCATGTTTTCAAAAGACCAAATGAGATTCCTTTTTTTTATGCAAAAGAGCAAATGGATCACCTTAGGTTTTTTTCAAAAGACCAAAATGAAACTCTTTTTCATAGCAAAAGAGCAATATGTCATCTCATATTTTCGAAAGAACAAAAGACCCAAATTGAACCCTTTTTTTATAATAAAAGAACAAATAGATCAGCTCACGTTTTTTTTTTAAAGAGTAAAAGACCGAATTAAGACTGTTTTCATGATAATGAAGATAATAAATGGGCAAATGGGTAAAAAAAAGAGATCCAATCACATCTAATTAAAAGACCCGGCAACCTCGAATAGGCATCGTGTCTGTTTATCATTCCGGCCTAGTTTTGAGTTGCACTTTTCATCGGATGTCTCCGTATCAAGGTCACAAGGCTTTCTAATTTCTGGCGATTAATCAAAGATTTTCCCTCCCAGAGAGATGTAATTAACGTCGTTGCGTTTAGGCAACGGCGGGATGTTGGTCCAGGACCCGACACTCCACTTTCGTTTGATGAAGTCAAACGGCGCACACAACAGACTCAAAGCCCTCCGACTCTCGGAGGCAAACCACTTGATTGTCACTTTGGTGACTGGCACGCCCGCGCTGTGCGAATTGTGGATTCATTTCACGTCATCATTGCTCGTGTAGCATTCGACGAGACTTGGATTGGCAATACACATGCATCCATAAGAACATGAGAAACATGATAAATAGAACTTAAAAAAAGTTTTTTTTTTTCCATTTCCACACCTCATTAATATTTTTACTCTCTCCAAATTCAGCATCTTCAACAACATTTTCTTATCCGTCATCAATGTTTATTATTCCTTCGTAGTCACCTTTTTTAGCTACATCAGCTTGTTCACCTTCAATCTCTCTACCTTCAGATTTAGTTTCAACCTCTCCACCTTCACATTTACGATCAAAGTTTTGCACTATCCGTATGCATCATTATCCTCTACTTCAAGATGTAATTATAGTTTATTCTTTCGCACCTTTTTGTTGGTGGTAGTTGGAGATTTCTTTTCTAAACTCTTCTATCTCATTTCTTGTGAATCAACTCTCCATAAACAAAATAAAAATATACAATATAAAATTTGTAACTTATGTTTTAGAATGAGTAAGATTGTTGATGATATCAATCTGTAGAAGGGAGCGGCATTTACACTAATGGATATAGTTTAAAAGCTTGTAGATTTCGGATAGTGGGAGTTAACATTGACCGCTTTTCCACCTCTATAGTTGTTTGGTGTATAAAAAAATGTAGAAAATATCAGTTTTAAGATCGGTACTGGTTTTAAAATTTATTAGAACAAAATGCTTGAGTTTCAATTACTAATTTTAAAATTACCAATTCTTATCTTTAGATTATATTCTATACGGACTAGGAAGGGCTTCACATGGATCAACTAATTTTGAAATCCAACGATTCAGGACTCCTCAAATACGAACAATAAAAGCACATCGTAGAAATTAATAATTCACATTCGGAACATAAAACATACACTATTATACTGTGTTTTTACTATGTTTTGCAGTAATTTACGAAACACCGAACAACCTCTTAGATACTAACCTATAAGCTAGGGCTAGGAGTATCCTCATGTACGGTAGAAATGTCGTATATATCGGGGTTATATATATCGTATTCACGACAAGAAACATATACAAGTTAATGAAAAGTATTGAATATTTCTCCCTCAATTCTACATGTTTTTTATGAAACTTAATTAGATAGGATTTAAAACATATCGCGCGCATGTAGAACAATATATAAGAACTCGTTGTATGTAAAATCTACAACAGATATATACTTAGAGACACACGCCCACCGTCTGGGGCATGTGGTCTGGCTTACGTCTTCAGGTCCTTGAAAGCCAATTAATGTCCATCGAACTGGACCTCCGAATTTATATATATGGGATATAATATTCTTGGCACTTGTTCTTCCGTTTCTTCGTCACTAGCTAATTGAGTTGTTGTCGTCTTTGACATCTTTCTTTCCAGCTGCTACCCACTCAGACCCGAGCATGATCATCTTTGGTGCACTTGTGGGGCTCTCCAACATGTAAAGGCCCTTTCTTCATGACTTAATATATATCGGGGAAGGTGGATCGTTTCTCTTCTTAAAACTCGTCAAGTTCACGACCTTGGTTTGGCAATCCACGTACGGCACGGAAATTTTTGACTGCAGAAAGAATGGACAGACTTTTATCTATTAGTGGCACAATATATATATATCTTCTCAAATCAAGTGACGCTGCTGGTGGACATTGACAGAGAAGTGTTCCACAGATTGCTCTAGCTCAAACAAGGATGACGCTACTTGTGAAGCGAAAGCTCTTTTTTGTGGTGGAATGCCGAGTAGGAATTAGCTCCCACGGGGTACGGTGGGGGGATGCCGTAACTCTCAGGCGTCACTCGATCGGCCTGTGGTTTGATCTGAAAAGTCGGAGGGGATGTAGAAACTTGACACCGCGCATGCATATATAAGGCGTTTTGGCATCGCATTTTGGGTTTCCAGCTGCACAAGCATGCATTACCGGGTTTGCAACACGTGACAATTAAACAAACTAATTGCCTAGAATTTATCCTTTTGAAGGGTCAAAAAGTCTGCGTCGACACTTGCACGTGTGGGCATTAATCTAAGCATTAAGCCTAGTTATAAGTTCCCTCTCGGAGCAATAGGCTACTGATTTATAGATTAATGGACTAAGAAGCTTGAGTATTTGTCACATACCATATGTCTACATTTAGTGAGAATACAAAGATAGAGATCTAGTTTTATCATAAATCTTAACAAAAGCTAGATGTGCAATTCTCACTCAATGATGTTAATGTGCGCGAGTAGGAAATCGAACCGTTAACGTCATCTTAAACAGGCAGCATCATCTCGTGTCCGGTAATAGATCCTCGTCAGGATCTTGCAGTGCCCTGTCGTGGGAGAGGCAGGGGATAACACACACACACACATATATATATATATATATAAGGGGCATGCCAGCTTTTTTTGAAAATATATTCTTTATGGAGGAATCTGCATGACGGGCTGGAGTTTTGACAGCGTTGAGAAAGGTTGCTGTGGTGGGTGCATGTTTGCATTCTAGTTGAAGCAAGGAGGAGAGGCGTGCTCTCTCATGTAATGATGCTTCACCGCACGGGGCAGACATATCCAGCAAGGCGTGGAGCGGCCAGTGGACTCATCCACGATGCTCGCCAGGCACGGAGCAACATGATGCACGTAGCAGCACCCGTCCCGCGGTGGCAGTCAAATTGATCATGGCATGTAAAGGAATATATATATATCCCCGATCGTTTCATGATTGGGAGGTGATGCCGGTCGTTATCAACCGACGAGTCAGAGTGGTACCGGTCGTCGTCAACCGACGAATTGGATCGACGAGGTCAAGGATCGACCATACCAACGAGCCGACAACTAAGTTGTCGGACATCGTCGTCATGGGTTGTTTAATCATTGCCGAGAACCAATTCATATCAAGCACTATATCCGGTCGTCACCCGCTAGCACCAGCTCACACTTGCCCAAGGGACGGATGAGTCCCGTAGATCGCGATTCTCTAGCTGGCCCACATCCGCTTCAGGTAAGTGACCATCAAGGCGGGATTCTCGGAAACCCAGTTGGCGGAATTCCCTAAAAGGCACCCGTGCCTCGCGGAGGCTCGTCCACCACCTTCCTTTTCTATCCAAAGGACCAAGCCCTTATAAAAGGCACAGATACCCTCAAGAAAAAGGTACGCTATTCATAGCACAAAATTCTCTCTCTATTCTCTCTCTTTGCAACCTTCACTGACTTGATCGTCGGAGTGTCCGACCGCCGAGGAGTCTCGGTGTGGTTCTTTGCAGGTCGGGTTCTCTTCTCCGACGATAGCGCGGCGCGGCCAATCCCTCGGGGCCCACTCAGCTCGGCTCCGGCCGACGATCCTTGCTGATTTTTCCAGCAACATTTGGCGTCGTCTGTGGGAACCGATACGAAAGGCTTATCCCAATGGCACCCAAGGGAAAGGCTGTAGCTCGCCCGTTGGAGGAGGAAGTCGCCCTCGTCAATGTCGTGGAAGAAGTAGCAGGGGGAGCATCTGGCGCAGGGGAACAAGATTCGACAACCCTGTCGCGGCTCGATTGTGTCGAACAGACATTGGCAAACCTTCAACAGATACTAATGAGGATGGAGCAAAACCAGCAAGCGCATCCTGTACAAGGGGAGGGCTCGGTTCGTCAGGTAGAGAAGGTCCAAGGTGATCAGGATGATGCAGAGGCGCCCAACCGGCAGCGTGCGCCTCCTGCGATGTCGGCAAGTCATGCCAGCGCAGCGCCGGCGATGGTCGGGACTCCCGCGCCAGCTGCATACCAAGCCGACAATGTCCTTCCCGTCACGCTGGTGGCAGCCGTAGGGAATGCGGCCAAGGCCGACCTTGCCGACCGCTTCAGGGCAGAATCCGCTCCGATCAACATCAGTTAGTCTCCATTCGACCCACGATGGAAGGACGACCTGCGAGAGATGAACAGGAAGATAGAAGCTCTGCAGCTCGGCACTCGCGCCCCGTCCATGGCGACGCTCCTCACTTCCTCACCGTTCACAGAAGAAATCACGTCGGCCCCGGTTCCACCGAAGTTTCAGCTGCCAAAATTCCGACGCTACAATGGGACCACCAACCCAGTCCACCACCTCGACCATTTCCAAGGACAGGTGGAAATGATGAACGTAACTGACGCTCTGAAATGCAGGGCCTTCATGTCCACTCTAGATGACGCAGCTCTACAGTGGTTCAAGGCGCTCCCCGCTCGATCGGTCTCGGGCTTCTCCGACCTAGACCAGAGGTTCCTCGACCACTTCTTCAACATGGTGCAACATTCGTTGTGCACCGACGACCTATGGCTGGTGTCCCAGAAAGAGAACGAGATGTTTCGAGACTACGCGAAGCGCTTCCAGATCGAGGTGATGAAAGTGGTGGACCTGGACTTGAGGACTGCAGTCAACATTCTCACGAGGGTGTGCACTGACGTGTCGTTTGTGGCGTCAATCGCCAAGAAACCACCGGTAAGCCTCTCCGACCTCCTCTCTCGGATGCAGAAATACGTCAGGCTGGAATCAACCCTTGGAGCCGCTGGCCGACTGAAGCGGCCGCTGGAGAGGGGGAGCGCGAGCTCGGAGGCGGGCGAGAAAAGGCCGAGAAGGGAGGAAACGCACAGAGACAGGCGCCGAGACTCGGAGAACCGACGGGTGTCTGACTGACGACCCGACGAATATCGTCGCGTCAGGGATCTCCCCCGGTTCGGAAGGCCACCGTCAGAGATCCTCCCCATCATTAAGAAGCTGCCGGAGTTCAGGCGACCGGAACCCATCATGAGGCCTCCATCAGGGCGGGGGGCTGAGCTATACTGTGAGTACCATAAAGGTTTTGGTCACCTAACAGACCAGTGTAGGAGCCTGAAGATGGAAATATCGGAGATGTTACGTCGAGGGATAATCGGAAAAGACGTCGTCGACGGAAAACCAAAAGATTGCGAGTAGGAAGGGGATCGCGAGCGCGAGGGGAAAGGCGCCGTCCTAGTCCTCGCCGGCGGATCGGCGGGAGGCGACGACAGCGGCAGGAAGAGGAAAGCGTACGCGTCAGCCGTCGTCCTCGGAATCAGCCAACCAAACTTGGAGCCAATCACCTTCTCCGCCGACGACGCAGTGGGGCTAAGCTTCCCTCACGACGACGCGCTAGTCATCCATGCCGACATCGACGGATACACCGTGCATCGCATCCTCGTCGACAATGGAGCGGCGCCTGACGTCCTTTTCTATGACTGCTTCCTGAAGATGACAAACCTGAGCACGGAGCTCAATCCAGTTGCCACACCTCTGTTCGGGTTCAGCGGAACGCCAGTCACCGCCGAGGGGTCCATCAGGCTCAAAGTAACGCTGGGTACCCGTCCTCGGCATGTAACAGTTGAGGTCGACTTCCTAATTGTGAAGGTCAAGTCGGCCTACAACGCGATTTTTGGACGCAGATTGCTCGGGAAGCTCGAGGGGGTGCCGTCAACATACCACCAGAAACTGAAGTTTCCAACTCCTAGCGGCGTGGGTGAAGTTGTCGGGAGTCAGGCCGAGGCGCGCCTGTGTTATGTCAACTCCATCAAGGCAAAAGAACCGGCTATTTCTGAGTACATGCCAGCTGTAGATGACGCCCCAAAACACGAGCCAGTAGAACTAACTAAACAAATAAAAATCGAAAGCGGACTTCTAATCATCGGGACCGAACTCAAAGAATTGGAAAATGACGTCACCACATTCCTCGGCCAAAGTGGCGACGTATTCGCTTGGTCTGACGACGACCTTCCAGGAATAGACCCGAGCATCATCCAACATCACTTGAACGTGGACCCCGAGGCCAGACCTATCCAGCAAAAGAAGAGGCCCTTGTCAGCCGAGCGGCAGGAAGTAGTTGAAAACCAGTTGACGAAATATTTGCATGCAGGTACCGTTAGGAATTCGTTTTACCCAAACTGGGTCGCCAACGTCGTCCTGGTGCGAAAGGCAAACGGCAAATGGCGAATGTGCGTTGACTTCTCCAACCTAGACAAAACCTGCCCAAAGGACAGCTTCCCCTTGCCCCGGATCGACCAACTGGTCGACTCAACTGCCGGACACGAGCTCTTAAGCTTCCTCGACGCCTATTCAGGCTATCACCAAATAAGAATGGCCCCAGAAGACGAAGAAAAGACATCCTTCACCACTGAGAGAGGTTTGTATTGTTTTACTCGTATGCCATTCGAACTAAAGAATGCAGGAGCAACATATCAAAGACTGGTCAATAGAATGTTCGAGAAACAGATCGGCAAGACCATGGAAATATACGTCGACGACATGTTGGTCAAAAGCCGACAAGCCAAGGACCACGTCAGGGACTTAGCCGAAGCTTTCAAAATATTGAAGCTCTACGGGATGAAGCTGAACCCAGAGAAGTGCGTCTTCGGCGTCCGAGCAGGAAAATTCTTAGGGTATCTTGTCTCCCAACGAGGCATTGACGTCAACCCCGACAAAGTTCAAGCTATCCTCGGCATGACGGCTCCGAGAACAGTCAAAGAGGTACAAAGACTTAATGGCATGGTAACAGCTCTGAGCAGGTTTATGTCCAGGTCAGCAGAACGGTGCAAGCCATTTTTCGAGGTGCTAAGGAAGGGCAGATTCGAGTGGACCGAGGACTGCCAAAAGGCTTTCGACGAGCTAAAAGAACATCTGGCGAGCGTACCGACGCTGAGCAAGCCGAAGGAGGGTGAAGAGCTGCTGTTGTATCTGTCCGCAACGAGCTACTCCGTCAGCTCGGTCCTCGTCCGAGAAGAAGACCGAGCCCACCTACCGGTGTACTACACAAGCAAGGCGCTGCGAGGAGCCGAGCAACGCTACCCTGATCTCGAGAAGGTCGGGTACGCCCTCATCATGGCCGCACGACGATTGCGCCCGTATTTTCAATCACACAAAGTCGTCGTCCTCACCGACACACCGATTCGACAAGTTCTCGAGCGACCCGAGTCCTCGGGAAGGTTGGCCAACTGGGCCGTAGAGATCGGAGAATTCGACATCGAGTTCAGGCCCCGTGTCGCTATCAAAGCCTAAGCCCTCGCGGATTTCATTTCCGAGGGCACTGCCCGAGCAGCTACGGAAGAAGAATCCGACAGAAGGTGGGATGTTTTCGTCGACAGAGCCTCAAACTCCCAGGGCAGCGAAGCAGGGGTGGTCATGCGCTCACCCGAAGGCATCGACTTAAGGTACGCGGTTCGTTTCGGTTTCCATGCATCTAACAACGTGGCAGAATATGAAGCGGTAGTATCAGGGCTGAAGATGGCAAGAACTCTCGGCGCAAAGAAGGTCTGAGTCCACAGCGATTCCCAACTAGTCGTTAACCAGGTATCGCAAGCGTTCGAGGCAAAAGAGGTAAAGCTCACGTCGTACAAGGCCGAGGTGTTAAGGCTTATGGCGGAATTTCACTCTGCGGAGCTTGTAAAGATACCGAGGTCCGAGAACGAGCAAGCTGACGAGCTTTCAAAAATAGCATCGTCCGCACTAGAATCACCCACAATCCTGTTGGTAGAAGAACTGTTGGATCCAACTATAGCACCCGGGGATCTAATGAGTGTCAAGGTAAGAACAACATGGATGACCCCACTAATAAATTTCCTCAGGAGTAGGTTGCTACCGGAGGATAAGAACGAGGCCGAGAAGACGAGGCGGCGGTCATCGAAGTTCTTCATCGTCGGCGATGACTTGTACCGAAAGGGATTTAGCTATCCCAATCTCCTCTGCGTAGACCCTGTTCAAGCCGAGGAAATTATCAACGAAGTTCATGAAGGAACATGTGGTTCTCATGCAGGCCCTAGATCTTTGGTAAGAAGAGTGACCCGGCAAGGATACTAGTGGCCGACAATGCTTAAGGACGCCGAGAAGTACGTCAAAAGTTGCCGACAATGCCAACTGTTCGGCAAGATCGACCGACAACCTCCATCGGAACTCACAAGCATAAATTCCCCATGGCCATTCGCACAATGGGGCATGGACATCCTCGGACCATTCCCACCGGTGACGGGTCAAAGGAGGTTCATCATCGTCGGAGTGGATTATTTCACGAAATGGGTCGAAGCTGAGCCCCTAGCAAAAATTACATATACCAACGCCTGGGGTTTTGTGTGGAAAAATATCATCTGCAGGTTCGGTCTTCCACGAACAATCATCACCGACAATGGACGACAGTTCGACAACGCTAAATTTCGTCGGAATTGCGTTGCACTTGGGATAGAGCACAGATTCTCCTCGGTAGCCCACCCCCAGTCAAACGGAATGGCCGAGGTCACCAATCGGACGATCCTGGACGGACTAAAGAAGAGGATAGCAAGCCACAAGGGAGCTTGGGCTGACCAACTCCTCCATGTGCTTTGGGCATACAGGACGACACCAAGGGAAGCCACTCGGGAATCACCCTTCGCGTTAGCCTTCGAGATGGAGGCAGTGTCGCCCGTAGAAATGCTCGTCCCTTCGCAAAGAATCCTCGGATTCGACGAGGAAAGCAACGATCAGTCATTGCGTGCCGAACTTGACCTAATAGAAGAGAAGCGAGGAAATGCTTCTACAAGGATGGAAATATACCAAAAGAGGGTCAAGAAAAGCTTCGACAGAAAGGTCAAACCACGACGCTTCGGAGTGGGAAGCCTTGTCCTCAGGAAGCTCGCAATTTCGGACCCAAAGTCGGCTAGCGGGAAGTTATCGCCAAACTGGGAGGGGCCATACCGAATCGCCAACGAACTCGGCCAGGGAGCTTATCGGCTTGAAGAGCTCGGGGGAGCAGTCATACCGAGAACGTGGAACGCCGAGCACCTTCGACGTTACTTCCCGTAAGTACGAGGTCGCTCCGTCACTCCTCAAGTACGAGGTCGCTTCGGCACTCAATAAGCCAAGTACGAGGTTGCTTCGGCACTCAATAATCAAAGTACGAGATCACTTCGGCACTTATAAATCCAAGTACGAGGTCGCTTCGGCACTCTCTAATCCAAGTATGAGGTCGCTTCGGCACTCTCTAATCCGAGTACGAGGTCGCTTCGGCACTCTTAAATCCAAGTACGAGGTCGCTTCGGCACTCTCTAAGTCTAAATGCGAGGTCATTTCAACGATCATAGACAATTAAGGAACAACAGTCGTCGGCCAGAACAAAATGGTGTCGACATTTTCATTAAAGGAATAGAAAGTACATAGACGAGGCCAACTATGCCTCGTTCAACACATCGTCGGCAGCCTGGTCAAGGGAGCGATCGATGGCCGCGCCTATGGCCTCGTCCGCCACCGCGGCAATCTCATCGTCCCGACCTTCAGCGGTCCGCTCCTCCTCGGCACCCTTGCAAGGAAGGGCCGCTCCCGACAAGTCAAGATCAGGATACAGCTCCTTCACCTTTGAAAGGCAGTCATCGTATCCCGCCTTGAACAGTTCGGCGATCTCGTCCTGAAGCTCGTCGGAGTCGCGATAGTCCTCTATTGCCTTGTCCCTTTCCTCAGCGACGAGACGCGAGAAGCTTTTCTTCGTTTCTTCATGCACAGCTATCTTGTCGTACTGAGCCTTCTTCACGGCCTCGAGCGCCTTTTTCTCGGACGACAAGGCCGCCTGGAGCTCGTTCTCCCTCTTCTTCACCTGCTCCTCCAGCCGAAGACATCGGGCCTTCTCGGAGGCCACAAGCTCCTCGGCCTCTGAGACGCGCTTGTCGAAAGCTATTCTCTTCACCTCGGCCCGATGCACGAACGCGTCGAATGCGGCCAACTGACTCAGCATGCCGTGGTAGTAGTCGTGCATGAGTCGACGTGCAGGATGGCCGAGCATTTCGGCCTTAACTTCAGCTGGCAGGGCTTGTCGCCCCCACTCAACCGGGTCCATAGAGAAGCAAGCCTGGGCCGACGCCGAGAAAGCGGGCGCCGTGGATGACGACGGCGGAACAGAACGCTTCGCTGGATTGTCCTCTGCAGGCAGGACGGCGGCCGAGCTTTGACCAGCGGCCGGGGTCGGCGGCGGCACTGTTTCGGCCCCACGCTGACGCTTCTCAGGACGAGAAGCCACCTTCTTCTCCCGCGAGTGAACCCGGCTTTTGGCCTTCTCGATAAGCGACCCCTTGCGCATCGGGGGTGCAGAGTCGCTCTTGTCGGCCATAGCTGCAGGCACATAGATCCGTTAGATGGGAAACGCGTGGATGGGACGAGAACGCAACTACGGGGTTGGCGACCTTTTGTGCCCTCGTCGATCAGCCGAAATAACTCCTCGGAGATATCAACCAAGTTGGGGGGCTCCACCTCCTTCAAACATTTGAGGTCGACGAGCTTGGATGCAGTAAGCCTCGGCGATTCAAAAGCTTTACACCGGACGTCGATGGCCGACCACTTGGTCGGGAATGGCCAACCCGAGGGACTATAGACAAAAATGAAGTTCCTCTTCCAGCCGTGGAGCGAGGATGGCAGTCTGCCGAGGATGTGCCGACCATTCCTCGCCACGAAATAGAACCAGTCCCCAAACGGTTTAATGGAAAAAAGATAGAGGAAAAGGCGCAAGGTCGGGGGGACCCCCGCCGAATAACACAAGGATAGAAAGCCGACGACTACGCGCCAGGCATTCGGGGCCAATTGAGAGGGAGCCACCCCCAACTCCAGAAGAAGAAAAATAACGAAGGGGTGGAAAGGGAAACAAAGGCCTGCCCGAACCGCCTTGGAGTAAACCGAGAACCCCCCATTCATAACGTAATGAGCCCTAAAGTCCCTATCAGCGAACATGACAGCGTCGGCAGAAAGAACAAACCTAGGATGCTTCCTCAACCACTTGAAGGTACCAGGAGAAGTCTCGCAGCGAGCTTCAGCAACGTTGTCGGCTCGGCGACGAGCACCGGAAGTATGGGCCGAAGGTTCTTTGGGAACGTAAGTCCCATGGAGTAGTTCAAGGGCAAAGGAATCGTCGACGGGTCCCCAGACCTGAGTTTCTACGGATCCCGACCCTACCCCGAGGCTTTCGGAAACAAGGTCAGGGACGTCAGCCTGAGCAGAAGGGTCCCTGGATTTTGTGGAAGGCGACGACGAGGACGACGAGGAGGCCTCAGAAGAAGTAGAAGAAGAAGAACGACTCATCGCTTACCTCGGAGGGAAGCAAGCGAAGACTGGAGGATGACTCCACACAGGCGAGCACAATCGTCGGGGCGTCGGTAGACGTCGGGCCAGCAATTCGAGAGGGTCGCGCGCGAAGTGAAGAAACGTCTGTTTCGCATCGAACCCTAGCTATTTATAAGGCCTCGACGCCAATGCGATCGAACGACCCAGAAACCCTGCACATCCAGGATTCCGCCACGTGTCGGAAGCCCGACAGCCGGAAGGCGTTCACCCGGATCCACAGCGCGCGCCCCGAAACCGAGCGGCGTCATCATGGCGCAGGGTTCAAAGTAAAGTAGCTGACAAACCGTCACCAGCAGTACCATCATTATGACAAGACCACGGCTCTCATCATGACAGAGGCAAAGCGCCCCCGATTCAAGCGCGCGGAATATGAGGCGGCGGCGTACACCCGTACGAATTTCCGTGAGCAATAAATGGCTTCTCTACGAGCCGAGAACTCGTCTCGAAGAGAACCCGGGGGGCTAGTGATGCCGGTCGTTATCAACCGACGAGTCAGAGTGGTACCGGTCGTCGTCAACCGACGAATTGGATCGACGAGGTCAAGGATCGACCATACCAACGAGCCGACAACTAAGCTGTCGGACATCGTCGTCATGGGTTGTTTAATCATTGCCGAGAACCAATTCAGATCAAGCACTATATCCGGTCGTCACCCGCTGGCACCAGCTCACACTTGCCCAAGGGACGGATGAGTCCCGTAGATCGCGATTCTCCAGCTGGCCCGCATCCGCTTCAAGTAAGTGACCATCAAGGCGGGATTCTCGGAAACCCAGTTGGCGGAATTCCCTGAAAGGCGCCCGTGCCTCGCGGAGGCTCATCCACCACCTTCCTTTTCTATCCAAAGGACCAAACCCTTATAAAAGGCACAGATACCCTCAAGAAAAAGGTACGCTATTCATAGTACAAAATTCTCTCTCTATTCTCTCTCTTTACAACCTTCACTGACTCGATCGTCGGAGTGTCCGACCGCCGAGGAGTCTCGGTGGTTCTTTGCAGGTCGGGTTCTCTTCTTCGACGACAGCGCGGCGCGGCCAATCTCTCGGGGCCACTCAGCTCGGCTCCGGCCGACGATCCTTGCTGATTTTTCCAGCAACAGGAGGGATTCCTTTTGTTCAAATGTACAGAGTGGAAACTGTGTGTGTGGTACAGAGGGGGCGGTCGAAATCTTCTGATGTCTTTGGAAAAGGATCCAACGCGACTATTCTTGTGCTCTCTCATGCATGTCTCCCATTCACTCGTGCGTGTTTCAATGTCATGAATGGGGGAGTGGACATTCTTTGTCGAGCTAGAGGACAAAGCCAGCCTCGCGCGTTATGCTGTGTAGGAGAGAGATGGAAACACAAGAGGAGACTGGCTGAAGACTCTTCAGGACGAGCTTTCAGCATGGTCAATCACTGATCAGGCAAACCAACACAAATACACAATGACCGATCAAGCAGGGCGCATGAATTTTTCTTGCAATAGAGGTCTCTTTAATGAACAGAAGGGGTTAGTCGATCTAGGTGATATGTACATATTTCGAGAACTAAATACCCTTTAATTATCCACATATACATGTACATATATATATAATGTCTGTTTACTCTCCTCACCGTAATGAAACTAAATTTATCAGCTGCCATTAACCCGCAAGCCTCATCCAATTATAAGTGATGACAAGAAGCTCACGTATGAATTCGGATGCTAGCTAGGAGCACTATCTCACATTCACTTTCTGGCTAAAAGTTTACATTTAAGTGAAAAATCGGAATCATTATTCTCGAGAAGAAAGAATCTGGGTCCATTTTGCATATATGGTCTTGAAATAGTGAAGGCAAATAACGCATCCATCTTCTCCAACGCGATTCCAACCCCCCCGCACAAGTATGACAAGGTATATATATATAGTATAGCATTCTGACGTCTTGCTCCTGCCCCATGTATATATGTTGTCGACCATTTCCTCTCGACCGCACTGCGACCAGATCGTTTGGTAGCTAGAGCGACCCCATCCAGCTAATATAATTGCATCCCCCCTCCCCCCAACCCCAACATCTCAGGCTTTAATGAGAGGTCGGAAAAGCCAGACGTTGATGAGGACGGCGGCGGCCAACTCCATGTGGCGAAGGTGGTCATCGTGTCGTCTCCCACTATATGCGTGTGCATGTGTGGCTCCTCACGGGGAGGTCCGCCTTGTCAAGGCTGGAATTAAGGGAATTCCATGGTTGGATGTGGTCGAGTCCAGTTCTCGCTGTCGTAGAGGTGTAAATGGGTCAAATTTAAATTAAAAAAAATTGAATCCTATAAATATGAACAGAAAATATCAGATTCGGAATCGGATCTGTAAACAAATTCAAATCCATTTCTCCAAATTATCGAAAATTGGATTTAGAAAATCAAATAATATTCAATAAGAATGGATTTGTAAAATCAGATTTGAAAATCTAATAATCAAATAATATATATTATATATTATATATATTATCAGATTCAAAAATTGGAGTTGGAAAATCAGATGTGAAAACAACAATTTTTGTATTTCATTTTGATAACTTATTAAATATATCTAAATCCATATCCGATTTATTATCGGTATAACTTTCATTAGAATAGATTAATCGGATAGTATAATTGAATTTTTAGATTTTTTTACAGCCCTGCACTACACTGTGGTATCTTGTTCATCTCGATTAGTTGCTGCACCGGTGAACGAGAGCAAGGGTCGTGCAATCATCACAGGATATCTAAGTTATTAATTGCTCTACCCTAGTTCTATATGTGTGTTCGTGTGTGTATACCGCGAAATGCGAATTTGCATATGGATAAAGCACTATATATCTCGCTCGGACATCTGTTGCATGATACCCGAAATGAGACGTCGGCAAGATTTTTCGATGGGGCTGTCGCATCCATCTCCATGGACAAAGGTCTAAGAAAGACTCGCGCCGGCAATGGGGCTGCGACGTACGTCAAGCGCAAGATGCATGCCATTGAAGTGTTCGTTAAGAGAGATATATACCAGGAGCACAGGATATGGAGGACGGCGGCCGGCTGCTCCACAACAACGCCGACAGGATCGATGGCTGAGAAGTAATTCCAGTATTCTCTTTGGGCAATCGTCTAATATGACATAAGTTATCGTAAAATATCTTAATTTTGAAGTAAATCATTTTACCATATTTTCCTGAGCTGGTATACCGTAAATTATTGAATTTAAGATCAGTTTATCAATAACCCCTGGCCCGTCCAGTGAGGCTCGACCCAACAGGCCCATGAGGCTCGGCCCAATAAGCCGATTTGGATCTTCAGAGGTGGGAAGGAAGATCATGGGTTCTTCAAGAGAAGGTTAATCCCATATCCAAACCTATAACTTCTCCTCTCCACATCTACATCACCTCCAAGAGGAGACCAACAGTCGTAACTAAAAGGGACAAGTGTCAACTCAAGACACTGACGGCACCCACTCTCTCTCTCCCTCGCTCCCTTTCTACTTGAGTCTCTCGTTCTATGCTTGGGTTAAGGTCTCCTCTTTTACTGATTTAACTATGAGAGGGGTGTTCGGGACTAATATTTTTGGGATGGACTGTCTTCCAAGTTAAGGAGGCATCAGATCAGTGGCGGATCCTGAACATTAGTTCAGTTGGGTCACTTGAGTCTAGGAGGGTCACCCTTAAATTCAGTGGGGTCACCTTACATAAAATTTTAACCTATACAAATAAAAAAAAAATCTTTTAAGACTCCCCTAAGACTCTCCTTCCAAGTCAGTGGGGTCACGTGACCCCACTGACTTGTAGGAGGATCGGCCACTGCATCAGATCGAGCTAACACTTGTTCCCCCTCTCCTACTCATCGCCCAAGCCCAAGCTCGGGCCGTACATGATCATTCTCTCCGTGAAGTCCGAGAGCTAGGTTTGGACAGATTATATTATATATATGTGACACTTTTTTTAGTTGGTTTTCATTTTAATTCCAAATCTACAATAAACCAAAAGAAAAAAAAATTCAAAATCAATAATTTTATGATCATATAATTTGTATCATGAATTTCAAAAACTATTTTAAAATTAATCGACAGTTATATTATTTATGATAACAAAATTAAGGTTCATCAAATAGCAGCTAAATGGTATGGATAAGCCATATCGTACCATATCCAGTCCAAATGATTTTTTTAATTGTTTTTGAAAATTGAAAATTTTTTATTATTTTAAGATTTTGCATCACTAAATATTAATAAGATATGAAAACACACATAATTTTAACGACTAGATTTACCTTAAATTATCTTAGATTAATGTTAAAATTTGTTACAAATAGGACAGAAACGGATACAAATCAACTCAAGAAAATAAAAAGGTCTACGGGGCAACCCGGATGCACCCGTGTGCCGATCGACCTTGTCATGTCTAAGTGTCATGATTGCTTAAGTATAGTATGACATAACGGAACACAAACCATAAACGGAGCGGCCCATACGTAGACAGTTTTTGCATGAGAAAGATTTATTGCACTTGCACATTGCATTTTAAGTGCAATGTGACTAGACAATAGCTCATGTGACACTCCTCACATGAGGAGCGATAAAGTGACAATCTAATTGTTGGATGCCACATTGATTTGTTGCCTAATCACATTGTACTTAAAGTGTAATATGCAAGTGCAATAAGTCTTTCTCTTTTCACATATACGTAGTTATTCGTAGCAAGTTATATTGTCCAAAAAGATGTTTTCGCATATATAGTTTTGAATTGTTCATCTATGGAGGCAATTATTATAATCTGACTAGTCCAGAGGTTCCGCCATTGAAATATAATATAAGAGCCAAAAGCTTATCCTCTTGCACCATCGCGTGAAGAGAAATTTGAAGTTCGGACCTTACCGAGAAAGGTGGTCATCCATACCATGTAAAGTTCGATATTGGCAGGATTACAGTTGGTATGTTTTTTTTTTTAGACAATTTAAGATGTTGCCATTTCATTCGGAAAAATAATACACATAAGAAGAGGGGACGGTGGCAGCGCCACCAATAGATTTGGATACCGTGTGCCCCCGACAACAACACAATACGATAACAAGATAGCCCAACAATTATAGGGCAAAATATAGAAGACAAACACCAAGAGTTTCAAAAGAAGGACCACAAGTGAACACCACAATCCAATAGTCGCACAGAGACGATGGGGAAGAAAGCTGGACATCGTCGATGACAAATCATTTTGATGAAGTGTGTCGCTAATGACACGATCGTCGGGAAGGAACTCGATTGGACTGACCGAAAAAAGAGTAGCTATGAGGTGCGAACACTAGTGTCAAGAGGTCAACAATGTTACTCATATTAAGTGTCGTTCAAAGCTATCAACAATGATCGCTAGCAAACACATGTAGAAGCTCAACAGGATGGATGTAGCAACTCTTATTTTTAAATCTTAAATTAAATTAAATTAAATTAATATGATAAATAGAATTAAATTAGAATAAAGAGGGAATAAATAGAAATTAAATCAAAACCCATTAAGTTAAATTAGGAATGAGTTGTACTAGTGGTCCAAACAAAATAGAATAGGCCCCAATGTGAAGAGCCCATCATGGGATGAGAGCTAATTAAGTGAAATTCATACTAAAATAATAATAATTAGTAAAAGGGTTAAGATAAATATTAAATGACCTATATATATCCTAAAAAGGAGTTCTGGACTTACCCTAACCCTTTACCCATGAAATTAACCCTCTCCCTAATCCTATTAGGTAGATAAAGGAGAGAAATAAAGAGATAAATATGGAAATTCGGAGTTTAAGGGAAAGGATGGGTTTTAAAAGGTTAGGACTCTTGTAGCAACCCAATACAACCCTAATTCATCTCTACCAAGCCTCATTTCGTTGCTGGGGCTCTGGAGAACGAAGGGAGAAGGCTGAGGGTGAGGAGCAAGGAGAGGAAGGAGCTTGGATCGAGGGATTTATTCTTCTTCTTCGTCATCAACCCTAAGTTTTCATAACAGCACAAAAAGATAGGCAATCTCTCAAGCTCAATCTAATTTGTAGTACCCCGAAAAATTCATTAATTAAAAAATATAGATAAATTAAAATTTTATCTATTAATAAATTTAAGTAGTTAAAAAGGTACGTATCATTATTGCATGCGTATAAACCCCTATAAAATTTTTGTAAAAATAATAGTTATACTTTAAATAATGTTCTCTAATGACCCATCATGAAATTTGGGCATAGAAAAATCATTTGAACTTAGTTTAAGAAATTATGCGACTTATTAGCGTAAATAAGGAATAAGTCAAAGAACCTATTATTTTATGGGCCAAAGTAGACTATAAATTAAAATAAACATGTGGGTAGACTTTAAATAATGTGGAATGATAGCCCATTATGATATTTGGACCAATGGACAAATCTTGGCCCATGAATAAATTCTCTAATAAAAGGATAATTAAAAATCCAATAAGTAAAGTAAGAACGTGGAATGTACAATTAGACTCATTTGAGATATTGGGCCAAGAGTAAGAGCATAAATGAGGAATATTAGAAATATTGGCATGAATAATATTTAATCAATTTAAAAATATGAAATTACTTGAATAAGTGTGATAAATAGATTTACATAAGGATAAATGGTGAATAATTGGAATTAAATCTATACCCATTAAATCAAATTGGTAATGGGTTTTATTAATGGTCCTAACATGGATTGTTGGGCCCTAATATGAAGAGCCCACAATGAGATGGGAGTTAATTAAGTGAAATTCAGATTAAATATAGTAATAATTAGAAAAAGGGATTAGATAAATAATAAATGACATATATATATCCCTAAAAGAGTCCTAATACCATCCTAACACATTAGCCACGAAATTAGATCTCTCCCCAAGCCAACTAAGTGATAAATGTTAGAAAATGGGGAGATAAATGTGGAAAATTAAGAGTTTGAAGGGAAAGAGGAGTTTTAAGGAAGGAGGACTCTTACACAACCTAATAAACCTCTAATTCATGTATACCAAGCCCCATTTTCATTGATGGAGCTTTGGAGCACAAGGAAAGGTGGCTAAGGACGAGGAGCAAGGAGAAGAAGGAGGTTTGGAGCAAGGAGAACTTGGAAATTCGTCATCCTCAAACCCTAGGATCTTTACAACGTAAAAAGGTAGGCAATCTCTCAAGCTAAAATCGTGAAAAATTTACCCTTGCTAGAATTCATGATTCTTTTCAAAAGCCCTCTATTCTTGTTACATTTCGCTCATCCATTTGGGAGAATTTATTGCTTGAATCCCTGCTGTTACCATGAACTCGAAATCTCATGTTTTCTCTAATCCCCCGCAAGTACTTGTTCCCATACCATGAGAAAATTCTCATTGATACTACATTGCATTAGATTTCAAACGCCCTTGGTCTTGCTCTATTTTGATCTCCCATGAGGGAGAATTAATTCTTTGAATCTCTGTCTGATCCATGCACCTGACCCTTCATGTTTGCTTTCAAACCTTGTGTATACATGATCCCATGCCATGAGAAAATTCTCATAACTACTACATCTTGTTAGATTTCGAACGTCCTTGGTTACAAAATTTTTCATTATGTATACATTATTAATTAATTCGTTGAACCTTGACTATGCATGTTTAGGTCACTGATATGTATCTTGATCACAGCATGCCTAAACCTTGTCCATTTTCAAATTAACCATACAGGTTGCTAAATATATGTGTCTACTTTCATTTAAAAGTGGTTTCGTGGTTTTTGAATCATCGTGCAATTTTATATTGAATTTAAAAGTGACCTGTATCTAACAGGAAATGCCCTGGAAAAAGGGAAAAAGGGTCGGACTCTCCTGATATCGCGACGGCGCGACCCGCCGCGATTCAGCCAGGTCGCGCCCCGCTGGCACGTCGTGTTAAGAATGCGGTGGCCTATGTCGTCACGTTTCCACCCCTGAACCGGGCCTGGGGCCGGTTCGCTTGTCGTGCCCAACTGCCTTGTCGCAACCTGGAGTCGCGACGGGTACCCCCGTCGCGTTAACAGAAAAATAGCTTGAACCCAAAATTGCTTATATACCCTTGCTCTGCTTGCTAATTAGCCATTGTTTAGCCTTAATTAAACATTGTTATTCATAATTTGATCTGAATAAATATTAATGTGCAATAAATTGCATGAATCTAATTAATTTAAAAGCTTTGTGCACAATCCATCATGCTCTTTTGATTTCATACACTTGCACACACATAACCATCATGTTGCCATTAAACTTTAGTAAATTACTCAATAATGTATCTGGTAATTAAGTGAAATTAATTACCTAATTTTCCTATTATTTAAGTGACACATGTCTTCGTTTCATTCACGTGATTTGTACATCGTTACCATTTTCCCTCGGCCTTCGAGCACTCGAGGCACGACGAACTAGTTTCTACACACTTTCTCTTGATGACTTGGACCACCTCTCCATCGGGAATACTCTCGACTGGACCAGGGACTCCTTGTCAAGGCCTCTGTAAGTCTTCTTGGCTTTGGCACACGTCCTTAGCCGATGAGCTGGTTGTACCTTTAAACCCCTCTACACTTTTAGGGATCAATATGATCCAAAATGGCCTTAGTGGATTCTCTCTTATCTTGTGATCGTGTCGGACCATCTAGTCTGTGTTCGTAGCACGGCTAGTAGGGAAGATGTGACTTCTAACAGACTGTCGGTATCCGACCTGGTGCTGTGCAACCGTTACTATCGTGGCTTATCGTTGTTTTACGATTATACCCCTATCTCATCTACTATCCTTGTACTCTCATCTATTCACGTTCACTCTACTATCTCGTCTATTCATCTAGTACTCTCTTGAGACTCTTAAGCTGTTGTGACTCTCATTGCTTGTACTATACATGACTGTCTAGCGCCATAATATGGGTCCGGTGACCCTACTGACTTGAATGCATACTGTGCAGAGCACGGAGAGTGTCCGAGGGGCTCCAATCTAGTCCTGGGGGCAGAGAGCCACTCAAAAATACCTGCAGGGGCTATTGACGGTGTTCTGCATTGCACCGGTTCTGACTTGACTATACTGATTTGGCTAGACATCTAACTGTTACACTATTAGTCTGAGGAGTTCAGACGTACTGTATCATTTCGGTGTTATTACTGTGTTAGCACTGACTGTTATAACAGTAGTCCGAGGATTTCAGACATACTATACTATCGTTAAACGGCTACTGTCCCAAAGTGACTATTACCGTACTTGACTAGTGCACTGTGGTGCAACCATACACGTTATCTCATTACATGTTATCTCTTTACATGCTATCTTGATATACAAGCTATCTCGTTACACGCCACCTTGATACAAGCTATCCTATTACATGTCATTTTGATACACGCTATCTTGTTATACACTATCTTGTTACGCGCTATCTCGTTATGTTGTCATCCTAATTTTGCAATACTCTTGAGAAATGTATTATCTTTCACTTGTTATCTTGTACTATTACTCTCTTGACTATACATGATCGTTCTCTCTAGTTAACCTACGTTATAAGACATTAATCACTTAAAACATACTTGTTTACACGAGATATTAAGTCCTACTGAGCGTTATCGCTCACCCTTCGTTATTTGTTATTGTGTTTTCAGGTAAGTCAAGTGACGACCTTACACACAACAACGAGATTGGACTGGAGTGATGAGTGTCCTGAAGTCATAGCGATGGAATGTCCTTAGTACCTTAGAGTCTAGTTAGATATTTGCTTTAGATTTCTTTTCCAATGTAATAATGTCATTGAGCCCTATGTTTTGACTCTGAATTAGTGGTTGTAATAGTTTAGAAGAAATATCAATAAAATGATGAGTTTTATTACAATTATTGTTCATTAGTTGCTCTGATATTTGCGAATGTATGCGCAATTTATGTTACCATACACGCAGTTCATGTCTCCCCGATTTATTCCGCTGCTAAATTAGCGGGGCATGACATAATTAAACTCGACCCTAGGTAGATCTTGATCCCCTCTATCAAAGCCCCATGATTTTCTTATTTTTCGTTGCTCCATAAGGAAGTATTAAATGCCCTAAACTTTGTCATCTCTATGTACCCGAATCTACACGTTTGTTTTCAATCCATGCGTGTACTTGATCCCATGCCATGCAATTATTTCCATAAATACTACATGATGTTAGCTTTCAAACGCCCCTATTTTCCCTAATTCCCTTGAGCATCCTTTGCTAATTAAATCGTTTATCATGACTGTGCATGTTTTAGGTCACTGAAATGTAACCTAATTAAAGCATGCCCAAACCTTGTCTATTTTCTAATTACTTATGCCTAATGATAGATCTACGTGTCTACTTTCATTTAAAACTAGTTTCATAATTTTTGGATCATCGTGCGATTTTATATCGATTTTAAAAGTGTATTGTATCATGTATGGGAGGGAAGGACCAAACCCAAAAAGGGCTGATCCCCTTTTCTGGGTCGGGCTGCCCCTCTGAAATCACGACGGCCCGACCTGTCGCGATATTAGAGGGGTCGCGACCGGTTGGTTCGTCGCATTATAAACGTGACGGCCCAGGCCGTCGCGGTTTCCTTCCAGACCGCGCCAGCCCGGCCGGTTCAGCTATCGTGTCTGGGCCGCCCGTCGCGTTTTGAAATGTGATGGGGAGCCCCGTCGTGATTTCAGTGATTCGGCCAGAACTCTAAATTACCTTTGTGCCCCTATTATTAACCCCATATAATTCCTGTTTAACCCTAATTAAGCAATAACATGAACAATAACGACATGTTAATCATTAATGGGTAATATTGCATGATATTAATTAATTTAAAAGCCATGTGCACAACCATACATGCTCTCATGATTTAATTACACTTGCACACACTTAACATAAATGTTTGCCATTAAACCTTATTAAATTTCTCAATAATGTATTTGGTAATTAAATATTTATTCACTTAAATTTCTCAACTATTTAAATGACACTTGTCTTCGTTTTATTCGTGTGCTTTGAACATCGCTATCTCATCCCTCTGCCTTGAGGACTCGAGGCAAGATGTACAACGTTCTGTTACACTCTTTATCTTGGCATGGACCACCTCTCCGTTGGGAATACTCCTGATTGGACCAGAGACTCCTTGTCAAGGCCTCCGTAAGTCTCCTTGGCTTTGGCGCACGTCCATTGCCGACGAGCTGGTTGTACCCTTCAAACCCGTTACCCCTTAGGGATCGACATGATCCAACGGCCTTAGTGTGTTCTCTCTTATCTTGGGATCACACCGGACCATCTGGCCTGTGTTCACGGCATGGCTAGTGGGCGATTGTGACTTCTGCCAGACTGTCGGCACTTGACTTAGTGCTGTGTAACTGTTACTATCGACTGGTTAAACGTTGTTTTACGAATATGTCCCTATTCTTCTCTACTATCTCTGTACTCTCATTTGTTCACTTTCTCTCTACTCTCTCGTCTATTTGTCTACTATTCTCATCTATTCTTGGTACTCTATTTGGCCATCTTTATGATTGTCTAAGATAAGAAACATGACTTATGCTAGTGCAATATGGCCCGATCAAGTCCTGGGGAGAGCGCCCAAAAAGTGTCATTTGCCCATGGGAGTTAAAATGATCAGGATGTTGGCATACATCCAGTGCCATTATACTATCAATATTTAATCTATGACAATCAATCAGTGCTATCTATATAAGTGCTATCGTTACTAGTGCACCGTTGTGCAACTTTACATGCTATATCGTTATATGGCCAATCCATTATCGTGCTTGATGTGCTATTTTCCATGTACAAGTGCTATCATTCTCTTGCCATCGTTACTTTGCTCTACATGACTATTCTCTCTAGTTATCCTACCTTTTAAGACATTAATCATTTAAAGCATGCTTATTCATACGAGATATTAAGTCCTACTGGGCATTATTCACTCATCATGTATTATTATTTCATGTGTTTTAGGTGAGTCTGATGGGGATTACGACACTCATGAGGAAGGGAATGAGGATGATGCTCAGGAGTGACCCGTTTCGACAACCACTGCTTAGTAGTTAGTTAATTAGTCATCAGTTAGTCAATATGTAATAGTTTGGATTTGAATAAAGTACTCTGGGCCCTAGTTTTTGCTCTGATTAGAGAATGTAATAGTTAGATGATGAAGTATTAATGAAGTTGGATTTCATTTGGTTTTATTCCAATTGTGCAATGATTTGATGTTTATTTATCGCTCGATACTATTTAATAACTGTAATTCCGCTCCGATATTCCGCGTCGGGGCGTTACAGTGGATGAAGCTCACGAGCACCTTGAACACCGAGGGGAGAGATCGACATGTTCGGATGTAGAAGATCACCGCAGTAGCGAAGGGTGCAGGGAAACCTCCAATTTTTATGGAGTACGCACCACTGAAGATGGAGCATATGAGGACTACAAGGCCAAATATCAAAACTATCTCCTTGAAGATGACGCCTAAACAAGGAATCATAGTGGATATGAGAGGCTCCACCACCACCAGCAACATCACCTACAAACAAAGGACAAAACAGAAGGAAGCACATGAGCACCCCCGGCAACAAGGGCCACTATAGCCTGATACTGGGCTCCATATGAGTCGAAGAAGACGACCCCACTGGAAAACAAAACCTCTCCCCAAAAAGGAGGATGAACTAGGGAACGAAATCCCCAATGCAGAACTTCTCTGCGAAAGGGAGGGATGGGCCTCGAGCGAAAGAGACAAGGGGGAGGGGGCATTCCAACATGTTGGAAGTGCCCCCTGCCCTCCCTGCCGGCACTAGAGGAGAGGCAAGATACGGGGGGACTTCTGTGGCAGATATGAAAGGCGAATTTCATGGAACCTCCCTACAGTTGGTAATTCATACCAATGTGGGAGGGAGCCGAAGATGGCCACAAAACTTTATTATAATTGTTTTAATCTTCCAAAATTAGTATAAGTTTTTAAATGATAGTCTAATGGAGCCTACTACTAATGTTGATTTGTCTACTATCAAAAGTCTGAGTTATCTGAATAATAGATGAGTTGAATTTTATTTTGTTCAAGTTCGACTCATTAAGTAAAATTAAGGCTAATTAGAGGTAATTCAAACTCTTTAAATACCAAATAATCTTGAAACGTCTGATACATGTCCTAATTTATTAGCCAAATATTTTTAATCTTTATTCCTTACAATTATTACAAAGGATCTCTAGTTTTAAATCCAAAAATTTCGTGTCATTTAAAGCAAGGTTGGTCATGCTACGCAGATCGATCTTGTTCCATTCTTCGTGGCACGGTACTATACGATCCATACCATATCGATCGGTCAATCAAAATTTTCAAGTCGGTCAACCGATTTTCATCTCTCCTTGAAGGCCAAATAGATCATAGGATTTGAACATCACCCTAATAGAAATCGATCAATCGATGAAGAGAAATTGGCCGATCGATTTTAGAATTGTTGAGCGTCTAGGGTGCTCATTAGAAGAATCAATCGACCGATGTTGTCGTACCGTACCGACCGTACCAGAACTCACGAATTCTCAGGTATGGTACGGTACGGTCGTGCCGCTGTGATACACAACGGCATGACAAACTTTGATTTAAAGATTAGACTCTTCCATCTAGATATTTATTTGTAAACCCCTACTATTTAAATATTTATTTGGTAAACCCCCTTTTAGTGACCCTATTTTCTAAAAATTTGGAGTTCGGAGGCCTTTTTCTTGATATTTTGAGTTATTTACCAAATAAATATGTTGTTCCAGGAGTGGATAAATAAATACCTCAATTGGGGGGGCTAATTTTCTAAACATCATATAAACAAATATTTCCTACTATACCGGGCCAAATGCTCTAAGTAGATGAATCTGATTACTAGGGTTCTTAGTAGGTGGATGTCGGAGTACTGAACTTTCTCTGTAAAAGCCCGGCCCTGCCTCACCCTTCAACGTCCGGTTCCAGAGCACATCTGAGCGTAAAAGGCCCATCTCGTCTGTCCTTATGAGGCCCATCTACTCGTCTGGTTAGAGTTAGAAGGCCCATCTGTTCTGGTCTGGTCTTATAAGGGGGATATGTTCTGGTCCAGTCTTATAAGGCCCATCTGTTCGGGTCTAGTCTTAGAAAGGCGCATAAGACCAAAATAAATTTTTTTGCCAGGATATAATGCTTCTTGTTTGGTAATTTAGTACAGACAGCAGAACAAACAACAAGAACACACAAAAAACTACTAACCCAGGCTATTGCTCCACAAAACCCCTTATGACTCATGATTCCAGACAACAAAACACCTCTCTCACCTACACCTACACAACCAGATCAATGTTACCTACTTCTTGTCCTCATGATAAGTTTAGTTAAACTAAACTTTCAGGTAAGTAGAGACGTTTTTTTTTTTTAGTGGTATAATCCAATGGCTATTGAGCACCCCAGCTCCAACCTCAAGATCAACCAACCTCATCTCCAACTTTGTCACGGCAAAGGACCGCCAACACTTGTTAGTCTAATGATTAATATTTTCGTTAAGACTTTACATACAAAAGAACGTACCAAACCACCTCCACCCCCACAGCGATTAGCTAGCGTTCAGATGCGTGTACAATGGTTAATTAGGAAAATGGTTTTGTTTAACACCCTTTTTTCATGCTAACATGCTTATATATGACTAAACCGTTTCCCCAGGTGGATTGTTCATATGAATTGGCTGAAATTAGTTAAAGAGTTTTTATATATAAGAGATTGCTGGTTAATTTATAGATAATCTAGATTAAAAAAAGGTCCATTAATATCGAACTGCAGATGTGAACATTGTCAGCAGGCGGAGGATAATTTAATTATATTCCTCAAAGTAAAAAAGAAGAAGTAATAATTAGGGGCTCTGTATATAGCATTAATCTCAACCCCCCCCCCCCCCATCGTAGGTTTGTACAAATTAAGACTGTAAATTGAACTCGATATTTTGATATTTCAATTAATTCTGAAAAAAATTATCGATTTTAAAATTTTAAAATAATATCAATAATTTATCAAAATCAATATCAAATATTTTAATAAATTATCAAAATTAAAAAATAATTAGAATCGGTATCAATTATTAATTCTGATAAATTATACATAAACTCAAAAGATAAGATTATGATAAGCACACTAGTTTATCAAAATTTTGGTTCCGATAATATTATTATCGGAATTAAAATTAATCGGAATCGGAATCAAAATTATATTTCAATTATCGAAATTAGAATCTATCTTTCTGATTCCGACTATTACAGCCCTACTACAAATCTTCTCGTTAGTGGATCAAAATTCCTGGTCAGATGACATACATTGAGATCAATCCATTAGTGATCATGATAGAATGCCAAGCCAAACCAACGGCGCCTGATGATGTGGAGGGTCTGTGTTAGTGAGCGTACGACTTTGATCTTCTCTAGGTGGCTTTCACAACGCACACATATAAGGATGGTTTAACCAAAAAGTGTTCCGATGTTACTCTTACGACATACTTGAAGATACTGCTCTGATCACCACCGTAGGTTGTTGGATGTTGTTCCGAGATCATCATGGGTAAGAGAATATATCTGAAGTAGCCTAATTTCCCCTGTTTAATGTAGTCCACCTCCCGAACACAACAAGCCTGTTCCCCTCTCATTTGTAAAAGTCACAGTAAATTGCTGTGAGAATTCTGCATAACCGAGAGGACTTTCCACACATAAAGCGTTATCAAAGTAAAATTCTGAACAAATTTTAATCTTGCATTTGGACTTGAAGATATGCAAACGACTATATATATATTTGGGTGTGAGAGAAAAATCTCAGGTTATGAAGGTCTTTCATAATGGCATATAAGAATATCTAAATGTGAGAATGACAAAAATCGGTGATTTTTATGCACATTTCCGCCTTCATCCAAGAGGGGCTGACAGCTTCTACCTATTATATGTTTGGTCCGTGATCAGAATAAAACCAATCCTTGTTTCCTACCGCTCTTAAATTTGGTCCAAGATCAGGGAAGAGAGGTGATTCACTTTCTTTACCTTCATCCAGTGGTTCTCAATTGTCAGTGTAGTAGAAGATTCTTTCGTATATAACAATGCCTTCCCAAGTGAAAAGTACGCAAAGATTTGAACATAAAAATGTGCAAAGCATTTATGCCATAGCCACTTTTCAAGCGAATTTATACCAAGAGTAATATTTTGTTACACACTTATATATATATATATATATATATAGCAAACTAAAAGTAATATAGCAGACATGTTAATATCTTTTAGTGTGAGACAAATTAAGAGTGACATGGCAGGTATACTTGTATGTGATTGCTTCACATAAGAGTGACAAGATCAAGATATGACATACCATATAGACATATATACGTGCTTAATTACCACATCATTTTTTTCCCATACATTTTTGGTGTACAACAAGTGTCGATCAACAATAAGAATTGTAATTGTGAGATCCATTGGGAGTGAGAAATTCAGAACTCAATTATAAAATTTCTGCTTATGTTGCTCATTCTTCTAGCGGAAGTAGGTAGATCATAAAGACAAGTATCCAAACAAAATGGTTTCTGCTCGAAGCAATATGATCATGCATCACTTGAAAAATTAAGATTGTTTTCTATGGCATGCAGAACCGCTGAACTATTTCTGTCCTTAATTGCGGTAGCAATTGAAGGTCTGATGACGTACTGAAGCCGACTCAAATCTCCATCAACTGTTGTGAGATAGCTATTGAAATGAATAGATCTACAGCTCCTGTTAAAAAAAAAAAAAAAGAATAGATCTACAGCATGAGACATCTTATTATGGACTAACGGCGCTGCACACTAATAGGATTGCAACAAGAAAATCAACAAAGCTATAAGGATAAGGAACCAAGAAAACAAAGAATAAGAATTACAATTTAAGATCCAGGCAAGGACGTATCGTTTGACTAACTTCTCTCGGATTGAGCCTAGTTTATCTTTATTTTATTTGAGAATGTTTTTCCATTCCATGGGTATTACACAAACTCTAATTACTCCCATTAGTTTTTTTTTGTTTGAAATAAATGATTCTGATAATCGAATGAAATGTTATATCTGTTTGACAGAAGATGTGTCAAACTTGATCAGATCGTGTGCCTGTAATCATATCTTGGGAGTCAAATTTGGACATCAGGATGGAAATCTCCCAATCTGATTTAGCGATGACCTACTCAAATTGTCGATTCCGAATTGAGTCTCACAAGCGATTCCGATCGCCGGACAAATAGATATTCACATTTTACTGAACGAATGTAATAAATCGATCGAATTGTATACTTATATTCATGCTCTGGAAGGAATTTGAGTCTCGAAATAGAAATTTGTGAAACTAATTTTATGTCGATCATCTCGAATTGTCGATTTCAAATTGTCATCTCATAAATGATTCTGATAACCGAATAAACAGTTCTAACATTTTTAATGAAGAGGTGAATATATCGTCGATGATCAGATACTTATATTTACAACATCGAGAAGAATTCTCATACTATGATGATGATAATTTTCGATCGTCGTCATATGTCGGCTCTAAATGGTGGCTTCACAAGTGATTCGTATGATAGAAAAAAATATTGCGCACATTTTTATGTTAGAAATATAGAAAACATCTACTAGAATTATGATTTTATAGGGAAAAATGAATGATTTTTGAGTCAGAAACGACATCTTAAGGTCGAAGGCAATAAGAGGCGTCGAACGTTTTAGAATGTCAATTCTGAATTATAGTCTTATAAGCGATTACGATAATTGAATGGAAAGTTATAACAGTTTGATTGAATGGATGTCATACTCGATTAGATCGTATACTTGTAATTACGCTCCCGAAGTCGAATTTGGGCACCAAAGTAGAAAATCTCCCAATCCGATCTAGCAACGACCGACTCGAAATGTCGATTCTAAATTGAAGTCTCGCAAGTGGTTTTGATTGTTGGGCAAACAAATATTAACGTTTTATCGAATGAGTGTGATAATCGACCAAATCGTGTACTTATATTTACGCTTAGGGAAGAAATTCGGATATCGAAATAGAATTTCGTGAAATTAACCTCATGGCGACCGTCTCAAAATGTCGATTTTGAATTATGATATTATAAATAATTTCGATAACCGAATAAAAAATTCAAACCATTTTTAATATAGGGGTGAGAATAAATCAAAATGGATACGTATGTCAGAGATATTGAAGAAAACCCATATTGAATCTGCAACTTGTTAAGTTTGTACACACAACTAGTGTGACATTAATTGTTTTAAGATCTTTTATAATTAGTCTATATAAAAATGATACAATATCTATATATATAACAAAAATGAGATATTTTATACATTATTCTATTAAAATATATCTTATCATCTTATATTTTCTCACTTCACATGAACTAATCATATAAAAATTGAGCAATCCTCCTCAGACTTGTTACCTGCTCACTTATTGGAAGGTTCCATGTCCAAAACTCAGATCCGGAGGAACAACATGACCAAGTAGGTCTCCAAGTAAGAGCCCACGTTGTACCATAGTGATTGCCTTCTCTATGAAAACGAGCGGGGTGGCGGCATAGATAGACCTACAAAATTTATTTAGTGAGATTATTAATGATATATCTATAAATTTATGTCTTAATTAAGTGGAGCCACTAATTATGAAATTTAATTTTTTAAATAAAACTTTTATAATTTAGTGAGGTCATATGACCCCACTAAATATACTCTAAATCCGTCCATAGATGGTGGGATAGTGCGAGTTCAAATCCACACCCTCTCTTCACATTCTCTTTAGACTAAATTTATTTACCTACGGAAAAAAAAGTTGGTCTGAATAAAGTAAGGGAAATCCCACATCATATGGAAGCTAGTTAAGCATGACGTTTTAATAATAGATAATTTTTGTCGGTATCGACTAACGCATGTTTTTGTATTGTATTTATTTACCTTTATTAAACATTTAGCATCCCGCAAACACCCTTATGCATATACACATGACACTAGAAAATTTCTATTGATAAATCAGCAATCAACAAATTCGATTTGATTTGGGTGATGACCAGTTAAACAATTCAGTGTCTCCAAGGGGTTATATAAGCAATTTCATACACCGATTTTAACATAAGAAGTATGTAAGCAAGCTCATGTTTAACATGATTTCTTGTGTAGTGGAACTCAAGAAGGGTATATATTCAGAGACACACTATACCAATATTATTTATCAGGATAAACTTACCACTTTTTGTCAAGTATAATCTTAGTTAAGTTCTAGTTGAGTGGTTGAAAAGGATTTCAAGGATGAGTAAAACTTGCTCTTAGATGCGTTGGTTGTTTTGATTGTTATCTTTTTTAATTTTCTAAGAATGCTTGTATTTTAGAACGTACATCGTCCATAAAAATTACACCACAAATAAATAGTTAACAGTTTTAAAAGTTAAGATCAAATGTTCGAGTTCATGGGAAGCGTTTATTTGTGGGTTATGTCAATTTCTTTTTTCCTTAAAAAAAAAAAAATCCACCCGCCTACCATAGTACCATGTTCTTCTTACAAAAGGGACTACAGAGGGTTGTGTCCTCACTCCTAACTACGTCACCATGTCCTCCGAGTCGACGACCCACTGCCCCCTTCTCCTGCTTCTGCTCCTCCTCCTCTTCTTAGCGGGTAGTGGTAGTGCTGCTGCGGCGAGCTCCTCCCTACCCTCTCACGATGGCGACCGCCACCATTCTCTGCTATCGGAAGAGCAGCAGCAGGTGGAGAGGTTCCAGCAGTACCTCCGCGTCCGCACCGCCCATCCCAACCCGGACTACGCCGCCGCTGTCGCTTTCCTCTCAGACCAGGCCCGCTCCGTTGGCCTCCTCTTCCAGACCTTCGAGTTCGTCCCCGGGAAGCCCCTCCTCCTCCTAACCTGGCCTGGCGCCGACCCTTCCCTCCCTTCCATCCTGCTCAACTCCCACATGGACAGCGTCCCGGTGGAGCCCGACAAGTGGCTTCACCCCCCGTTCGCCGCCCACCGGGATGCTGACGGCCGCATCTATGCCCGTGGCGCCCAGGACGACAAGTGCCTCGCCGTCCAGTACCTGGAGGCCCTCCGCGCCCTGCGATCGGATCCCTCGTTTGTTCCTCTCCGATCGATCCACGTCTCGCTGGTGCCCGACGAGGAGATCGGCGGGCGGGATGGGGCGGCCAGATTTGCCGCCTCTGAGGAGTTCCGGCGGCTTAAGGTGGGGTTCGTGCTGGACGAGGGACAGGCGTCCCCCACGGACGAGTTCCGAGTGTTCTATGCGGACAGGACTCCCTGGTGGCTGATTGTGAAGGCCCACGGGGCGCCGGGCCACGGGTCGAAGATGTACGATGGCAGCGCGGTGGAGAATTTGATGGAGACGATGGAAACGGTGGCGCGGTTCCGGGACAGCCAGTTTGATCTGGTGAAGGCGGGTCTAAAGGCAGCTTCGGAGGTCATCTCGGTGAATCCCGTATACATGAAAGCCGGCACGCCTTCCCCCACGGTACGAGTACATGTCAAACTGCTCGTCGATTCATGGCATGTTGCTATTGTTTCCAGTTTTCTTAAACAGATGAACTTTCAATATGCTAGGAAACTTTTCGCCTCAATTTTTTCTTTAATTCCTTGTTTGGGTTTTACATGCTTTCACTTGTTGCTGGCCTGCACAAAGTGCCTCTTTGATGTAAACTGCTTTACCGGCATGCCTTACTAATTCTGGTTTGTCCTAAATAGCATATGCTTGCAAACCATGGGAAATGACAAATTCCGTTGTGTACTTGCCTGCTTGGGGTACTTGTGATTGTGAAGGCCAATCAATCAAGTTACTTGGTGAATTGTTCTTTGAGAAAATTGTGGATTGGGCCCCAAATTTTGTTATAGATAGAGGTAGTACAATCAAGGTGTAGATGAGATGTTGGTCTTTAACCTAAGAAATTAAGAAAGGAAGATTACAGAATGAATAGCTTCCTTGCGAGTCTTAACAATAACGTGGGATGTATAACTAGACTACCAGAAAAAAACTGTGCCATTGCACTGCTTCCAGATGTCGCCACATCACTTGTGGTTGTCTACTATGGAGCTTATCAAAGTTAATCTTGAGCCAGTCACATGTTCAAATGCTTGAAGGATGAATCTGAGGAAGGATAACTGATCCACACCACCCTCGGAGAAAAATAAGAATAACCTCAATAAACTGCAGATGAGACATTCTAAATGTAGATTTGAGTACTGGCACCGATTAATCCCCTGCCTTCTTCAGCTTTTCTGTACATTCTGCTCAAAGCTTTTGGCAATAAAGGGGATAGTGGATCCTTCTGCGGCAGACCTCTGATGCTATAAAAGATCCATGAATGCTGCTATTAAGGATAATTGAGAAATTGAGAATTTTGCAGTAGAAATACAAAATTTCAACATTTTAACCACTCCTCAGGAAAACCATGCAGTTGGTAGAAAACATTGCCTGATTGCGATGAAACTGGCTTATTCTTTATTAAAGTTTAACTTGTACACTGTTTCTTTCCTTGTATATTTTAAAAGAGAATATTCCAACTCATGAGTTACCATAAAAAACATCTTTTAGATTTCATCCCTTGACGATAAAGCATCAAATGCAATCCCAGTATTTTGCTTGATCTTAGTTGTCACATGTTTTCAATTGTTTTATCTTGTGAAACATAGAAAGGATGAGGCATGCACCACTACTGCCCTGGTGATCCCAAGATTGCCTAGGGGCAAGGGGCCTAGGTGCCTCTGCAGCCTAGGTGATCCTTTTCTAAAGTTAGTATGGAAATTGTTAATTTTTTGGGGAACATCTCATTTATAATTCAAGGTTTCTCTTGGTTGGTTTCTATTTTTAATATGGTTCTCAAGGCTCTGTACCATTACTTCATGTGTTGATACTAGGTCTACTGATCTGAAACTTAATTTTTGGACCAGTGCATTGTCGTGATAAAGTTTTAGATGTGTTACTTGAACGCTTTAGTCATGCCATTATA
The DNA here is from genome assembly GCA_014218235.1 of Colocasia esculenta. Lineage (NCBI taxonomy): Eukaryota > Viridiplantae > Streptophyta > Magnoliopsida > Alismatales > Araceae > Colocasia > Colocasia esculenta. The sequence continues at coordinate 1,489,082 of CM024763.1, read as the reverse complement.
TTTTTTTTCTTGGGCATTTGGCTTGATTCAAAAACTAAGGAAAGAGCAGTGGGTTGCAATCCTATGAATGCAGAGGTTTATTGTCCTATCAGCAGAGAAAAATGTTTTCATTTTATTGTTTCCTTTTCTAGCTGTTTTGGCCCTTTTCACACATCATATTTTTATTGGGTGTTCAAACATTGGTTATTCTCCCTTTTAGAATTGGGTTCTTTTTTGTCTTGGGAAATGTGGTTCTTTCATTTGGATTATTTATTGCATGTCTTGCTATGTTTCTTGTAGTAATCTGTGTTGCATTTTTTACTTTTGTTTTTTTCATATCAATATTAGAATGTATTTGTTAATGACTGTTATTAATTTATTATTGGGGCAAATATTATTGCCCACGCCTGGGCCGAGCTGGATTGCTTCGGCTCAGGCACATGTGCGGGGCCCCACACAGCACCGCCGTGCTGGTGGGGCCCTGCCCATGTGGATTGCTTGGCCTAGGCACGGGCACAAAGTCCTTCTCTTAATATTAGTAGATTAATAGTTGTTGAATTTATATCTTTAATTTTGAACTGAGAGGATCATATTCACAGGGTTTTGTTATGAATATGCAACCTTCAGAATGCGAGGCAGGTTTTGATATGCGCCTTCCTCCAACAGCAGATCCAGATCTAGTGAGAAGAAGAGTATCTGAGGAATGGGCCCCAATCTCAAGGAGTTTGACTTATGAGGTAAGATGGTTTTGCTATTTGTTTCTCATACATGCGTCCCGTTGTTCAACTATATATTGAAGATCTAGACTGGTGGGTTGCCATCACACTTAGGCTGATGGCAGGGCTCAAGTTTCTCAGTGCTGGATGCTAGATCCACAGAAAGGAAGGCAGAATCAGATTGGATAGTCCCATATTGGCTGATCTGATAAAGTTCTGCCCAAAACGATTGAGTTTGATCTGTTCGGGTTCAGCCTGTGTGGCAATCCCACACCGGAATTGGCTGATTTGGTCCCAATCAAGTCCGGCACCTCCCTTCCACTCCCCTCCTTTCCAACTTAGCACTGCTTCCAAAATGGGGGAAAGAAGAAGATGAGGTGGGAAAGAAACTGCCAGGTGCTGCAGCGCTCACCATCACAGCGTACCGCAGCCATTGGTGTCTTCAACTTCCTCACATTGTTTCTCACAGGTGGCATCTTTAGAAGAAGGTATGGTTATGCTGACCTCTCAGGCTGACCATGAAGTTCTCAGAGCCTCCACCCATGCCTTGTCCTTCGGCAAACCACACTCTGTTTCAGCGAGTCTGCAGGGTCAACGGTTGCCCTCCGTTCCCCAGTAGGGATTGATGAGGTTTGCAGGAAATGAGGATATGATTTCAGTACTGAAAGGGACATCCTAGGAGTTGGTATACTCCATGCAGACACGATTGGGGAATCTGGCATCCTCTGATATTATTTCAACATGGAGTGACGCAGAATTGGTTCAACATGCAGCTTTGCTAGGGGCTCAAATCCCTTGACTTGTCCAATTCCTTGTGCTCTTTAAATGCCTTACCAAACAGAATGCTCATTTGCCTCGACCATGCTGGGCAGGAATGAGGAATTAGCTTTTTTCAAGGATGGCCAGAGTGAGGGAGCTATGACGCAGTAGATGGTCGCAGAGTCCTCATATAGACATTGATTCCTTTGCATTCTAGCAACTGTTACATTGTTGGATGAGTGTGTAACCTTTCTTCAGCCTATGTTTTTATTGGATTATTTTTTGTAGTGGAGATGGTGAAGATTCTCTCCTCTACTGTGGAGTAAATTGAAATATAGTCCTAGACAAAAGGCTTCTGAGTTCTGTTTTTTCCACTTGGATAGGTTCCACTATATTTGAACTGATTTTAGATAATATTGAAGTCATAACTTTGAGGTGGGTATAGAACATTGCTTCCCTCTCTTCATGTGGACTTCACAAGGATTGGTTAGATGTTTCTTGATTATATATTGTCATGAAGATGCGTCATTTGTTGTTGGATAGTTATGGAGAACAACTAAAACATAGATGACTGGTGTCTTAGGATTTCTTGATTTTCTAAGATCTCCATCCATGATGCGTATAATTATGTATACTTCAATCTTGATCCTCTCTCCTGATCACCTCTTATCTTGGTTCTCATCAGTCCTGCAGCTCACAGCCTAGATTCTAGACATTAAATCTAATCAGCAATACATACTGTTACATCCGTTTATTGTATCAGTTATTATCCATTGCTGTATTTACACCTTTCATATAGTGTGTTGTAAATCTGCTCGTCTGATTTTTGTCTTAATGAGTTCATCCCTATCATGCTCATCTTGGTGCTCGTTATTTTGTTCATGCTTGAATGTATTCTGATGTTGCAAGTACTATTAATGCATTGACAGATAAGTGAGAAAGGTCCCATAAGGGACCATGCAGGTCGTCCATTAGTGACAGCAACAAATGAAACCAACCCATGGTGGACTGTTTTTAATCAGGCTATTGGTGCATCTGGAGCCAAATTGGCCAAGCCAGAAATTTTATCCTCCACTACAGATGCTCGATTCATGAGAATTATGGGCATTCCTACTCTTGGTTTTTCACCAATGGCAAATACTCCTATTTTGCTTCATGAGCATAACGAGGTCTGATTGCCTTATTTTACATTTCCCTGTGAATGGCCTTTTCCCTTGGTCTTTTTTTTTTCCTCCCAATTCTCATCTTACCATAAATTTGCATACAGTTCCTGAAGGACACAGTATTTCTGAAAGGAATCAGAGTCTATGAAAACATCATCAGATCGCTGAGTACACTTCCAGCAGATCCACTCTAAAATTTGAAGTCGTAATATATGCTTTCCATATATACGTTCCTCTGTTGGCGATGGGGTGCAGCAAGTATCATTTCCTCTTCCTTTGGCCTGTCAGTTGCAGACATGTTGGAGTAGTGTGTTCATTGATGGTGCAATCACTTTAACTGCTCTTCTGATAGAAACCTGTTTCATGGCTGATTGAGAAGCAGAAACTTTAAACAAGGAGTACAGATTGATTTCGTGGCATTGCAGCTGTCATATAAGAATGCAGCAAATGCAGGTAAACTTGAAGATTTAAAATAAAGATTTTTATTTTTACCTGTTTCACGGCTGATTGAGAAGCAGAAACTTTAAAGAAAGAGTACAGATTGATTTCGTGGCATTGCAGCTGTCATATAAGAATGCAGCAATAACAGTCAAACTTGAAGATTTAAAATAAGGAATTTTATTTTTAAGTCCTTACATATTTTCCGTATTACTAATGAGTCCATCCAATGTTATGTCGCTATTTAACAGGTGGAGAAAAGCTTATTGCATTTGTAGGCAATAGTCCATGTGACATCCCTCACATGAAGAGTGATAAAGTAGCAATCCAATTGTTAAATGTTACGCGGAGTTAAGTGCGATATGAAAGTACTTTCTCTTAACAGGTGACTCTTCGATGTTGGACAAAAAGGGGTGCGCCATTTATTGCTGCGTGCTTCCGGTCTTCTTCATCTGCTTTCTGTCAGAATTAACCAGTTCTTGAGATCTTGAGTTGAAACATTCTTTGAGTTCTGCATAGTAGTAGTATCCATAGGTTTTTGCGATGGTAGGTTTGAGTGGTGATTAGGTTTTTCGTCTAAGGATTGATAAGCTCTATAGCATGGCAAGTTTGGGCAATGATTTGGTTTATAATCTTATCAGGGTTGGTAAGTTTTTGTCTTAAGACAGCTACGAGGGGTATGTTGGGGATAGATGGTTCGGGTGGAAAAGGAGGAGAGATTCGACGGGAGCATGAGGCAATGGATTGTGTATTCTTTAATCGTTGATTTGCTGTATCTCGTATTCATATCAGTAATAACTTTGATATTAATACTAACGGGAGTTACAAATGCTTGTGTATGTGGTATAAGCTTCAACATTCATGCATTACAAAATCTTATGGGTTTCAACAAATTTAGCGTAATCATGAACTTTTTATTAAAGGCACTGCTTTTCTCGTCTACCAACTACGATACTAATGTTCCAATTCTCAAAATTGGTGCTGGATCAAAATTAACACTCCAACTAAAGAGGGACCTTGGACATGGAAGTTGGGTTTTGTAGACTGGTGTTGAAGCTGTACAATTTTTTTTTTTTTTAAGCAGAAGAGGTCCTGAAGTTGTACACGTCGATCACTAATGACGCGCTCGCTTCTGTTCATGTTGGTGCAAACAGTAACTTGCACGCATGCGGATCCCAATCTTCATAGATCATAGTGATGACATTTCACATCGCTTGCCCATGTATAATTTTCTAACCAGAGGTCGTGGCTCGTTGTTGCCTTAGTTGTGATCATCAGTGACTCCTAAGGATTCTCTTGACTCATCGTTTAATAGTATGATTTTAAAAGAAATTGAACCTTCAACATTTTAATTGTTGTATTTTTTGGTGGTACTAAAATCAGCTAAGATGTTAAATAAAAATACAAGAATGGTACTAAAATCAGCTAAATATTAAACAAAAATACAATATTAACATATAAGGACTACAAATTTTGGTAGCTGAATTATCCTGAGAACGGTAAGGCTTGCTAGACAATTGGTAAACGTAGGAATTACTTATCTTTCTAGAAGAAAGGATAATGTAGTGGCCATTTGATCACGGCTAAATGGCATAACACTTACCACTTGCATGGTACAAAACTCACCCAATGCTGGCGTGGTTTCCACATAGAAAATCCATTTATTTTATTTTATAAATCGGAATTATTAGTTAAGATCTAAAGGCCCAATAAAAAGTGATAACAAAATCCTTGCCTGTCCTTTATCAAAAGAATAAAGAGAGAAAAATATGTCTTACTACCAGAAATGTGCGTGGGAACTCCTGGTAAACATTAATATTTAGTCCACCAATGCAGAAATACTATTAAGCCTTGGAAAAAAGAGCCCAAATCTTATTGTGATTTAACAGTCGATTCTATCTTAACATTAAGGAATCCCGTTTATACACTTTTTCCAACTCACAATATATAATATTTGTACTCTTCTTAAAGAATGCAAATCATGTGGAAACAATAAAATGTTAGTTCATTAAGTAAAACTACTAGATCCTTGAAAGATTGCTAAAGATAAAAGGGAAAATTAATTCAAATCCCTGTCAGGGATGGGACCTTACCAATAGGTCCCTGCAAGAAATACTTAGATCAAACAGTCTAAGTACCTTTTGTACATATTAATTTTTAGTCCCTAATTTTTTTTGGGATCCACACTAACAGATTTTTGAGAGACAACATTAGAGGTACATGTAATTCATGTATTTCTGATGATCAGGAATGGAGGGTCACTGGGTTCATACTTTAATTAATTTCTTAATTTACTTTAACCACTTTCTTTTTATACTTTAACAAAGTTCTTCTTATACTTAACTTCTTATACTTCTAATTTCGAAGACATTAAAATAAGAATTCAAGGTCGTTTAAAGCATATGTGACAATAAGTTAAAGTGTATGAGACTTAAAATAATTATTATTAACTTTCAAAGTTTGATTACTGTATCAATTAAAGTGTTACATATTTGTAGTTAAATTAGATGATGGATCTAGTTAAAGTACAAAAATAGAGAATAAGAACGCAAAGAATAAGTTAAAATATATGAACAATATGGTTAAAATAGACAAACAAAGTGGTTAAAGTATGCGAAGAAGCTAGTCAAAGTATGAACACAGTGACCATTCAATTAAAGTATGCGAAAAATCTGATTAAAATATATGAAGAAATCAGTTAAAGTATAGAAGAAGCTAGTTGAAGTATGAATACAGTGGTCATTCATACCTAATGATAAGTAAACAACATAACTTAAAGTCTAAGTTTGAAAACGTTAATGTAAGAGTTCTAGATCATTAAACTATATGTGATGGTAAGTTAATGTAACACCCCAAAATTTAATACCAAATTAATAATATGATATCAAAAATTAGAGAAGATTATAATTTTCATAAAAGACATAAACACTTACTAGAAACCTGATTATCTTTATTGTAGAGATATTCTACATTATTAAAGTAATCCCGATACTATCTTCAGATATACGCACTCCGACAGGGCACCACCAGAATTCGATAACGAAATTGAAATATGAAAACACCATAATTTTCAGAAAATTTTGCTGATTCTAGAAACGTAAATTTTCTAAATTATTGACGCACAAATATCAAGATTAAGTCGACACAATAATTTTCTAGGTAATTTTTGCTGGATAAAAAATTAATTCTAAAAATTAAACTAAAATCACCATAATTTGTAAAACCTTTCAATTAGCCTATGTTTGAAATTTTGACTTGATTGGACATCATTTGGATATAAAAATAAAAGGCCAAAGGGTCTAGATGAATTAAATCCTATTTATGTAACCCATTTTCTTGAAATATTCTTACCTAACCTTGGTTAGGTAAGACCTTTATTTCTTGTGTATATGGGTTACACGTTCCTATACTACGTCTTGGGAAGTAAAAATGTGACAGAATGCCTCGTTCAAGCCCGTTGAACCACTAACGAACTTGATCCGAGTCCGCCTCCCGCGAACGGGTCGAAGCATCGCAAGGGATATCATACACACGTCCGTGAAAACACAAAGGAACACACCTGATCACATATATGATTCACCAACTCATATATAATGTACAAGATTTACATAGCCAAATTTCAACAAAAGTACAGGAGCCTTGGGCATACCCCGAGGTAAACTAGTACAACTGAAGAAAGAAACTACACTGCTGGAGGTGCTGATCCAACACCACTGTGAAGCGGCTCTAAACTGGACGACGGTAACGAAATGTCCTCTTCACCCTCACCTGTGGGGGGTAGGGGTGAGCCTCTCTAGTCACTGGCTCAGTAGGGAACTCCCCCAACACCGAGTAAACCAAAACACAGGTACGGAAGTAGTAAACTGCACTAGCAATTTAGAGAACAACTAAGCAGGATATTAAAGCTGTAAATGTACTCACCGTATGCCGCTACGTAAAGCAACTATAATAAATAAACGGCAAACCCAAACAGGTGTACGAGCTACAGTAGAGACAGCCACACACGAGCCACGTGAACTGGTTCGCGACACCAGTGACTGACTCGGACAAACTAACACAGGTCTACCTCTTAGTCTCGCAGCCACGGACGAAAGGTCCAGCTGCCGCTCCACGTGAAAAAGTCAAACAACTGTGGAGACCAACTAAACACCACTCCTGCGGACACACAACCGCAGGCCCATGCCTGGCACCTCTAGGGTCTCTGGCTGGAGCACCCTAAAGTGAGGCACTGGAAAAGGACTAGTCGGGGACCAGTGTCGACAACTGGTGTCCGTAGCCCCAACTAAGAGCGTGCTACAAGTGACTAGAAACAAACACAAAAGTCACTGTCCCACTGTCGTCTTTCTCTCAGCCGAATGTACAACTCAAACAAAGGAGTGAGGGTGTCCAGGACAGACGACACAGACCTCGACGGTACAGCACAAGTACCAGGACAAAGCCTCGAGCTAACAGCCTGGCTCACAGAGAACCTGGGGCACCCAACTAGAGAGGTAACCACGGTAGGTGTCGTACTACTTGCCACGCACACAGAACCATGTGCACATCACACACAAACCACGTGAAACGTCACGTAAACCTCAAGTAACAACTGTCCACAACACGTGAACACAACACTGCTTGCATGAACACCATACAACTACGCAAAGAACCAACTAGCTACCCAACCGAAGTGCTAGCTTCTAGAACCATGCACTCTCAGAGTGCCACAAGTGCCAATGCACCGCTCGTTATCTGTAAACACATCACATAACGATATTCGGATAAACCAATTACATGAACCATGTATGCATACACTTCTTGGCTGAAGTCGCGACAGGGTCTTGTGTCGCCTTCAGATAGCGACAACCTGATAGGTCGCCTTCAACACATTAACGCGACATACAAACAAGTCGTGTTCACAACCTAAACGCGACGGGTCGGCCCGTCGCCACCTGATCGCGACAGGGGGATCCATCGCCTTAGCAGACGGAAACCCTAATCCGGGATCCCCTCCACGGATTACCAACCCACACCATGCAAACCACCCTTAATCAGTGTTTTTCATGCTTTAATGGATTCCTAGGCATGATATCTATCGTGCAGAAAGCATTACACTGATCAAACCCTACATTCCACACGATTGTCACTCCGGAAACGGGAAGAGTCACCCTACCTCGCGAAGAACACGCGATACGACGCTCCCCCAGCGTTTCTCTCGCCCCACGCGAGCTTCCCACGGCACGATCATGCCGAAATCTCGAATTCCCGCAAGAATCGCCGCAGCTCCCCTTCCCCTGGCTGAGCAGAACTCGCTGTAGTTCTGTCCGACTGGGGTTTCTTAAAAACAGCCAGCGGTTGGGAACGCAACGTATCATCACGTCGCGACCTGATCGTGATGGACCTAGGTGTCGCCTTCCTGCCTGCCGCTCTGCGCGCTACATGTGGCGCACATGCAGACGATCAACGCCCCAAGGCGGTCACCAGAATGCGACGGCCACCTCTGTCGCGTTCAGAACGTGACACTCCTCCTTGTCGCGATGACAAGCTGAGGACACTGGGGTGCTACAGGCCCAGACTATCGGCCCAATAAGCCCTTGAAACACGCACACATACCACACACAAACCACATTGGCCTCACGATAGCCATCACAACCACTAAACACAGGATCCACGAGGATCCAAAAAATGCGCGACGTTACATTACTATCATCTAAAAAGAAATTTCGACCTCGAAATTCATAACTTAAATATAAGAAGTTTCATCACACATACTTACAAGTACTATCATCTAAAAAGAAATGCAAAACCTTACTCAAATAAGTAAGGATACCATTTAGCCATTTCCTCGGCTAATTCCCAGGTATCCTCACCACCCAACCTATTCTCCCATCTCACCTTGACTAATTCAATTTCTTTATTTCTCAGCTTCTTTGTCTTACGGCCAGTAATCTGCACTGGATATTATGGCATAGTCATATCCGGTCTCAAGTCACCACCTTGGTAACTGATTATCTGCGCTGGATCTTCAATGCACTTTCTTAACGTAGAAACATGGAAAATATCATGAACATCTACAAAGTCAGCTGGAAAATCAAGTCTATAAGCTGTTTCCCCAATTCTTTCTAACACCTGAAAGGGTCCCACATATCTCGGGCTCAACTTTCCGGTCTTGCCAAACCTCATAATATCCTTACTAGGAGAAACTCTTAGAAAAACAAAGTCTCCCACTTCAAACTGAAGTCGTCTTCTCCGATTATCGGCATAACTCTTCTGCTTGCTTTGAGCTACCTGCAACTTTTCTTTAATAAGCTTCACTATTTCTGTGGTTTGCTAAATTAATTTAGGACCCACCATCTACCTTTCCCCCACTTCATGCTAGTTCAATGGGGTTCTACATGGCCTTCCATATAGAGCTTCATATGGTGTCATCCCAAGACTGGTATGATAACTATTGTTATAGGCAAACTCAACCATACCTAAATGATGCTCCCAGCTACCTCCCCAAACCAAACAACAAGCTCGTAACATGTCTTCAATTGTCTAAATAGTCCTCTCTGTCTGTCCATCCGTTTGGAGATGATAAGCGGAGCTATATCTCAACTCGGTGCCAACTACTCTCTGCAAGCTCCTCCAAAAACCACAAGTAAACATTGGATCCCTATCAGATACAATAGTCTTTAGAATACCATGCAGTGGAACAATTCTATCAACATAAACCTTCACTAATCTGTCCACTGTCCAAGACATACTTACTGCCACCAACCTGCACACCTTGGTTAATCTGTCAACAAATACCCATATTCCATTATGTCCTGAGGCTGACCTCGGTAAACCTGCTACGAAATCCATAGCAATATCATCCCATTTCCATTGCGGAATGGGTAATGGTTGCAATAGACCTCCAGGCTTCTGATGCTCTGCCTTAATTTGTTGACAAATTGCACATCTTGCAACAAATTCTGCTATTTCCTTTTTCATATGAGGCCACCAGAAATGCTTCTTTAGATCCTGGTACATTTTAGTACTGCCTGGGTGAATAGTGTACCTGGATTTATGGGCCTCTTCTAATACTCTCTGCTTTACTTCGCTTTCTGCTGGCACAAATAACCTGCCTCTGAGCCTGACCACACAGTTATCATCAATAGTAACTTCTTCCATTTTCACTATTTCAGCTAAATTCACATCTGCTTTTTGGGCCTCAACAATTTACCAATACAGTGACGGCTCCACAACACTACTAGCTAATATTGCCCGTCGTTGAATACTTGGTACATATAAGGAGTTTTCTGCTATCTCCTCATACAATTTCCATTCCTTAATCATCATTTGACTTAAGTATACTTTTCTGCTTAGGGCATCAGCCACCACATTGGTCTTACCGGGATGGTAAGCCAAACTAAAATCATAATCTTTTAAATACTCCATCTATCTACGCTGACGAAGATTCAAGTCTTTCTGGGAAAAGATATACTTTAAACTTTTATGATCTGTAAAAATTTCAAATCTTTCACCATAAAGTAATGCCTCCACATCTTTAAGGCAAACACAACTGCTGCTAGCTCTAAATCATGATTGGGGTAATTCTCTTCGGCTGATTTCAATTGCCTGGATGCATAGGCTATTACCTTGCCATGTTGCATTAGCACTTCGCCAAGCCCCCTTCTAGATGCATATGTATATACAACAAAACCACCATTACCTGTTGGTAATATCAACACAGGTGCCGCTGTAAGCCTCTTCTTTAATTCCATGAAGCTTCTTTGACGTTCACCAGACCATACAAATGGTACACCCTTTCTAGTCAGTGTAGTCATGGGTGCCGCAATTCTAGAAAAATCTTGAATGAAACGCCTATAATAGCCTGCTAACCCCAAAAAGCTTCTAATTTCAGTAATTGTCTTAGGCACTTCCCATCTCATCACTGCTTCCACTTTACTTGGGTCAACTGCCACTCCCTCAGCTGATATGACATGGCCCAAGAACTGAATTTCCTTTAACCAAAATTCACACTTACTGAATTTGGCAAACAACTGATTATCTCTTAATAACTGCAAGGCAAATCTCAAATGCGCTGCATGCTCCTCTTCAGATGCTGAGTAAATCAGAATATCATCTATAAAGACCACAATAAATTGGTCCAAATATGGATGAAAAATCATGTTCATTAGATCCATAAAAGCTGCAAGAGGATTGGTTAGCCCAAATGGCATAACCAGAAATTCATAGTGACCATATCTGGTTCTAAATGCTGTTTTATCTATATCTTCCTCCTTAATCCTTAACTGATGGTACCTAGATCTCAAATCAATTTTAGAAAATACCTTTGCTGACTGCAACTAATTAAACAGATCATCTATTCTCAGTAATGGATACTTATTCTTAATGGTCACATCATTCAACTTCCTATAATCTATGCGCATGCGAAAACTACCATCTTTCTTTTTCACAAACAACATCGGTGCTCCCCACAGGGAATGACTCGGTCTAATAAACCCTTTTTGCAATAACTCCCCTAATTGCTTTTTCAATTCTTTAAGCTCTTCTTGTGCCATCTGATATGGTGCTTTAGAGATTGGCATGGTACCTGGCAGCAACTCAATAGTAAAGTCCACCTCTCTGTGTGGAGCTAAACCAGGAAAATCTTCTGAAAAAACATCGACAAATTCCCTAACCACGAGAGCTGCCTCCACTGATTGAATAGCCTCTATCAGACTCACTGAAGCTAAATAAGCCACACACCCTGCATTTATCAACTTTCTAGCTCTAGTTGCAGAAATTATAAACTTAGTACAAAAATACATACCTTGATATTCAAACACCGCACCATTAGGATGACAAAACTTGATCCTTTTCTTTCTGCAATCTAGCATTGCTCCATAGGTCTCAAGCCAATCCATTCCCAAAATAATGTCATAATCTATCAATTGCATGGCATATAACCGACCCGACATCTGGTTCCCTCCAATCACAACAGGAGCTTCATCTATGTAGCTCGAAGTGAGCATAAACTCACCAGAAGGAACCTCCACTACCAACTCACAAGACTTTTCTTCCAAAGGATGAGTCATACAGTTCAAGAATTCTTCGTAAATAAAAGAATGAGAGGCACCCGAATGAAATAAAACTCTTGTTGAATAATCATAAATGGGTATAATACCTTATATCATATTCGATGCCTCTGCCTGGGCATGGGTGATAGCCATAACCCGGCCTCTACCTCGCTGCTACGGTACACCTCCACCACGACCTACTAAAGGTTGTTGGGGCTGCTGCTGCTGAACACCTCTACCATACCCATATTCTCTTAGATAAGGGCAATTGCGGATCAAATGGCCTGGCTGATTGCAATTTATAACATCTGTAACCTGGTGGAATAGTGGGCTGCCTGGCAGTACTCTGCTGCGATTCTTCTACCTCTGGCATATAACCACGCCCCTACTGAAACTGCTGACGACCCCCTCTTCCTCTTCCTTTGCCCTTGAATACTTGCTTTAATTTCTGACCCCACTTACCAAAACCTGAAGAAGAAGGTCCTGCTGGAGCCTTTCCCCTACTAACTCCTGCTACCTATTGAGGTAGCCGAAAACTACCCGAACCTGACCCACTTGCCTGACGAGCTCGAATAGATCTCTCAAGAGTAGCTGCTCTCTGGGCTGCTTCCTCAACTGATCTACACATTAACGGTATTACCGCATTCTAAAACTCTTCTCTCAAACCCCGAATAAAATATTCAACCATCATAGCATTATTTGATACTACATAAGGTGCATATCGGCTAAGTGCCATAAATCGCATCTGATATTCTAAAACTGAGGTATTACCTTGCTGAAGTGTTCGGAATTGCTCTCTTTTCGCCTGCTGCACTTGAAGTGGAAAGAATGTGTCATTAAATGCCTCGAGAAATTCCGGCCAGGTAATAACCTCCTCTGTCCTGCCAGCGAAGGTGGTCTACATCTTCAGACGCCACCACTGTTGTGCAAAGCCTCTCAACTGGTATGTGGCTAGTACAACTTTATCCGCTGCTGGACACCTCATGGTCGTAAAGACCCTTTCAACCTCATGAATCCAGTGCTCAGCTGTATCTGGATTCGGCCCTCCCGTATAAGTGGGCGGCTGCAACCTTAAAAACTTTTTAACTTGCATCACTGGCTCTTCTGCTGCCATTACTGGTGGTGGTACAGGTGCCACATAAGGTACCTCCACCCTTTGCGGTGGTGCAACAGGGGCCACAGGTATTCCAGCATCTGGTGGTATTGCTGCTGGAGGTACCGGTGCCTGCTGATCCATCCTCATTCGAATATCAGTGAGGCTTTCCCAAATCCTCTCAATCATACGCTGAGTGGACTCTTCAGGGTCCTCTCCTCCACCACCCCAATCCCTTCTATCAGCCATCTCAACTTCCTGCACAAATAACATATCAATTACGAACAAAATCGGTCATTACAAAACCAGAGTCAGTTACCAGCAGTGTACAAATGTAGAAATATGGCTATATAATTTCCCAGTTCCTTTATATTTACACAGACCTCGCTCTGATACCAACTGTGATGGAACGCCTCGTTCAAGCTCGTTAAACCACTAACGAACTTGATCGTAGTCCGCCTCCCGCGAACGGGCCGAAGCCTCGCAAGAGATATCATACACACGTATGTGAAAACACAAAGGAACACACCAGTTGATCACGTATATGATTCACCAACTCATATATAATGTACAAGATTTACATAGCCAAATTTCAACAAAAGTACAAGAAAGTACAGGAGCCTGGGGCATACCCCGAGGTAAACTAGTACAACTGAAGAAAGAAACTACACTGCTGGAGGTGCTGGTCCAACACCGCTGCGACGCGGCTCTGAACTGGACGACGGTAATGAAACATCCTCTTTGCCCTCACTTGTGGGGGGTAGGGGTGAGCCTCTCTAGTCACTGGCTCAGTAGGGAACTCCCCCAACATCGAGAAAACCAAAACACAGGTACGGAAGCAGTAAACTGCGCTAGCAATTTATAGAACAACTAAGCAAGATATTAAAGTTGTAAATGTACTCACCATTTGCTGACTATACGTAAAGCAACTGTAATAAATAAATGACAAACCCAAATAGGTGTACGAGCTACAGTAGAGACCGCCACACACGAGCCACGTGAACTAGTTCGCGACACCAGTGACTGACTCGGACAAACTAACACAGGTCTACCTCTTAGTCTCGCAGCCACGAACGAAAGGTCCAGCTGCCGCTCCACGTGGAAAAGTCAAACAACTGTGGAGACCAACTAAACACCACTCCTGCAGACACACAACCGCAGGCCCATGCCTGGTACCTCTAGGGTCTCTGGCCAGAGCACCCTAAAGTGAGGCACTGTAAAAGGACTAGTCGGGGACCAGTGTCGACAACCGATGTCCGTACCCCCAACTAAGAGCGCGCTACAAGTGACTAGAAACAAGCATAAAATTCATTGTCCCACTGTCGTCTTTCCCTTAGCCGGACGTACAACTCAAACAAAGGAGTGAGGGTGTCCAGGACAGACAACACAGACCTCGACGGTACAGCACAAGTACTAGGACAAAGCCTCGAGCTAACAACCTGGCTCACAGAGAACCTGGGGCACCCAACTAGAGAGGTAACCACGATAGGCGTCATACTACTTGCCACGCACACAGAACTACGTGCACGTCACACACAAACCACGTGAAACGTCACGTAAACCTCAAGTAACAACTGTCCACAACATGTGAACACAGCACTGCTTGCGTGAACACCACGCAACTACGTAAAGAACCAGCTAGCTACACAACCGAAGTGCTAGCTTCTAGAACCATGCACTCTTAGAGTGCCACAAGTTCCAATGCACCGCTCGTTATCTGTAAACACATCACATAACGATATTCGGATAAACCAATCACATGAACCATGTATGCATAGACTTCTCGGCTGAAGTCGCGACAGGGTCTTGCGTCGCCTTCAGATAGTGACAGCCCGATAGATTGCCTTCAACACATTAATGCGACATGCAAACAAGTTGCGTTCACAACCTAAACACGACGGGTCGGCCCGTCGCCACCTGATCGTGACAGGGGGATCCGTCGCCTTAGCAGACGAAAACCCTAATCCGGGATCCCCTCCACGTATTACCAACCCACACCATGCAAACCACCCTTAATCAGTGTTTTTCATGCTTTAATGGATTCCTAGGCATGATATCTATCGTGCAAAAAGCATTAAACTGATCAAACCCTGCATTCCACACGATTCTCACCCCAGAAACGGGAAGAGTCACCCTACCTAGTGAAGAACACACGATACGACACTCCCCCGGTGTTTCTCTCACCCCACGCGAGCTTCCCACGACACGATCACGCCGAAATCTCGAATTCCTGCAAGAATCGCCGCAGCTCCCCTTCCCCTGGCCGAGCAGAACTCGCTGCAGTTATGTCCCACTGGGGTTTCTTAAAAACACCCAGCGGTTGGGAACGCGACGTATCGTCACGTCGCGACCTAATCGCGACGGACCTAGGTGTCACCTTCCTGCCTGTCGCTCTGCGTGCTACACATGGCGCACATGCAGACGATCAATGCCCCAAGGTGGTCACCAGAACGCGACGGCCACCTCTGTTACGTTCAGAACGCGACACTCCTCCTTGTCGCGATGACATGCTGAGGACACTGGGGTGCTGCAGGCCCGGACTATTGGCCCAATAAGCCCTTGAAACATGCATATGTACCACACACAAATCACATTGGCCTCACGATAGCCATCACAACCACTAAACACAGGATCCACGAGGATCCGAAAAACGCGTGATGTTACAAAAACTCTCCTGTAAACGTGGCTAGGTAGGAAATGTTGGAGATTTTTACCTCAACGTATGGGTGTTTACGGTGGCAGAGAATGTATATGTCACCAAAGATAGCTCAACATATGAGATGGCATGCGGAAAGAGTACGTCGACAACATAATGTAATCAGTCATCCTGCAGATGCCGAAGCTTGGAGTCACTTTAACCTTGCTTACCCTACTTTCTCAAAAGAGTCGCGTAATGTAAGGCTGGGTTTATGTACTGATGGTTTCAATCTATTTGGAGGTTCAGTGACTTCATACTCTTGCTGGCCAGTTTTCGTGACACCATACAATCTTTCGCCAAGTATGTGCATGAAACGAGAGCATTTATTTCTATCATTATTGATCCCTGGTCCAAAAAATTCTGGAAAAAAACTAGACATATATATATCTCAGGCCGTTGATTGATGAGTTGAAATTGTTATGGACCGATGGGGTTATTACCTATGATGCATCCAGAAAGCAAAATTTCACTATGAAGGCTGCATTGATGTGGACAATAAGTGACTTTCCTGTATATGGAATGTTATCTGGCTGAAGCACCCATGGAAAACTAGCATGTCCTTACTGTATGGACAGTTCCAAATCATTTGTACTTAACCATGGTGGCAAGTCATGCTGGTTTGATTGTCATCGACGATTTCTACCAAGGGACCATCCGTTTAGAAGGCAAAAAGATGCATTCTTAAAGAACAAAATTGAATTGGAAGAAGCTGATTTTGAACAGTTGTCTGGTCCACATTTAGCAGCAAGGGTACAGAACTTACCAGATATAGCACAATTGTCGAGCAGCACAAGACAACTCCCTAGATTCGGGAAGTATCACAACTGGGTCAAAAAAAGTATCTTCTGGGAATTTCCTTATTGGTCAACTCTTCTTATACGACATAACCTCGACGTCATGCATGTTGAGAAGAATGTCTTTGATAATGTGTTCAACACCATTATGGACATAAAAGGCAAAACAAAGGACAATGTGAATACTCGTTTAGACTTGAAAATACATTGTAAATGTCCAGAACTGAAACTTCTTGATAGAAATGGTACAACAGTTAAACCGAAAGCAATTTACGCCCTTGGAGCTGCACAGATTATAAAGAAGTATGCTTTTGGCTAAAACAATTGAGATTTCCAGATGGTTATGTGTCCAACATTGCTCGTTGCGTGAATACAAATGAGGGGGAAAATATATGGAATGAAAAGTCATGACTGTCATGTGTTCATGCAGAGGTTGCTACCTATTGTATTTCGTGATATGCAAAGTAAAACAGAGCAGCGCATCCTGAAGCGAATGTACACACGAGTGGCTCTGTCTCCTTTACAACACATAAAGCAAGATTGGTAAGTACACTTCTACATTTGTGATTTTTTTTAATCTAATAATAAACTGTGATTTTTTTGAAAAACAGGAAGTACAGCTCAAGTGGCCACCTCAATTTCAAGAACTTTTTGATGAAACTCATAAGAAGAAAGGGACAAATGATTACATTAGTGAGAAAGCTCGGGAGGTAGTGGTAAGTGTATACACTAATAGTTTTCATTTAAAATTAAACTGTAGAATAATTTTTTTTTTTTTTTTTTGCAGGAGTCATATAGTAGAGGAATGGATGAGAGGTACGGGGATGACAGTCAGCATCCAGAGTTGGATCCTGACATTTGGGTTGCAGCATCTGGGGCACCTAAGAAAGGCCATGTCTATGGTTTTGGACATAGCTTGGGCACGACCAGGGTGATATCATCATGCTCGAGTTCGGTCTCACATGCGACCTCTCCATTTACCACACCAGCAGCCCTAGGTGGTTCTTCCAGTGCCGCCCTGACCATGACTCCGGATATGTTTAGGACGATTGTCAACGAGACCGTCTCTCAGAATATCTCAACTATCGTCTCTCATACCATCTCCTAGATGCTCGCAGAATTGGGAATTCCTGGTAATAGAGCACCTCCTGCACAACAGCCTCCGATAAGTATTTTATTTGATTGATTTTCTATTTGTTAACTCTAAATATCATCTTAAAAAATATAAGAATTTAGATTGAGGAGGTGAAAATATCATTTTCTTAATTCTATGAACTTGGGTTTGAGGGTCCAAAATTGAAAAGAAAGGTCCAATCAATCTATCGATTGTTCCAACACAACATGGGGGGTGAAAGTAACCCGTAAAAACGGATAGAGTTCAAATTGAACTCCAAATTTGAGCTCAATGCTCAAATTTACATTTCTTAAAAACAACTAACTTAATCGAGTTTAAGAGGGTCAAAAATAAAAAAATAGATCTAATTAATTTGTCAATGACTCCAACACGACCGAGAAGGTGAGAGTGACTTGTAGAAACTGACGGAGTCCAAATTGGACTCCCGATATGGCTTGGGCAAACAATTTTGCATTTTCTTAACTATTTTAGTTTCAAATTTATGAACTTGAGTTTGAGGGTCCGAAATTGAAAAGAGAGGTCCAATCAATCTATCGATTGTTCCAACACGACATGGGAGATGAAAGTAACCCGTAGAAACTGACGGAGTTCAAATTGGACTCCAAATTTGAGCTTGATGCTCAAATTTACATTTCATAAAAAGAACTAACTTAATCGGGTTTAAGGGGGTCAAAAATAAAAAAAATAGGTCTGATTAATTTGTTAATGACTCCAACACGACCGGAAAGGTGAGAATGACTTGTAGAAACTGACGGAGTCCAAATTGGACTCCCGATATGGCCTGGACAAATAATTTTGTATTTTCTTAACTACTTTAGTTTCAAATCTATGAACTTGGGTTTGAGAGTCTGAAATTTAAAAGAAAGGTCCAATCAATGTATCAATTGTTCCAACACGACATGGGGGTGAAAGTAACACGTAGAAACTGACGGAGTTCAAATTGGACTCCAAATTTGAGCTCGATGCTCAAATTTACATTTCCTAAAAAGAACTAACTTAATCGAGTTTAAGAGGGTCAAAAATAAAAAAATATATGTCCGATTAATTTGTCAATGACTCCAACACGACCAGGAAGGTGAGAGTGACTTGTAGAAATTGACGGAGTCCAAATTGGACTACCGATTTGAGCAAAACGTTTAAAACTGTCATTCGTCAATTTCAGTTAAATGAAAAACATCTTGCTTTTAATTTTCAAGAAAAATTGATTTCTTTATTAAGTATTTGATTTTAATTTTTTTAAATGATATACAAGATCATCCGTCGCGAGATGTTGGACGAGACGACGATCAAGATGACACATATGCGGAGGATTTGTGATTTCATTTTGTTGTGTGCATGTTGTCATTTTATTATGGATGTATGATTAGTTTGTGTGTTTGTATTTTATGTAATGAATTTGAGATTCATGGAGATTGTAATTTGTGTAGTTGATTTATTGTGGTTTTATGGTATTGTTATTTATCAGGTGATTTATAGTCATTTATGAAATTTTATAAAAAAAATATTGTAAAATTAGCGACCGAATAGCGACGGATAGATTTTCGTCGCGGATCTAACGCTGATTTTGGTCGCTACACACATAGCGACGGAACTTGTTGGGTCGCTAGGTCGGTCGCTGCACTAGAGACCGATATAGCGACCAATGTAATCGATCGCTGTCAGCGACCGAAATAGCGACCAATTATCTGTCGCTGTGAGCGAACGTCCTGCGACCATGGCGGGCGGTCTCTATTTGCGACCGAACGTGCGACCGACTTGTTTTGGTCACTATCAGAGACGGATTCTGCGATCGATAACTATCGGTCGCTGTATAGTGACTATTATATAGCGACCGAAATATTCGGTCGCAAATTGGTGTCTGTTCGGTCGCAGACGCTCCTAGCGACTGAACAGAGACCGAATAGAGACCGAACTCGTCGTTCGCTATTTGCGCTTTTTCTTGTAGTGCTTGTATCATTTTCCATTACTTGTAATCAGTACTTATTACCTTCTTGTACCTCAATTATCCTTGACTCATGTAAACTTTTATATTTCTTGATTTTGGAGGATAAATCCTACTGGGCAAGAGTACTCATACCTACTTTTTCTCAAGAGGTGGGACATCGAGATTTGTGTTCTGAGAGATCAATCTTTGTGGCATCTACCTTTGAGTTGTAAATTGAGAATCATGTAATACCTGTAAAATGACAGTTAATTAATTTCTATTTAGTGAAGCCCCCCAAGCAATTTCTGTTCGAAAGGTTCAAAATTTACTCTTGATTTCTTATTCGTTCACGTTTCGGCATTTATAGACATATTAAATATCGGGACGTGATAGTTAAAGTGTGAGACTTAAAGTAACTGTTGTTCACTTTTAAAGTTCGACAACTGCATCAGTTAAAGTGTTACATATCTATGGTTAAAGTAGAAGAGGAATCCAATTAAAGTACAAGAACAAATAACAAGAATAAGTATACGAAAAATCTAGTTAAAGTAGAAGAGAAAACCAGTTAAAACAGAAGATAAAACATGTTAAGAAGAAGAGAAAACTTGGTAAAAAAGAAGAGAAAATCTGTTAAAGTGTTTGTTGCATGTTAAAATAGTAGTTGTAGTATGTTAAATAGGTGAGAAAATCAGTTAAAATAGAAGAGAAAATCTATTAAGAAGAAAAAAATCGGTTAAAATAGGTGGGAAAATCAGTTAAAGTAGAAGAGAAAATCAGTTAAATTAAAAATTAAAATGAGTCATTGTCTGTTAAAACTATATATAGCGTGCTAAACTAATAATTATATTGTTTAAAAAATATACACACACAACTGCCAGTTAAAGAATAAGTTAAAGTATACAAAAAAAACTTTATTAAAATATACAACAAAATTGATTAAAATAAATAATAAAATTAGTTAAAATACGAATACAGTAACCTATTTTCTCTGATGATAAAAAAATATATTAACCATATGGAAGAGTAGAATGAGAAATGAAATGAAGGACTATTAACAAAATGAAAGAAAATGTCTGTCAAAGATTGATTGGTAAACCTCCAAAAAAGAGAGATTGTTTGGCACATTGTTTTCTGACGGGAACCTGCAAATAATATATTTTTCTGACAAATACCGATAATTAATTTTTTCAAGATAAAACTTAACGAACGTCTACCAATTTATTACCCAATCAGCAATGTGATGAGTAAGACGAGTCCAATGTTGGAGACTTTGAGAGCACATCTATCAAATCTGTCCGGGAATACTTTTTTGAACAGAGAGCATTTGTGCCTCGCTCCCACTATTAATGGAGCTTTTGAAAAGGAACTATTTCTCGAAAGCAAGTGGGACTTGCTCCTAGCAAGCCTCTTGCCCGCTTTATCTTCTCATCAGGCATGGATGGCATTGGCATTTTATCTCTGCTTTGCAGTTATCCTTGAACAGCAATTTGGAGTACGCGCAGATAAAGCTTGATGAGACATATCGATGCGGTCATGGAAGACAAGAATCATAACTTTGACAGACCATGTGGATTTGCTATCAAGCTGTGACAAAGTAGCTGCTGATTGAGGGCCCCCCATTTAGTGCATGAAGTGTCTGCTCCATGCCAATAGAAAATAATTGAACATGGTATGGTCTACGTCAGACGACCTTAAGCGCAATCCTGAATTATGTTGTAGTGAGACATAGGATACTACTTATGCATGCGCTCCATGTAAGAGCCACATCTTACTCACCTAGCAAACCTTGAAGTATAGTGGCTTCTTTCAGTATTACCCATTTTGATAAGCAGATAAGATATCTGTAAGGAAAAATATTTGATGCACATCGACCCATGGCCAACGAGCCAAGGCGCGCCTTGGGTGACCGGGGAGCCCCATGTGGGCGCGTCCTGACTCGTCGCCCGTGCAAATCATTTGCACGGGCCGATGTCACTACTAGGAGGGAGGGTTTTTGCGGCAAATTATTTACAGCGACTAGGAAAAGTTGCCATAAAAGATCACTTTTACGGCGACTGGATATGTTGCTATAAAAACTAATTGTCCCGATAGAGACACCTGGGGGGAGGGTCTTTGTTGAAATTTTTTACAACGAAAGAAATGGTCGCCGTGAATAACCCCTTTAAAGATTTTGCAGCGAAAGAAATGGAAGCCCCAAAAATTTCCCCCAACCCCTCCACATTCGCGGCCCCTTTTCCCTCTTCCCTCTTCGCAGAGCAGCGAGCACGGGCGGAGGCGAGCACCTCTTCCATTCCCTCTTCCCTCTTCGCGGAGCAGCAAGCACGGGCGGAGGCGAGCACCTCTTCCATTGCTTGGCGCCGGCGGAGCAGCGAGCACCTCTTCCTCTTCCATTGCTTGGAGCGGGCGGAGCAGCGAGCAGCTTGGCGCGGGTGGAGCAGCGAGCACCTCTTCCTCTTCCATTACTTGGCACCAATGGAGCAGCGAGCACCTCTTCCATTGCTTGGCGCGGGCGGAGCAGCGAGCACCTCTTCCTCTTCCATTACTTGGCGCCGGCGGAGCAGTGAGCACCTCTTCCATTGCTTGGCGCGGGCGGAGCAGCGAGCACCTCTTCCTCTTCCATCGCCTGGAAGTGCTATCGTGATCTGAGGCGGATAAACCCCAAGGTGCCACGGGAGGAATCCGTCTCCATCTCTGGCGAGCTATATCGGATCATCAAGGAGAACAGGCCTTTGGTTGGTACGGATCTTCCTCCATGGTTTGTTCATCTGTGTCTTTTTTCTTCTCTTTTTTGTTAATTTTTAGATCTCACCCGTGGGGTGTGCTTCCCGTTGCAGCAAGAGGTGTCGCCGTGGACCTCAGGTCGTCTCTCACACAGTAGCGGCCCCCTTACTGGCGGGGGTTCGCTCACCGACAACCTCCCAGTCTCCCCCTCCGACGCCGACGACGCCAACAAGGTAGCCTTCCTCTTCTCCCGTCTCCCCCTTACCTCTTCACCCATACACGCAAGCACGCTCTATGACTCCCTTCTAACTCCCACCGACCCAAGGAAATCCCCGTATCGTCTTTGTGTTGATCGTTTTGTCCTGTGCTCGAGGAAGCAATATAATAATAAGAGCAGTGCTCGGAGCTGTGCGGTGTTTGTGTAGTACGTCGAAGAAGGAAAATATCCTTCAAGTATTATTTGAAATTATTATTTGAAGTTTACATGATAATATTAGCATATATATATGTAATTGATAGTACATAATTGTCTTCATTTTGAGCAGGTTCTACTAATGCATCTGATCCTTCAAGTAGCAAGATTAGAAAATCAGGGGGAAGTTTAAAGGACTTGAAGCATTAAAAAAAATGAGAGGATATAACAATGCAAAGTTGTCTGTTCAGATTGATATGGAATTCAGAAGACCATTTGGTGAAAATATAGATGATCCTAGTTGGTGAGATAGCTCGGTTGGTAACACTATGTGCTTCTTTTGATGTGTCTTATTGGCGTGATGTTCCTGAAGATAGAAAGATCAAGATTTATGAAAAACTGTTGGTAAGTATTTATTCACATATGAATTAGCTATATTTTATTAGAATTCTCAATTCATATTTTGTAATTTATTTGGCGAAATATGTGTAGGACAAATTTGAGCTTAGACTAGGAGATGAAGTTTGCAATGATATCCACATCAGGAAAATTATCTATGAGATAGCTGGTCGGAGATATCGAGATGTTCGGAGCACATTGTATCGTCATTATCAATCTTATGCAACTGACGAGGATCGTCTCCAAAACCCTCTAGAGGATATAAATGCCAATGAGTGGGCATGGTTGGTCAACTATTTTGGATCTAAAAAATTTAAGGTATTGATAATAACTCTTATTTAAATATTAGAAAATTTTCTTCAATCATAATATTTTTCTTGATTTATGATATAGGCAATGAGTGAAAAAAACAAAATTAATCGTTCTAAACATGTGATTAGTCATATCACAGGGCGAAGATCATTCAAGCAAGTTAGTTGGGCAGAGGTATGCTGAGTTTAATTTTTATTGATATTAATTATATATACTTTTTTATAGTGGGTTAACTATTTTTTTAATAGCATAATGAAGGAGGAGAGCCTACAGCACATGAACTCTGGAGACTAACACATCAAAAAAAGGATGGCTCTTGGGGAAGTGAACAATCAAGACAAGTTTATGTATTTTTTGTCTATTTTTTGTTTATTTATTTATTTTTAATATAATTTGTGTTCATTATTCACACTAATCTTTTGCTCTCTTTCTCTCTCTCTCTCTCTCTCTCAATATAGGAAACTGTTAAAGATAAATTAGAAGAGCTTGCTTCACAACCATGTGACTCTCCAGTTGCATCAACTCCAGAGGAGGTGCTTAGTTTGGTGGTTGGACAGAGATCTGGCTATGTTAGAGGACGAGGTTGTGGTCCAAAGCCACCTTCTAAGTCAGTTGTTACAACAGCCACCATTGCTGGACTTCAAGCCCAAGTGAAGGACAAAGATGAGAGAATATCACAAATGGAGGAGTTAATTTCCAAACAAAGAGAAGAGGTGGCTCAGATCCAAGAAAAACTCTTCAAACAAAAAGAAGAGGTGACTGCCGAGGTGACTGCTCGTCTACAAATTAAGTGATATGTCATCTCAATTGAATGAGTTGGTGAACAAGAAGTTCATGGATATGATGTTTCAATTTCATAGAGATTTAGGAACATGACATGGATCTTTATGTAGTACATTATGTTTTTTGTTTCAATGTAGTGTCATGCACTTTGATTATGACTTTTAAGATGTAAGTGTTGAAGTCTATGTAAATGTTGGATTCTAAGTACTTATGTGAATTTCATTTTTATATTTGTGATGCCATTGTTGTTTGTATGAAAGAACAGGACAATTGTAAATTGTACAGGTTGTATAATGAGAATTTACGGTTATATATTAATTTTTTAGATAATAATTATAGCGACTTTTATTGCTGTAGTATATTATTTACGGCGACCAAGGGCCCGGCCACCAACGTAGTCGTAAGGCGACGTTTGTCGCCGTAAAAGGCTTTTACGGTGACCAGCGTGCGCCGTAAAAGGGTCTAAACTGCTACTCAAAATGTCGCCATATGAAACCATATACGGCGACATAAACAAGTCACCGTAAACTTTCAACTGTGACGACATTTAGCGGCAACTAATGACGACACAATTGTCGCCGTAAAAATCTTATTGCTAGCGACAATATACGTTTTTACGGCGATAAATGTTGCCGTAAATAACAAGATTTCTTGTAGTCATGTGCACAAAGCATTTCTCGTCCGTAAGATAGATAACTGCGGATAGAATATCTCCTATTAGCCGTCTCTTAATTATTTTGATGTAATATTTTAAAAATATGATAATCTTATTTCACATTTTTCACTTTTATGTCATATCCAAGTTATTATAGAATTTGTAGATGTCCCATGTTATTATATATAATTTCATTATCTTTGAAATAAAAGTTAAACTTATTAGAATTTATCACCAATAGATGTTAATAAAGATCTGATAAGTTATCCAATCTACTAAAACGGTGGAGTATTTATCATGACTAATAAATTCTTTTTATTAGGGGTTATAAGAACTTATGTGATTATGGAAGGGGCCCTACCTCTAGCCTAATTATAGAGATTGTAAATCTCATTTATGAATGCAACTATATTGTCCCTATAATTCATTTTATGACAATAAATTAACTCTAGCACATAAGTTACCTACCTCATTGATTAAAGTGTAAATTATTGGAAGGTGAAATGAGGCTTAAGAGGGCACATATCCATCGAACGAAGGACACAAGAGGTTTAGAACTAAAAGCCAGAGGCTGGGACTAATACAACGTAATAAAGTACATATACATAAAATTAAGATAGCACATTTCCTTTGACAACTAGCGTAATAGATAGTACATGAAGTGGCTTAGTGCAACAACATTATATATATATATATATATATCAACATGGGTAAAACATATGAACTCCTTCCCGCATCGTATATAGATTAACGACAAGATACCCTCAGATCACAGACATCAAGAACGAAGGACCCAGCCCGTGACTCAGATCCTTGTCCACATTCAGTAATATTAATAATATTTCAAAGCCTTTGATTGATTAATGCCATCAATTCCTGATAAATAACTTTTAATCAACATCGTGGACAACCTTTTTGTTTAAAAAGATTCTGTTTTGATATTTGCATTAATTTCTGAGTCAATTAAGGAGGAACTACGCCCTCCAATTACTTAAACAAACAACATGATACAAAGAAGAGCAATTGAAAGATGCACATAAGAGCAAACAGCTAGCAAGAAATCAATAAAGATAAAGATCCATTCATGGTGTGTAAGGGTAAAGAGCAAACCCATCAACCAGAAGGAGACCAGCCCTAAATAATTAGACGCATGATCGAAACAAAGTCGGCGGAGTTTGAAGTCAGATGTAGCCCAGACGAGGCAAGGGCCTACTCAGATGGAAACTTGCTGCGACACTCGTTGGCAGCAGACATAACGATATTTGCATTAAAATTGTGAGTGTTGCTTATGTTCATAATATCCAAGTATATATATCTAACTAAACAATGTTTTTGTGAATTGATATTTTTTTGGAGTACGAAGTCACTTGGCGAAGTCTTTTGAATTGTACAGATACCTTCCTTATTTGAAACTAAGACGCGCGCCAAAATCATGTCTATATATAAAGCCTGAGAAAAACATCTTTTAAACTAGACAAACTTGGGTGTTGAACCTGTAACATCCCATATTTTTTTTGTCCATCCCCGATAGTTTTTTGGCATCACGACGTATCAGCCTGTCGTGTTCTTAACGCGACAGGTGCATGGGTGCCACTTCCATTTTTGGAACACGACCTGTTGATCGTCGCAATTTGATTTTCTGACCGTTTCTTAGTTTTTGTCATTTGCAATTAGAACAACTGTGCCACGTGTCGGGACGCATGTAGTGTGAATGTGACGTGCTAGTTGTCGCAATCAAAGTAGCACTCATGCAAGATAACACGTGTCGAGTCTGACTGTCAATGTTGACTATTCTTTTGGGGTCGCGACGAGAAGGTCGTCGCGTTCAGGTGTGCTCGCAACAGATAGGTTGTCGCGTTCTGAGATTCGAGGTGTATATATGCAAAGCTAGCAGATCCCTCTTTCCCTTTTCCCTCTCTTCCTCTCCTTCCCCTCTTCACTTTGAGGTACAACCCTCCTTGGGCTCTTCTCTGACTTGGTGGCATTTTGGCTTGAAGGTGGATCTCCTCTGCTTGTAAGTGACCTCGGCGTGGGGTTTGGAGCGAGGAGGAGGTGGCCACTCACACGAGAAGATCCCAACTGATTGGTTCTGCTATTTAAGGTAGGGAACCCAACTCTCGCCCTAGTTCTATCATGCCTTAGGGCATTTCCCCATCTTGTAGAAGCCTTGTAGACTTCGTTTCGTGCTTCTTTGATTTATGCATGTGGGTGGTGTGTGTGTGATCATGCCATGCATGTGAGCTTTGCATGAGTGTAGCTAGCTCTCTTTACCATGCATGTGTGTGAATGAGGGTGGTTTGAGCTCCTACCATGTGGTTATACTATTCTTCATGTTCCCCTCCCCCGGTTTATGGCGTGGTTGTGTTTTTGGGAAGCTTTTGAGGGCTCGGCCATGGCATCCAGTCCTCAGACTTAGGTCACGACACTTCCTCTGTCGCCATTGGTTTCTTGAAGTTGTGCTGGCCACACTGTCGCGTTCTGGTCGTGACAATGTCGGTGTCGCCTTTTGCTCCAGAACGCGCCAGACTTCCTATTGTCTTTTGGTTGCGATAATCTGTCTATCGCCTCCTCTGTGGTCACGATAGGTGACTGTTGCGTTTTTAGATATTGGAGAGATAGATGTTCCGTTCAGAATCGTACTTTAATTCCCCGAGCTTTGAGTTTCTCTATTCTTGTGGCACTTGTGTTGGTCCTAGCACAATATTTCACTAGTTGGTTTGCCTAGTGCTAGGCACTTGTGGGCTTGTCCCATTGCGTGAGTTGTTACCATTTCCCAAGACCCCTATCCTTGTGAGCCTATATGTGGAGGGAGTACTCCATGCTACGAGCATGCTCAAGTTCAAGTCTTTGAGCTGAGGAAAAAATTGGGTGAACATCAACGTTGAGTCATTTGCAGAGCTCCTGTGGTTGGTTTGGGATGCTGAGATGGTCTTAGGGTTGTCCTTCCGACGCAGACTAGTTAGTCCTTTCTCACTGCCTCACTCTATGTAGTATCGAAACTATTTAGAGGGGCCATACGTGGGACTGTAGTCCTACCAGACTATAGCAGTTGTTGTGGTTCTTTGAGTTATGTGGCCTCACTTCGATGAGAGGAAGGCAGAGCCAGATGTGTGATCGAGAATAAGATGCTAGTGGCACTTCTGACTGGTTGACTAGTGATAGTTTTTGTGGCTAGTGTTGTTGTCCAGACGGACTTATCTCCGTCTGTGTTTACAGTCGTGTGGTAGTCGCAGTGAGTTATTTATATGAGATTCTAGGCCATGTGATATTTCCTGACCAGAGTTCATGTAGTAGCTCTTTCCTTCCTCACTTTCCTTTGGTAGAATAGGCTGTTATTATTGCTATTCGTTTAATTATATATATCTGTTCTTCTTGTTAGAACCAGTGGGCGATTGACAGTCCTTACTGGGCTTCTTCATAAGGCTCACTCCTTTCCTTTCCCAGGTGAGACTTCACAACAATATTAGATTGTGTGGCGGGTGGAGGAGAAAGGAACATAGTAGCCGGTTTCGTCTTTAGGAGTGTCCCCTTCGTTCCTCAGTACTTCACTATGCAATTTAAGAGTTTTGTCTTTCTCTTTTTACTTGTACTATTATGTTTGAAACTTATACTAGACTTGTACTATATACCTTGTGTTTACCTTCACTCACACGTACATATTTGGTACTGTAGTTGTTATTTACTTTCTTTACATATCTTAGTATATTGATCTTTCAACTCTTCCGAGTCCTCTAATCCGTGTGTGGCGACGTTGGAAATCAGGTCTTCGGTAGGAGCCGAGGATCGGATTTTCGAGGTTGTTGCAGAACCTCTTCCAATAGGATGGAATGTCCAACCAATTACCCGACCAATTGTGAGTGCTTCTATTGTATATATGTTCGTAATATCCAAGCACATGTATCTAACTAAACAATTTTTTTTTGAACTGATCTTAGCCCGTCAGTAAAGTCACTAAACTGCTAAGATAGTTTTTTGGGTTCTGATTAGTGGAAGTAACTACATGGTAAGATGAAAACTAAACGGTTCCATTCTATGCTATAAGATTGAGACTCGAAATCTCATATTATATGTAAGCATTGCGCGCATATGGACAAAAATTAACTTCAGGTGCTCTCTGTATCATTTTTTATTCAGGCGCCTGATCACCCATAGTTTGAGTTGCAATATATATATATATATATACACACACACAATAGCTCTTCTATGAACCATTGCACTTTGCTATAATCTTATCTTAAAGAGAATATCATCATAAGACAAATTAAGCTCAAGGTCTTTAAGGATGCATTAATTAACCCACAAATCTTACAAATTGCTAGATTCATGAACCCACTAGGGCTATCGGAATAGGTTTAGGACCCAGTATTGCCAACCAAAAAACAAAGAGAGATGGACTTATTTGCCTCAGGCACAAAGTGTGAGACAAGCATTCTTTTCGCAACCAGGTTGAAGTTCTAATGGCCCTCCTTTATCATGATACCCTTTTCCTAGCTAAACTGATCAGTCCAGAGAGCACCAAATAAGTTTTAAACCTTTTTTCTTGCCAGAGGTTGGAGTAATCTGGTTGTTGGTCTCATCATGTGATTACCATATATATATATAGCTCAATAGAAAGAGAACCATAAGACATCTTTCAGGAGAATAATTGAGTTTTACATCGCTATGCATGTATATTATATGGCCGGAATTCATAGACCTGATTAAGAGCGTGGGCCGTGCATGGGTTCGAACAATTTGTTTGATCGATACCTTCGAGCACTTCACTGTCATGAGACAGTTGTCGTTCGGCACAGTCAAGAGGCTCTCCTTCCAGGACGGCTGATTCTTCTTGCCTTAATTTGAGGTTTGTTTGTTTAATGGTACGGTGTTCCCGGGAAGTCGTAACATGCCCAAGAGGCTTCGTGGGGAGTTCGTCGACGTGCCGACTCAAATTATTGACTTACCCCTGTTTGTTTACAAACAGAATAAAGCCAAGCTAGCCGTCTCATTTGTTTCAGACAGCAACCAACAGTGATCCCTGTCTCCAAGCCTGCGTGACTTGTTTCATATGTTTTCAGATGCAAGCAAACTAAGGGACTGTACCTGCAGTTTGGCTTGACGACACTGTTCTCACTACAACAAAATTAGACTATACTTACGGCAAAAAACCGTAAGTGTTACATAAAATTTCGTAAGTAAAGATTTGTACTTACGAAATTACTTACGATCATAAAGCGATAGCGTAGCAACCGATGCTATAGATCTAGCTACGGTTTGTCAAATGTAAGTGTTACTATCGATTTTAAACCGTAAGTGTAAATCTTTATACTTATGCAAAATAACCGTAAGTAAATGTAATATAAATCTGTAACTATTCATTCTTTTTTATTTGTAATTGTTACACTTTTGAATTATAAGAATTTAACCGTAATAATTTTTTATTATAACAACAATATCTATAAATATTTCATAACTATAGTGATAAATCTATTCACTTTTACTCTTAATTTTTATCCGTCTCACAAAATACATTTTATGATAATACATAATTTTATATAATTCGCCTACATTATATCCAATCATACATCCATCATTGATCCACCTATACATGCATCACTTGTCAACCACAAGAAAAGACAATACATGATAATCATCATTCTATCCATTGCATAAGAAATATTCACAAAAGTTTTTGTCATATGTACAAAAAGACATTGTTCATCAATCATTTGGTCAAGTTGATACATGGCCAACAAAAAAGATTTGATCTCAAAATAAGTTTCAAAAAGCTGAACAGGTTGATTTCCTCCCGAAAAATGCTCCTGTTGAAAGTCGATGCTTGTTCATGGCTCGCGAGCCCTTGATGATCCTTCACTGCATGCTCTCACCACCCTTCTGACATATACTGAAACTCTAATACCATTAGAAATAATATGTGATCATAACATGAAAAAGACATTACTTCTACTACATCCATATGTAATTAAATACAGAAAGAAGAATGCAATTGTTAAGAACAGAGATAGGAAATAATGCCATCTAACAATTCGTGCCTACTGTCAGAAAAAAAGTGCATTTGTTCTTCATGGTGCATTAATAGTAGATGAGCTTAGATGAGGATAATTAAGCATTACTCCTGAACAAACACTTAGATGAGCTTTCACAATAAGTAGGCAGGATTAATAGGTCGGCACTCCCTATAACAAGATCATGGCTCTGACAGCTTGTTGGTAAAAGAAATTTTGCGCTGCACAACTGGGAACAGATACTGAAACGTAGAACTTCTAAAAATTTCTGGAATGTCCTGTAATATGATCACCATAATCAACATGAAATCTATGAGCACCCCATTCATCATGAAACCAGCACACTCCACTATGGATTTTCATCCTACAACACGAGGATTGAGGAGCAACCTTTCATACCCAAGAAATGACAGCAAAAGAACATCATATGAACATTACTCCCATGCTCGTAATTGTCATGAAATGATATGACACATCCGGTTAGTTAGACGTCAACAATATCATATATCCAATCAAATTAATTTTACAGAATGTCTTCTTAAATTAGGGAAAAAAAAGAACGACCAAAAGGGCATCTAATAGTTTACAGAGATTGAAGGTCATTGCTCCTAAGAAATGATATACTAGAGACAACAGGCAAAGAACTCTGTTAAAAAAAGGGAGGTTGGTAGCCCTTCAAGCAAAGGATTTAATAAACCATATGAAGTCTCACATAGGTCACTGATATTTTCTTCAGGAAAGGCCTCAAGAAAAGGAAAAAAAAAACTATATGGTTAAAAAATGATTTCCACATGCTATCTAATTGAAGGGCTCAGTTGTTTCTGCAGATTTATCCCACGTATATGTTTCTCCTTTGAACAGTAATGAAAGAAAAAAGATCATTCATGGAAAACCACAAACGACTAAACACAATCTCAAAGATCTGAACAAAGCCTTGTTTAGTCACTTGCCAACCTGACATCTATTCTGCAAAAAGGGATCTGGCGATTGCTGGCTAGCAAGAAGGGAAATGCTGCTATTTTAAAAAACATAACAATAGATTCCCAGAAAAAGATCGTTGGGTGATAGGACAGAAATATACATAAGGCATCCTATAACCAATCATTAGACAGCTGAAATGAAGACGACAATATACATTAGTCATACATGATATTATACAAAGTTAAGGAATGTGGGGCACTTCTTATAAACATACAAAGTATGGGTAGTCATTTAGAGAAAAGGAATGTGGGGCACTCTTTATGAATGAGTAGATGTAGCACAACACAAAGAAACCACTCTCTGTGCCATTGACCTGTTGTGGCACCTAGAACAAAATTAGATTTATTGAATTAGAAGTCATATTACACAAGTTTAGAGCATAAACATTGGAACTACTGCAAGAGTATGTATATTTAAACAAGTTTACCTGTGGCACAAGAAGTGGGATAGAAGCTATTTCTTCTTCACTCTCGTCCCTTCCTTTTGCAGCATAAATGTCAAACACAAATCTATATAAAACAAACAAACTGACATTAGATATATGAGAACTAGGATACTGCTTCATCCACAACAAGCATTTGTAGTGTTACACTCCTCTTACTATCTAAAGAGTTTTCTGCATACTGCTTTTGACTTTTCTACTAAACTGAAAAAATATCTACAGATAATATTTTTTTCAGACAGTTTTTTGAAACTGGTTTAAACCTGTTAAGCATGATGATGGACTTCAATCTAGCATAACATTACTAAATATTCTTCAAATATATATGTCTCCTTAGAAAAATGCTCAACAATTTGATCAGCTAAGGCATGCATGATTAGTTGTAAGATGAGCTGAGAGGGTAGCAGATGAACCTAGAGGGAATCTTGACAATAGAGCTAAAGAACCAGAACCATTCTTAAAGGTAGCATGCATCAACCATCAACAGGTCAGAGTCGACATGACATTCCAATTGTGGTGTACGTAGTCTTCTGGATGCAGAACTAGAAAGATCATCGAGTTAGGCCAAAGAAAGATCATGGTGAGCTTTGGAGATAACTTGAGCTGGCCGGTCAGAATCCTTCTTCTCAAAAACCTTTAAACATCTGGCAGGACAGTAATGACTTATTCAAATCCAAAGAATTGAGAAATTTTCATGATTCCTAGAAACTTCAGAAAGACTATCAGATTTTTTAGTACCCTTTGCATCCTGATCAGATGGGAGAGGATAAAGCAGGCCTCCAGTAGTGAAAGGGAGACGCCTTCATCGGCTAACTCTTCCCAAAATTCCTGAGTCTTATCCCTACCTACCTTTCTATCTGTTATTGATGTTGTTTATTTTGGACATGCAGGCATGGTGCCCAATATAATCACCAGGCAAGTCATACTCACCAGGCAAGAAATTAAGGAGAAATACAAACCTACCTTATGTCTGAAAATTTTACAGTCTAATTTCAAATTGAGTAGAAGAAGTTGAAACTTTTGACGCTCCCAAACTCAAGATTAATGTGAAAACATTGGATTAGGATAAGCTGATCAGATGCATTGAGAATAGAAAGAGGAAAAAGAAAAAAAAACTAGGAAATAGACTTTTTCAGACATATATACTGCAATTAAGATGGATAGAGTAAGTTAAAAAATTTACTTTTTAATTTCACCAAAAAGCCTTGTTGGATCTACGCTGTGAAGAGAATCTAGAAGCAACATAACTGGAGGGTTGCTTAAAGAGCTTCCCCCGAGGTGACATAAGAATAGAAGGCTCTAATGCCCCCTGTAAAAACACTCACTATTAGAAATATATAAATTCAAAAAATAGAATAGATATAATTAGAATGTAACTCACCATACGCATATTGGAACAAAAGTGTACTTCTTTGTGAATACATTTTTATGTTTAATCCATGATGATACTTTGCCTTGTGTTGAGGATTTCATGGAATATGCAAACCAAAGGCAATCAAAATAATCAAAGGAATCCAATTCTTCTGTCGAGAAAATACTCCACAAATACCTAGAGCGAAAAAGAATTAGCAAGCACTTCAAGTGATATATTCTTAAATTAAGATGTATGAGTTTCCAAAATCATGATGAGCTCACTGAATATGTGACTGAAAGTCATTTGTGTTTAGCTTTTGTGGTTCTTTGGAGCTTTTATAAATGTCTTCCATCCCTTTTTCCCTTTTATTAAGTAAGTCATGGCTTGCACTAGGGCCATGAACCTTAGACACCGCTTCTTTCTCTCTTAAAACTTTCTTTCTTCCCCTGCAAGGCAAAAAATTGAACAACATACATACAGAAAAATAACAGCATATATGAATGGGTAGAAGATTACTTACATTATGGTTGGTTGGCCTGCAGTTGATTAGGAGAGTTGAGAGAGTTTAGCCTACATAGAATAAAAAATGGTAGTTCTTATATGAATAAAAAATGATAGTTCTTATACAACACTCTTCTTCTAATCACTGAAGATCTGGGATATCATCGATTTTTAAAAAACAAAGGCGTCAAAAAGAACTTCAGATTTAACGTATTCTAACAATGAATGGCAAGCCAAAATAATTACCTAATTAGAGTTCTTCACTTCAGTAATGAGAATAATGCCCCCTGACTGGTGATCCGACTGGTTCAGTAGAAAACCAGGGAAGAATAAGATGAATCTGCAGGGAAACGATCCATAGAGATGACAAAATAGTTACGAGAAATAAGAAAAAATGCCAAGAGTGCAGAAAGTAAATACACCTGCAAAGTGCGATCTGCTTCATGCTTCATCTGGGCTTAGCTCAATCCATTGTAGTGTCTAAAGATTTGGCAAAAATATTCTGATCATGTACACGCACATGTACCTGATCAAGTCCATCCAAAAGGCCGCGAAAATTGTGCATGCCAATGCTTCGTCCGGGCCAGGACACCGCCCCCACCTCATTTGAAATGCCTACCTCCCGCCCAGCCCACCGCCATATAACTAGGAGGTAGCTACTCTGCTCCTCTCACGCTATATACGCAGCCCATCCTCGCTTTTTAGGCCAATCCACCCTTCAAACATTTGAAATCCCACTCCTACCCACGCTTCCCCTCTCCTCTCCCTGCCGAGGCCCAGGAACGGCGACGAAGATCATCAGGGAAGTTCGAGCTCTACCCAGATGGGCTGCGCCTCCTCTCGCTTCCTCGACGACGAGGAGGGCGGCGGCGGCGTCATCGTCAGCGCTGGCCTAAGCCACCATGTCGTCTCCCTCACCTCCACCAATTACGGTCTGCTTACCACCCTCAACGAGATCCCCCGGCGTCCTTTCAGGATCTCACCACCAGCACACTCCTCTCCCCGTCCCCTCGCAACCCTCCGCCCCCTCCCCCTCCCCCTCCTCCCCCGCCTCCCTCCGGGCGCATCTCTCCCCACCTTCGGCGCGAGCCCGAGGTGATCAGATCTTGGGATCTCATGTCCGCCATGAAACCCAACACAATCGTCACCCCTACGCCGCAGCTTCCACTCCTGTCGTTGAGAGAACCCATTAGCCCTCAACTGCCGAGGCAACACCAGAGCAGTCTCAGGACCGTCCTCTGCTTGTCACCGGGCAAGGAGAACTTCACCTCCGACCGGTCCGTCCTGCCCTGCTTCGCCTTCGTCGCGGGTCCGCTCCGGGAACGGAACGCCAACGCGGGGCTGCCGTGGGGCAATCGAACGGAACGCCAATGCACCTGCTCTGGATCAGCGCCTCCTCGCCCTGCTCCTTCCTTCCCGACCTCGCCTTGCCCTCTGCACCGCGAAGGATTTGGGGAAAAAGTGGCGTGGGGAAGGGGAATTGAAGGGTCCTGGCTAATTTGGGGGAAAAAGTGGCGTGGGGAAGGGTTTCGCACAAGAGGGGTTTGGAGGGGTGATTCGAGTTCACTTTTCGAGGAGTTACGGTATAGTTATAGTTAGGATTAGAAAAGAGTTATAAAATTAATTGTAAACTTGTTTATACTTACAAAATTTAAAATCATAACTATAATCTGTAACTATAGACTAATTTTGTTGTAGTGTCTCCAAGTGCATATACATGCACGGTATCATATATATATATATGTACAATTTGCAGATCAGTACAGCCTCATCATATAAAATACGTAGGACCCCATTAAAGCCTAAATGGCTCAGCACGAGACAGGAGATCAGTAGTACTCTACGCCCGCAGCAAAACTCCACCCTTTAATTTCCTAGTCTTCGTCAACATATACATCATCAAGTAACGATGACAATACACCTTTATATAAATACATAATTAAGTTAAAAGAATGAGTGTATGAATATCAACAGCCAATGGCATCTCATTACTATCCATCTAGTGGTGTTAAATGTTAGTGAAGATGGGGGTGGAAGATGGGGGTGGAAGGGAGATCCATTCCGCGCGGACACAACTGAGTACAGATCGAGTAGTAAGACCCCCTCCAGCACCATCCAGATCATCTTGAAGGGTCCAAAGCACCAAGGTGTAAAGGATGTTGTTGCCACAACAGTATCAGGTTAGACAGGATGGCAATCGTACGTCTGGCTGCAAACCTAGAACGCCCCAAAAGCCATGTGATGGGTTGATGCTGCTTAGAGATGGCTGTGGCCTTTGGCCATATTAAAAGGCTCTCTCCCTCACAAGTCTCCTCCACCCACAACAGGGCAGCTCGGCCGGCCGATCGGAGAGAGACATATATATATATATATATATATATATATATAATATACATAGGATCATCTCTACTTTACTTAAATCTTTGGTCGTGGGGAAACATATAAGGTAGGTGCATGTTGAACCTGTGATAGCAGCACAAACTACGTACAGAGGGAATCCTATCTCAGGAGGCCGTAACATTGAAATCGTATAGTAAAGCCTCAGGAATATATATGGTCCCCCGGCCCGCGCATGTGTGGCCAAGGCCCTACCCCTTTCCTAGGGTTGTTCTTATGTTTGTGTCGATGAGCTCTGGCGTTTTCTATAATCATACAAGAGCTCCTATAACACTTCTGCATATATGTCAGATTTGATCAAAAGGAGTACAACATGCAGCTAGAACCTGATCTACGGACTACATATTCTTTTCCTTCTTTACGTACAAATGAAAGTATCAGTGTGACAACGAGCTCTATATATACATACGCAGCTAGAACCTGATGTACGCAGTACATATTCAATTCTCACCCTTTTTTTCTCATGCGTACAAATGAAACTCAGTGTGAAATGAGCTAAGCGGCTTCTCGAATTTGATCTCTCTCTCTCTCTCTCTCTCTCATACATGTGGGGGTACAGGTGCGTATGCATGCGTGTACGTGTACACCTTGTGTTTGGTGCACGTGGTGTGTGTCTCCACATATTTAATAGATGTTCTGAATGGGAGGACATGGTGGGGTGTTGCAGGAATGGTGGTTCATGAAGGTGGCCTGGGATCAGAAGAGTTTAAAATTGGTGGGTCCTTGGGAGGCGTCGGGAGCCAGACAGATCCAGCTAGGCTTGCTGTCTAAGGCGCTTGTCCATCTGATCGAGCTCACTGTGTGAATCTGTGTGTGATGTGAAGATATTGTGGGCTTCCCCTCAAAATGCTGCCTCCCCGAATGGCCCCCCATATCCGCACCTCCATATCCTGGAAGCAGCGCAGATCATAAGAGAATCCTATGTCATATTTGTTGGTGAAAGGCTGAAAGCTAGGAATATTGATCCCTCTTGTGATGCTTGTCGCGCCATATTGTTTATACGCATGGGGGACTTTGATAACTGTACAAGGACGTTTATTTAGGTTTTATTATTTGGAATAAAATAAACGTCGATTTTGCTAGCCGGATAGAAAAATTTTTTTTCTGACCTTACCCTGATCAATATTTTATCTTATTCTCTTATCAAAGAGTCCTCCGGCTTCATGTTAATTTTCCTTCTTTTGGCTCCATGATAAGCCAATGCTTTCCCAGCTGCAAGTCTATAGTCCCACAGTGCATGAACGGTATGAAGATGCAGATAATTATGCCAAAATTACAGTGTAGTAAATGTTATATTCTTGCACAGTACTGAAGATATGCCGCTTTGCATCTTTATTACTGGTTACTCCGGAAATCTCTCCGAAGTAAGCATCAAAGTCCTCCAACATATAGTTAATTAGTAGAGGGCTAGTTCAATGCTAATCTCCCGCCTGAACAGTTAAAAAAGTTATACATCCCATATGACATTAATGGTTTTGGGTAATGCAGCTAAGTAGTATTAAATTCTTTTTCACACTTTTAAAAAATAAATTTGTTTCACTCAACAAATTATTTGTTTCACTTATCAAATTATTTGTTCCAAGATGAGTGGAGCAAATAATTTATTACATGGGAATAAATAATTTACAAGTGGAATAAATAGTGTATTTGTTTCATTTAACAAATTATTTGTTCTACTTGCCAAACTATTAGTTTTAAGATGAGTTTGGTCCTTTTTCAAATTTATTTAATAAATTGGGAGATAACAAGGGGCTCAGCCTCAATCACAACCCAAGGAGCAAAGGCCAAAAGAAGGAAATTACCCTTTGAGTTTATTCCTCTTGATCAGTAAGAACAAATAATTGATAGGTGGAATAAATATATAGCTTGCTACATCAAATTCGGGTGTAAAAAATATTTAATTCTATTTTATGATGGGCTCTCCACCACCAAAGAGGTCAATCTCATCTTTAACGATAACTTTTTTATTCAAACGGAATATATATTAGTATTTCTTGGGAAGAAAAGAGCATGTGATGGCTCTCATATAAGTATAAATAGTAAAAACTTATTACATAGAGACCTAAAACAGTTGGGAGGATGGGTATAGGGAGTGCAGCGCCAATTGAGACAATAAAACATTAGAATAGTCTTATTTTGCTGATCAAGAAGCAAAATAAGAAGAGTGGAGAAGCCTCCTCACACTATTGGTAGGGGCTAGGGTAGCAATCGAGTCGGGTTCGGAACTGGAAATAAATATTCTGATTCCGATAATTAAAATATAGTTTCGATTCTTATTCTGATAAAATAGGAATGATTAATTTTGATTCTGATAAACTAAAGTGTTTACCATGATTTTACATTTTGAGTTTATGGATAATTTATCGGAATAACTGATACCGATTCCGATGTCAATTATTTTCAATTTCGATTTCGATAGCGGAATATCCGATATCGATTCTGATAAGTTATCGGCGTCATTTTTTAATTCCGAAACTGATAATTTTTATCAGAATCAAGTCGAAATATGAAATTCTGTTTGCAGCCCTAATAGGAGGGATTTTGGTGAAAAAATTTTCTCTAATATTGAGGGAGTCCCCTCAATTCATATATTGAGGGAATCTCCACTCAAATAAAAAACACTTAAAAGCCAATCTTCTCTACTCTATGCAGAATTTGAGGATCAATATTTTCAACCTAGAATTATAGTGCATCATTATGTTCGTAAGCTTTTGTATGGGTTGAAGAATTATAGTGCATCATTATGTTCTTAACCTTTTGTAATTTGTATGGGTTGCCTTTTTCCCCAATTATATACCATAACATATTCCAATATATACCATAGAAGTAAGAGACCGACCTGAATCATGTATTCTCAAATTGTGTGCCCTGTGCCCCATATTCCAAGTATTCTTCCACTTGCTGCTGTTTTATAGTCTTCTTGATCAAGAAGGAACTGCCCACTTGGCCCTATAAGTAATCTCCCAGTCCATACTTTCCCCCACACACAACATAGGCTGGTAAGAGATCCAGATCAGCGAGAGAAAGAGAGACGGACAAGGAGCATATCCTTCCGGACTATCGCCATCAACCCATCAGCAACTGCTAAAAAATGGTTAAGAGCAGCGGCAGCAGCAACACGGTAGTAGAAGGACCTTTCAGCAAGCAAGGCAGCAGCAACAACAGCATCAGCGACCACCAATCTCCGAGGACAGGTAGCAACAAGAAGAAGCAGTACAAGGGCGTGAGGATGAGGAGCTGGGGATCCTGGGTCTCCGAGATAAGAGCACCCAACCAGAAGACCCGAATATGGCTGGGCTCCTACTCCACCCCGGAGGCAGCCGCCAGGGCCTACGACGCTGCACTCCTCTGCCTCAAGGGCTCCTCCTCCAACCTCAACTTCCCGGCCAGCCCCCATCACCACCACCTATCGGCCGGTGCCACCCTCATGTCCCCCAAGTCCATCCAAAGGGTGGCCGCCGCCGCCGCCAACGCCGTCGATGCCGCCACCATCGCTCCCTGTCCATCGCCTCCTACACTTCAGTTCCTGTCACCACAATCGTCTTCGTCCCCTACCATATCATCGTCGGACGCCACAACCGCCACCACAGAAGACGACCACACATCTACTCCATTGTACCCGTCCAGTTACAAGGCTCGCATGACCGAAGAAGCGACGGATCTCTGGCCAGACTTCTGCGCAATCCAGTCACCCAAGTATGAAGATCAGATGCTGAATGGGTGGAGCTCCTTCACTACTCAGATGGAGGAGTGGGAAGAAGGCAACGGCATCCACCTCTGGAGCTTCTAGTTGATCCTAAGAGAAAGATAGATACGGCCGCCACATATATAGTACTCCTCTTCGTCCCGTTGGTCGTCCATTTGTTTATTTCCTTAATTTTCTCCTTTCGAGATCATTACAGGCCACGAAGATATATATGTGATACTGACGGTGGATAATTAGATTATTGCGTTGGATCTGTTCATTCGTTTTCATTAGTTTGTCAATTAATTAATAATCATATAGCTCTTGATTTCATGCCATCCTTTGTTTCCATCGCTCCACATAATTGCAGTACATGCAAAGGAAAGGTATTATTCCTGCCCGAGCAAAATAAAGAGAACGGATCAGGATCCATTCGTTTAAACTGGTGAAGGCAGCTGGTTTTCCCGTCGAATTAAACTCTACCATGCAGTTTGCGTCTCTGGACAAAGAGATTTTCTGATGTCTGCCAAGATATAAACTTTGCAAAAAGTATGTCGTGCAACCACAGGCTTTTGCAGGGGAAGGCTTATCTAGTCGAGAAATAGTTTTGTAACACCATTTGAATCACTATTAAAATTGTGTCATATCAACAACTAAAGTAAAGAAGCTAAAAATACTTCATAAATGATGAAGTTGTGGTGCACTTTAATTAGTGTGTTACCAAATAGTGTTACCAAATGGTGTTACTAAAACACCATTTGGTAACATCACCATTAAAACTGTGCCACATCAGTAACTGAAATAAAAAAAATTAAAAACACCTCATAAATGATGAAGTTGTGGTACACTTTAATTGGTGTGTTATTTTAATGTGTTACCAAATGATATTACTAAACCATTTTCCTTCTCTGAAAGAGGTTTGAAGTGCCATGCAGGTATGCAATGGCCAGCCATGGCATATCTCTGGTGACCATGCATATCATTAAAGCCCAGACAGGAGGGCTGGTTAGATGAAGACCACCCTTACGTACGGCTCATTCTAAGTGGTGGACCCAGAAATGAGTGCACTCTTAAACATATTTGTTTGATCTATTGAGATTATTAATGATGAAATATTACATGTCTAATGAAAAATTTTCAATCCACACTGGCCCTGAGGTGGATCCGCTGCCCATACCATATGTTCTCTTCTGACTAGGCAATGATGAAAACTTGGATCCAAACTCCGGAAATGCCGTAGTTAATTGGGATCATATGTGTTTTCATTAGGGTTGTGAATATATAATCTCTATTTTTCATCTAACTTATTATTTTTGGCATTTTTATAGGATATAAGATTGTAAAAAGAAATTCAATAATTTAAAGAAAGCAAAAATAGATATCTAAATTCTTATAAGATGCAGAAATAGAAACACTCAATTCTATATCCATTTTTTAATATATATTATATAATATTTTTTACAATAAAAACTCATCAATCTTAAAATTTTGACTCTTAAATTTTTAACTCGCTATCCCTCACCTTCAATGTATACACGAATGTCGTCTATATATCATTGTCTTAATTAGTAGTTAATAGTCACTATCTCATTCTATCATATATGATAAGTTTTTCCCTGACAATCTCCATAACTACATATATGGACTATCTATTTATATTCAACTATTATATATAACTATACAATATTACTATACTAATTTGATATTATCATATTTTATTTAGTAAGGGTCACTATAATGTATGTAATAAAGAAGATATGATAGAAGATATATTTTTATTATTATTGGTAATTATCTATACTAGTAGATTATTAAATTTATATTTAAAATTATTTGTAAATCTAATAATCAATGTATTTGTAAATTTATAAATTTATTCTCATTACATAATATTGTTGCATCCGAGGTTTATGTTTTATTTCCATTTTCATTTTCATTATTTTGACAAGTAGATTTTTCATTCTTGTTTTGGATTCTAAAATGTCTTATAAAAATAAATAAAATTAAAAATACTTATTTCTTATTCTAAATCTGATTCGTTGGCAGCCTTAGTTCTCACCCATGCACCTATCTCAATGATCTTAGTATGACCTTTTGCGTTTTTGACACCAATTTGAATAAAAACGTACGAAGTATATATATATATATATATATATATATATATATATATTATATATATATATATATATATATATATGAGAGATACTTTCCAAAATAGGAAATTGGTCCTCTATTATATAAATATACATGTGAATGCACCTGTAGTACTTTCGGGATAACTTATCGCTAGACATACGCGCAAAGAGATGTTTGTGACAATTCAGGTCGTGGAAGCATAGTGGTGAAGGATATTAATTTTTATTTTTTGGTGAAGGATATAGCTGGATCGTGTTGATAAATTGGACAATAAATTATTCAGATATAATGATAATCAAAAAGGAAATATTTTCCATATGCATGTTGATACAATGGACTTTGCTTTAACGAAGGTTCAAAGGAATGCCATCTCAGAGACCCAGCAGGGAGTGTTGTTTGAAAGACTGAAGAAGAGTTCACATGACGACTTCCGTCGAACACATGTTTCGGCCATCACGGCGGGTTGCCAGTTGCATGTGAGAGCGTACAGAGTGCAACCCAAAAGGCGCGACACCTTCACGTGGGCGTTGGTCGGGGCGGTGAAGATACGGGCAAAGGAAGAAGAAGGCAAAAAATGGGAAAAAGAAAACAAACAAAAAAATTGCCGACAGAAATCCAAGGTTGTAAGATTTTGACAAAATCGAGCTGATTAGTACAGAGCAGCACAACACGGTAATGCTTGTTTTTAAGGTTCTCGTGTACTATATATAACAGTGATCTCAAACATTTCCGTTGTCTTTATAATCAAAGATTTCGAGTAAGAGGATTATTACAAAGATGAGAAATATTTAGTGTAAGAATTAACAGTTTTGTATTTAAATTGCAAGAATACTTCCCACTGATTTACTTAGGATAGATTAATAGACCATAACATGTCAGACATATTAATATTATTTTGAGTACAACTCAAATATTTATAAGTCTAATTCAAATATTTATGAGTCAATTAAAATTTTTATATATCCACTTACAATTCAGCGCAAGTGTGTAATTGCA
Organism: Colocasia esculenta; assembly: GCA_014218235.1. NCBI lineage: Eukaryota > Viridiplantae > Streptophyta > Magnoliopsida > Alismatales > Araceae > Colocasia > Colocasia esculenta. The sequence goes on along the minus strand of CM024763.1, from coordinate 1,445,575 downwards.
CTAAATATATATCAAATAGGGAATTCTATGATCAACGAATGCATATGCTTCACCATGGATGGTATATGTCCTTTTTGTTAGAGCACTCTTTTAATACTTCCTTAATACTCGAATGTGTCCTTTTTGTTATGGTATAATAGTTGACTAATTAACTCAATCTCGCTTCACATCAGTATTTTATAGAACTGTCGCATCTCTTTTGTGGACCACTAGTTTGTCTTCTTTACTCCAACCCAATGTGGAAATGGATTTTAAAATAAGATTAAAATTTCTATTTTTTTTATTCTTTTTATCATGTTTTCTCATGTTCTCATGGTTGCGCATTGTAGATTCAAATCTCGTCGGATGCTATACGAACGATGGTGATGAGAGATGACCCCACAATGACAGAGTGCGGCGTGACAGTCACCGAAGTGACAACAAATGGTTTGCCTCCGAGAGTCAAAGGCTTTAGGTCTATTGTGCGCACCGTTTGACTTCGTCAAACGAAGGTGGGTGTCGGGTCCTGGACTAATATGCCGTCGTTGCCTAAGCGCAACGGCGTTAATTACATCCCTTTGAGAGGGAAAAACCTTGATTAATCATCAGAATTGAAAGTCTTGTGGCCTAAAACGGAGACATCTGATGAAAGTGTAGAGAATGCAACTTAAATTTAGGCCGGAGTGATAATGAACAAAATGTCTATTCAACGCTGTTGAGTCTTTTATTTATTAAATGTTGGATCTCTTTATCTATTTATTCATTTGTTTTTTTTATGAAATGATTTTCAATATGTTCTTTTGTTCCATTTGAGACATGCAAGTCATAGTTCTATTCCCGATTCGGCGCTGTTTGGCCATTGGGTGGCCAGACCCATTCGATAGGGCAGGTACAATTCATTTGATTCGGCAGACAAATCGATTCGGCAGCCAGACCCATTCGGCAGGGTATGCACAGTCTATTTAATTCGACAAGGCATGCAAGCAGCAAGATAGATAGCGAATCGGCAGCATATGAACGAATCGGTGGCATAAAACTGAATCGACGATATACAGCCGAATCGGCAATCCGGATTGAATCGGCGCCCAGTTGAAATGCTATTAAATTAATCAAACATTGAAGATTTCTTTTTAAAGTCTTTTGCCGATTCGAAGCGTACAGAGAAAATCCGGCAGCATCTCCTCTTATCTTGGTTGACGGGGGGGAGAGCACGGTATCCACCATAATGGAGACGACACCAAAAGATAGGATGTATGCCGAAAGATGACATAACCCCAATGGCACACGACGCCGATCCCCGAGGCATGCCTATGAGGGGACCGGGTAATGCTGTGACCATGCAAGAATCTGAACGGCGAATGGAGTATATGTGAACCCATATATCCGAACATAGACATCACATTGTCTAACCCAGGTTTACACGGGTCTCTTGTCGGTCTATTATCCCTTTTTCTTGGCTGAAACCACATGGGGCATGGCTTGATTATGTGAATCGGCCAAGGGCAGTTGCTGCCAGGCCGAATCAGTAAGCTAACTCCAGGCTGGCCGAATCAACAGAACTGTTTCCAGATCAGCTGGATCGGCAGCAGGCATTTCTTCCCTATGGGCAGTGAACCAGCACTGTTCAAGCTAGGCATACCCATGGAAATGAGACGATACTTGGCTGAAACCGAGCTTAATGGGCTTTTGACAATGGGTGCTAAGCTTTGGTCATGAGCATTGGTAACTCAACCCACTTGCTAGCAAAGAGGGATACTCCAAAAACCGAAATGCTCATAAAGGGGGCTGTCCAAACAGTGATAAGAACACACATTGCAAGACCGAGATAGTGAAAAGCATCTCTTGGGAGGGGCAAAACAGTGGGGAAACATGCCTTAAAGAGTATTTGCGCAAGGCCCAGTAGGCTTTGACCATAGAGGGGATGCAAAAGATGCATGGGATAGAGGGGAGCTCCACAACTCCCATGCCTCATTTATTGAGGTATGGAGGTCCATGGGGGTCTTGTACATGATGTTTGGGGGAGAGAACCACCCCTCCACAAGAAGGGGCTCTCTCTCTCGTGACCCCCTATCCCATTCAAAATAATAATAAAAAAGACTTAAACCAAACATGCAAGGTACATGATGGAAGAGAGGGAGGTATTAAATGCAAAAAGAACAAAAAAAAGAATATTCACATCAAGGGGAAGAAGAAGAACACATAGATAAAAAAAGGAGAGTACAAAGAAAACTTTAAGGAAAAGGGGGGAGGGGGAGCTTCCATTGCCACCTACCCTCTCTTCTCTCCTTCCCTTTCACTCCAAGTGACAAGACAACACAAGGGGGAAAGTGGATCTCTTCTCTCTCTTTCCTTTTTTCTCTTTCTCTCTTGCTCCTTTTTCCTTCTCTTCTTGCCTTGTTGCAGCAGCCAAAGCTTCACGGGAGCCCCTCCAAGACCAAAATGCAGTAGCCACCCCAAGCTTGGAGAAGAAGCCTCTACGTGGCCTCCAAGCCTTAGCCAAAAGGCTTCTAGAAGAAAACCCCAAAAAAAGGCCTTTAACCCTTCTGCCACAGGAAAAACTTTTGCTTACTTTTTGGCCACTTTTGGGGAGGTAGTGGGGAGGTGTTGAACATTCTTAAGCTCACCCCCTTGCATGGGAGATATGAGCCTCTTGGATAATTGGCTTTTGGGCTCTTTGCATGGGCCATTTGAAGGGATTTTCTTTGTCTATTTTGTGGGGTATTTTCAGGAGCTAGGCGTGCTTGCAGCGGCGACCTGGGAGGGCCACAGTGCCTCGGGAGCGGCAGTGGTGACGGCGCGGGGTAGTGGTGCCGACAGTGAGGTGCGCGGTGGCGGGCAACCCCCGGACAGGTTTGCGGTGGTGTGAGGGCCTCCCCACCTTTTACTGAGATTGAGAGGCCGCTCCTCGATGATGAAGGCGACCGATGCGTCTACTGCGGCTTCTGGAGACTCGTCCGACGGCGACTGAGGTAGAGGCGCGCAGCAGAGGCATCGGCCCATTTGAGATTTCTTTCTCTTTTTTTTTTTTTGCGTGTGTGCCCTTTGTAGCACCGACGACTGGGCTTATGGCGCCGGGTGTTACTCCGACTGTGAGCCAGGAGAAGGGATGCCGGCAAGGCACCATTGTAGGGTTCGTGTACCCGTCCCCCTCCCCTCGTTGTTGTTTCTTTTGCATGGGCGAACAGGGTCCAAGGGGGACCAGGGTGATGTATCTTTTGAGGCCATGGGGCCCTTCTTGTACAGGGGACGCCTGTGTGTGTGTGTGGGGCTCGGTGGGATCACCCCTAACCAAAGACAATAGGGGAAGACCCAGTAGGTCCCAGCACCGTTAGGGGACTATGAGGAAATCTCCCCAGTCTGAGGTTTCATTTTTTTTGTTTTGTCCTATTTCCCTTTTGTTGGTGGGGCGGTAGAGTAGGGCCTAATGCCCTTAGGGGACTGCGAGGGGATCTCCCAAGTCTGAAGTTCTTTTTTTTTATTTTGTTGTTTTTTTTTGGTGGGGGCCCACTTTGAATCGGCGGGGCTTCCGCTGGTCTGGTACCGTGAACACGCCGCAACTTCACATGGCGGGTGCTTTTGACTGTAGCCAGGCACTGGGTTGCTCATCCCTTGTAGGCTGGTCCTCGAGATAACGGCAGTTCCCGGAGAGCCATTTGACATGCTTGCATGTCCTTGTTTGGGGCCGTCTCGCCTTAGTGTGTGGACGAGCACCCGCTGAACCCCCCACTTGTTCGCTTGACAAGGGGAGGTGCTGCCGAAATTTTGTTTGATTTATGTGTCTGTTCAGCTTGTTGATGTGGCTTTCTTTTGTAGGAGTCATGGCTACCCAATCCTCTACCAACGAGGCCGATTACTTGGAGGGCGTGCCATTGGTGTCATGGGAAGATTTTCCCAGGCTAGACAGAGGCCACGATAGAATTGCCATGGCAACTGAATCCTCTAACTTTGAGACTGACACTATGGATGAGTCAAGGCTCGTGTTGAGTTCAGCGCCACCTTCCTTCGCACGTGACGAGAACCATAGAATTGATTATCCTAAGGATAAGCATCTGTTACAGTTCCTTCATTCATATGCCTGGGCGGCAAGAAGGATATTCTGATGGTTCAAGACATAGAGGGGGGCATATTGCTGGAGAGGGACAGCTTAGCCAATTGCGTCCCTCACTCTGAACCCATTTATCGAATCGGTGAGCCTCGGCGATGGGCTCCCGTTCTAGGGTTAGGGGACTTGAACCCCGCAGATAACAGACTCACCCGAGCCCCCACTTTTACTCCAGCGAGGTGGGACAACTCAGCAGGTCATGTGAACAAGGAACGACCATCTTTTGGGTTGTTCTTGTGTCCGTTGAAGTGGGGCTACAGAGATGAACCATTTCTATTAGATTGTTTGGCCATCCGCTTCAAGCATCAGTTGGCAGCGGGCTGGTTCGGAGATTTGCGGGTGGCAGATGCTCACCACTTCCACACCTTTGCTGTAGAGGCTGCCGAATTTGTACTCCAGTATTATGCACCCCTCCTGATGACTGCCGGTGTCTACCACAGTGTTTTTGCGACCCGATATCGATACCCTTTATCTCGTGGCCTCTGTTGTGGGTTAGTGGAAGTCTTTGTGCCAGAATTCAACACATTTTATACAGTTGAAGGGGAGACTTCGCTAGACCTGTGGAGTTTGCATCAATTGACCGGCCTGCCTATCGACGGGGAACCTTATGAAGAGGTGTGTCTCCCGGATATCATGAAGGACAGGACTGGCGGCGAGGGCCAATATTCTTTAGGGTATTCGTACTGATATCTTATGAAGGCCTATCGCCACCTCAGTCTCACTTACAGTGCCGGCCGGGCCAAGAAGAAAGGGGAGCAAAGGAAAGTCAGCATTCATGTATGGCTGACCTATTTCTTTTCCACCAAGCAACGCTATGAAGACTTTGCTTGTGCTGGTGGGGCTATTGCCAGAAGGAACTCAGGCTGCCAGAAGGTGACTCGTTCGGCATCTATTCCCAAGGGTCGTCTCACAGGGCCGAACCCTACTAATGCTGATCCGCACACTCATTGTGCGGCCTACCTGACATATTGGATTTGCTCTTTTGCTTTGCCCGTGGGTGATGAGACGGTTCTCCTCCCTGAAGTTATATACCCAGCTTGCTAGATGGCCTGGGGTATGAAGTTATCTCTGTGCCCGGCAACCCTTTGTCTGATGTTTCGGGCCCTTGGCGAGCTACACCGCCACTCAGTTCCGCGGCAGCATTGCGTGATCGGCCCCTGGCATTTTCTCAGTGCCTGGGCCTGTAGCCTGTTTCCAGAGTTCACTCTGAGATCTCTTCAGTCTCCTCGGCTGTTCCCAAGGATGCTGGAATTTGCCAGTGCAGAGCCACATTCCGCTTCTGCACAGCTTTTTGAAATCAGGGGAAAGTTGACGAGCATCCCAACTGACTCCCCTGGTACCATCTATTTCTGGCATCTGGCTAGCCATTCCAGTCCGTTGGCCAATCGTTATTGGGAGTGCACCGACAGCATAGTCGAGGAGTTTGTGCACCCGACCAGCGGTCAGAGGCTGACGAGGCCAGTGTTGGAACCAGAACTCAGAGATTGGGCCTTGTCCATTCGGCCCAGTGTGTTGACATTTCACTGATGGAGCGTCGTTTATCTGGAACCCTACTATACGTTTCAGTTTGGCCAAAATTTCGGGTATGATCAACACATCCCTTCCTCATCTGCCAAATTTCATTTGCCTAGTCGGGCTATAGCGGGAGCCCGGATTACAGAGCAAGCTCGCATATGGTGGGACTTTTTCCACCGCTTTGACCCATCAACTTTTTGGGTACCATTGCCAGGTCGCACCCCTCGTGTTACACCTAAATACATCAAGTTGTGGAATGCCCGCATGAGCTTTTACAGAGCTTGTAAAGTTGATTGTTGGGATGTTGCAGAGCACAAGATTTTGTGGCTACAGCCTCAGCCCATCCTCGACATAGACAAGGATCATTTGATGCGGATGAAATCAAATGACCAAAAGGCTATTGACCGGTACTTGGAGGCAAGGCTCTCCGCCAAGAAGGAGGATCCCCCTCCTACATTGATCTTACCAAAAGTTGCAGTGGACACTTTTCTGACGACTCTTCGGCACCTTTGCAATATTGGTTCAGAACGGCTAGCCGTCGCACAACCATGGCCTATTGAAGAGATTTGCCCGACTATTGTGTCTCAAAGTGGGGAAGTGGATACAACCTTCCCATATAGAGCATTTTCAGCACAGCCAGACCAGGGCCGCACTCGTTATGAACATACCTCTTGGCTGTTCGTGCTACTTCATATTCACAATTTGACAGTTGAAGCAGATTATGAGATGATCCTTGAGCAGGAACTTCATGTGGCTTTCCACTATGTAGATGGCTGGGGCGTGGACCACCTCAGTCTTTACTATTTCTTATCTTCTGTCGGCCAAGGCGACTTGGCTATCTTTGTTGAAGACTGCTGCATAGTCAATGATGTGTGTTGGTTGATTCGAGAGGCAGCTTCCCGGGCCAAACAGAATGCACATACCTACTGGCCCCTGAGTCGGCTCTACACAGGCATAGTAGGTATACCCGTTTTTTGAACTCTATTGTCCTTTGGTCTGCTGTCATGTTCTCTTAGTCTCTCATCTCTCCTCCCCTTTTCTTTTAGACCCTTCCACCAGAGACCAGAGATGAAGATATCACGAGCTCATACTGAAAGTGAAGAGACCGGTTTATTTTGCTGATGAGAAGGTCCTTCTTAGATATCATATCGAGAAGCCGCTGGCTCGGAAGTCCAACATGGAGACCAACATTGCCAAGGCCAAAAGGGCCTCAAAAAGAAAGAGGGAGATGCCCCCTTCAACTCCAAGTCCTGCTGAGGGTCCGTCAATCCCCTCATTTGAAGAATTCTCCAGCCAGTGAGAGCATGCTGCTCCTTCAGGTAGTCACTGACTTTCTTCACTTCTATTTTTTTGACATCACCTCTTCACTATGCCTGATTTTTTTTTGTTAGCAGCAGGTGATGCTTCTCCAGCAGCTGACCATTCTGTCGCGGAGCAGGATTCCCCGGTGCCACTTACAGCACAGTCTGATGTACCCTCTTCTCCAGTGGCAGGTTAGAGCCACAACATAATTTTGATCAAATGCCAACCTTGGGGGCATTTCCTGTCTTCTCTTAACATTCATCCGCTATTTGCTTTTGTTAGCTGTTGTTACCGCTTCCCATCGTGTCCCAGCCATGGGTAAACGTCCAGCTGTGAAGACTGCAGCTCGGAGGGTTAAGAAACCCTATGGTCCTTTTCGGGTGAGCAACCGTGCCGCTGACAGACTGGCCCTTATGAAGATCCGCTGAGGCAACCAAACTCTTTCGCCTGAGGAGCCCCAAAGTCTGGTTGCCATTTCTTCTTATGATTCCTCAAGTGAGGGCACCGTTTGCGCTTCCCCCTCGCAGAGCACGAGTCTCTCTAATGAAGAGAGCTTGCTCAAAGGGCTAGGAAAGGAGAGGATATCTGCACTTGATGATATCAGGAAGGATTCTTCCAGTAGCGTGGAGAAGTCCCCTAATGACAGTGCTGGCTCAGACGTCACTGCCCCACATGAGCTTGTTCTTGTGAGCACTGCTAGCTTACTCTTGCGATGTAAGCCTTTCATGCATGGGTGACTCACAATGTCTTTTCTGGTCTTATGCAGGGATCTGAGTGTGACCGAGATACCTTTGCCCCTGAGTCTTCGCCGACAGCTGGTGTCGATCTCGTAATTGTTGAGAGAACAATATCGAACCCTCCATCAATTAGTAACGTGCCAAGTATCACTGAGGAACCCGCACCCGAAGTTGAAGAGAATCTCCCCCACGTCTCTTCTGGTGACTCCCTCGAATTTCCTCCTCAGGCGCCAACTACTCAACTTGTGTCTGCCCGTGCTGATAAAGAGGTGGCTATTCTTGAAGCAGCGATAACTTTTTCCGCCATGGGTGGAGCTCTTGATATCTCTTTGGTCAACACTAGTCTCTCTTCAGCCGAGCTGCCCTCCTTTTCTAAAGAAGTGGACACGAGTTTATGGGCGGATGTGGATGCCCAAGTAAATTTTCAAGTGCCGCTCGCTGCTTCTTCCGGGGGTGTTCTCCCGTCTGATATTATGGTCAAGCAACAATTATCCGTGCTGCGTTTGATGGTGCAACAGAATCCGAACGCACGCTATGAAGATGTGAAGTCCATTGCAAACTAAATGATGGGGGTTCTAGCCCTCATGGGGTGCTCTTTGACCAATTGGGCGGGCAGAGTCACCTTGTTACTCAAAGTTTTGAGGTGGTGCCATCACCTCCAACATGAACTACTTGACCTACTGGCTACCCTGGAGGCGCAACAGTCTGACTGCGAAGCGGTGTTGAAGCCTTTACATGATGACCGTGAACACCGCCGATCTCTTATCAAGGGGTACGCTGAGGATTCAAAGATCCTAGAGGCCAAGATAGCCAAGCAGAAGGCCGAGCTGAATGCTGCAGAGGCCGAGCTGCAAGAACTGGTCGACTCCCGAGCTCAGTAGGAAGAAGCTATTTCTCTTGATGAAAGCATGGCCGCTTTAGCAGAGAAGACATTAATGGAGGTCCGCTCCCAGAAAGAGAACTTGAGAGAGAAAATGTCTTCTCCCTATGTGGGCATCCTGTCACTAGAGGAGCTATTTAGGGACCTGCCATGATCCACCCTAGGCTTCTTTGTTTTTTTATTTGCTGCTATTTTTTGTTTCCAAGGCCTCGCTTCGATGATCATGTAGTTCAGTTCTGCCAGCAATGAAAGATGCTTTATTTTGACACAAGTGCCCCCTATGTGTGCTTCATTATTGGGTATACATCATTTTTTATTTTGTTGTTGTTTTTTTGTTCACATTATCGGATTGAGCGCCCTTTCGGATTTTCACCCAACCCGACCCCCTCTTACTTTTGCCTACATGCCCTTTCGGGTTTTCGTGTAGCGGGGTTCCCGATTTTGCCCATGGCGACCTTTGAGGGTTTTCACCCATGGCCGGGCTTTAGTCCATTTTGCCCTCACTCGGTGGGGTGGTCCGAGTGAGTCCGATGAGGCATCTATATTTTTAGCCTCTTTTTTTTTTTTAAGGGTCTTACGTTGTCTGTTGGTTATTTGGGTGACGAGACCTTTTGCCGTCTGTTGACCGTCAGGATGACGGGGCTTCTGTTGGGGTGATGGGATTCTTTGCCATATGGATAACGGGGTGATGGGACCTTTGCCATCGGGTGACTGTCGAGATGACGTGACCTTTGCCGTCAGCTAATTGTAGGGGTGACGGGACCTTTTCCGTCGGGTGACTGTCGAGATGATGGGACCTTTGCCGTCAGTTGACTGTCGGGGTGACAGGACCTTTGCCGTCTGCTCACTGTTGGTATGGAGACTTTTGCTGTCAAGATAACGGCCTTCTGTTATCTATTCACTGTCAGGGCGACGAGCTTCTGTTGACTGTTCACCGTCAGGATGACGGGCTTCTGTTGACTATTCACCATCAGGACGACATGTTTCTGTTGACTATTCACCGTCAGGATGACGGGCTTCTGTTGACTTGACTATTCACCGTCAGGATGACATGCTCACTTGTTGGACTTTTGTGTCTGCTGGAATCTGACCTTTGCCTTCATCATTTTTACTTCATTTTTGTTTTCTCATTATCGAATTGGGCGCCCTTTCAGGTTTTCACCTAATCCGACCCCCTCTTGCTTTTGCCTACACGCCCTATCGGGTTTTCGTGTAGCGGGGTACCCGATTTTGCCCATGGTGCCCTTTACGGGTTTTCACCATGGCGAGTTTGGGTCCTTTTTACCCTTGTCCAATGGACAAGTCCGACGAGGCATCTATATTTTTAGCCTCCTCCTTTTTTCTTTCTTTCTTTCTTTTGAAAGGGTGTGAGGACATTGGCGCAATTTGCCGACGTTCCGACCAACGTCGGCTGCTTAAGCTTATTGACGCTTCTCCATTTCGCAACCCAATTGCCGGTGCGGCCTCGTGTCGCGTTGGCGTGACCGCCGGCGGAACTTTGCTATTTGAATGATGTTGATCTTTTAGGCTTGTCGCCATTGTCAGCTTTCATCGTGACTTTGGCATGTTTGATGATGATGCCGGCCACCTAGGCTTGTTGACACCAGCTCCATAGGTCTCTACCTACAAAAGATGGTAAGGGTTAGGTCAATTAGATGACAACCCGTCATGTGCATCGGGGTATAAAACTCTCTTTTAAGTCTTCTTATTTTGTGTTTAAGGAAAACACGAAGTTCTTGTCTCTTTTTTTTTAATAGATCTTTTCCATGTGGGACGGAATGGAAAACTCGAACAATCTCCACATGCTTCATGAAGAAGTGATACGCGAATTAAAAATAGGGGACTCCTTTCATTGTCCTCCTCAAAATCAACTGAAATCACGGAAATCTCACAAATTTTGTTGGGACGTTCGTCGCCTTAGAGCCATGGTCCGGCTAGCGGTATGGCTGCCTCTTCTTTCTTCTTCTTTTTTGCCATGCATTGCATGCCATTTTTTTGCATTTTTTCTTTTGGCTTTTCATCATCGGTGACTGATGTCCCGGGGGTTTGAGGGTTTAGTTTCTTTTTTGTATTTTGTCTATTCCACTTTTTTTGTTTTTTTTTTTAAGGGGAGATTGAGTGTAGAGACTCCCTACTGTTGCAACTGCAACAGTTTCTTTTGTAGTCGAGCCGTTCATTCGTCGAATAAGTTGCTCGAGTCTGGCTCTTGCTCATTCTCTTGCTGCTCATGATGTTGGTCACCAAAGTGAGGGTGACACACATGGTACAACTTCAAGTGTCTTCCATTAAGGGGTGAAAATTACACTTCACCCCGTTGGTTGACTAGGACGTAGGCGCCGCCTTCATAGACTCTCTTCACCACGTACGGCCCGGTCCAATTCACGTTCAGCTTCCCCTTTGGGTTGCCGGCCATGACTTCTCTTTTCTTGACCATAACAAGGTCTCCTTTTTTGAATTCACGACCCTTGACGAGCTTGTCGAAGGCACGTGCTATGCAGGCCTGGTGGACCTGAATATTCTGTTGAGCTCGCAGTCTTTTTCCCTCCAAGTAGGAGAGCTCTTCGAGTCTTCTTTCGATATTAGTCTGGTTCTTAGGAGCTAGCCCATGCTGAATGGCTACCCTGAGAGATGGTACTTCCAGTTCTACTGGGACCACGGCTTCTGAACCGTACACCAAGGAGAAAGGTGAGCAACCTGTTAGTGTTTTGTAGATGGTCCGGTAAGCCCATAAGGCCTCATACATCCGGTCGTCCCTGTCTCTTTTGTTGGCACTGATTGTTTTGGCTAGCAAGGTGCACAATGTCTTGTTAAAAGCTTCTGCTAGACCATTGGCTTGCGGATTGTAGGGAGTGGAAGTCCTTCAGTCTATTTCATATTTGGAAGCCATTTTGGACACCTTCTGATTTTTAAAGTGTGTTCCATTGTCTGATATGATCCGGTCTGGACTTTCGAATCTGAAGATGATGTTTCGCTGGATAAAGCGCGCCACCAACTCCCCTGTTGCTTCTCTTAATGCCACGTCTTCAGCCCATCTTGAAAAATAGTCTGTGATCGCCAAGATATATTTGCACCCTGACGAGGAAGGTGGCAAAGGGCCCACAACGTCTGTGCCCCATTGTGCAAATGGCCAACTTGGAATGGTCGGATGCAAGTGTATGGGAGGCCTTCTTGGTATGACCGCATGCTCTTGACATTTTTGACATGTTTTGGTGAATTTGCTACAGTCTACGAACATGGTCGGCCAATAATAGCCAAGCTTTTTTATTTCTATTTTCATTTTTGGTCCAGCCTGGTGCGCGCCAGCAGCTCCGGCGTGCACCTCTTTCATGACCCTCCAGGCCTCTTCAGGTGACTGGCACCTTAGCAAGATCTTTTTCTTGGAGTCTGCCATGATTCTGAACAGAACTCCGCCTCTTAACTCATATGAGTCTTTTGTTCTGACCAGTTTAATCTTTTCTTCTCTTTGTTTTGGCAATTACTGGTGCTCGAACCACTATAGCAGGGGCTCTCCAATCTTCTTGCTTAATCTCTTCGGCCACAGACACTTCTTCTTGGTCATTCTCTTCATTTTCAGACTCATCTTCTATCATGTTGGGAACTTGTCGTCGATTCATGACGACAACTTCCAACTTCTCATTTGGTGGCACTGCCAAGGAGCTGGCCAATTTTTCCAGAGCATCTGCCTATGCATTTTTGCTCCTGTCGATGTGCTCTATTTCTATTCGATAGAATTTTGACAGTAATCTCTTGACTTTTCGTGGTATGGCAGCAACTCTGGCTTTTTGACGTCAAACTCCCCTTGCACTTGTTTGACAATCAGCATTGAGTCGCCAAAGACTTGCGGCACCTTGATATTCATGAAAAGGGCCACTTGCAAGCCGATGATTAAGTCCTCATATTCAGCCTCATTGTTTGTACATGGCTTGTTAATTGAGCAGGAAGTGTGTGTGACCTCTCCTTCGGGCGACTTAAGGATGATGCCTGCCCCTGCTCGGACTCTTGCGCTGCCATATGCAGTCGGTTCTATTCTTGATGCCCCATCGAAGTATAGCTGCCAGGTGGCTGTTTGCAACTGGTTCACTTCGAGGGTCTCATCTTCTGGTAGCTCTGTGATGAGCGGGGAATTTTCTGGTACAGGGTGAGCTGTGAAGACATCGGCTACTGCCTGCCCCTTGATTGGCTTTTAAGGGATGTACTTGATGTCGAATTCCATCAATATGATAGCCCATTTGCCAATTCTTTCCCTCAACGCCGGTTGGGAGAGTATGTATTTGATGGGGTCGGTCCCTGGAGATCAGCCTAACCTCATGCGATAGCATGTAGTGTCTCATTTTCTTGGCTGCAAAGACCAAGGCCAGGCAAACTTTCTCAATTGGAGAATACCTCGCTTCTGCCCCTACTAACCTTCGGTTGAGGTAGTAGATAGCTTGCTCTTTCCTTCCTCATTCTCTTGCGCCAACATAGCTCCCAAGGAGTGCTCTGTAGTTGCTATGTATAAGATGAGAGGACGGCCTTTATTAGATCACCCAACACTGGCAGAGTGTTCAAGTATGTTTTCAGTTGATCCAGGGCGTCCTGACCCTCCTAGCTCCATTGAAAAGGGACATCTTTCCCCATCAATTTATGGAAGGGATGACATCACCTAGATAGATTTGAGACAAACCTACGGATGTAGGCCAGTCGTCCTTGTAGTGATCTGAGCTCAGTCAGATTCTTTGGTGGTGGCATCTCTTGGATAGCTTTGATCTTGACAGGGTCAATTTCTATTCCCCTGTATCGGACGATGAAGCCCAGAAACTTGCCACTGGATGCCCCGAATGCACACTTCATCGGGTTCATTTTCAGCTCATACCGCCTCAGCCTTTCAAAGACGACCCTAAGGTCGGCCAGGTGGTCTTCTCTTTTTCTAGTTTTGACCACCAGTTCATCAATGTAGCACTCCACCTTTTTGTAAAGCAGCTCATCAAAGATTTTTGTCATTGCTCTTTGGTAGGTTGCCCCAGCATTTCTGAGACCAAAGGGCATTCTCTTGTAGTGAAAGATCCCTTTGGGTGACCTGAAGGCAGTGTGCACCCTGTCTTGCTCGGCTATCCAGATTTGGTTGTAGCCGGATGATCCGTCCATGAACGACAAAGCCTCATGTCTGGTGGTCGCATCTATCATCACTTCGGTGATTGGCACCAGGAAATCATCTTTTGGGCAGACCTTGTTCAGATCTCGAAAGTCTACGCAGATCCTGATCTGTCCATTCTTCTTTTTGACGGGGACAATGTTTGCTAACCAAGTTGTATACTGGTTTTCTTCGACAAAGTCCACGTCTATTAATTTGTCCACTTCTGTGCATACCTTGTTAATCAATTCCGGTCTCATTCTTCTAGGAGATTGCTTGACCGGTTCAATTTTTGGGTCAATTGCCAGTATGTGTTGTGCCACGTCAGGGCTGAGTCCTGGCATCTCTTTATAGTTCCAGGCAAAGCAATCCCGAAATTCTTTTAACAGCATGACATACTGCTGCTTCTCTTCTTTTGGGATGAAGGCACTTAGGAAGGTTGGTTTGTAATCATCCTCTGTGCCGAGATTCACTTCTACCAACTCATCCACTGTGGCTTGGCCGCCATCTTCAAACTCTTCTGGTGCCGGCTGAAGGTCCACAAAGCCTTCTTCATTGGCTTCCGCCTCTAGCACATCCATATATTCTCTTTGCTGGTCTACAACTGACATATTTTCTTCAGTCTCTTCTATCTGATGGGCCTCTTGGCTTGGATTTGGTGAAATGTCTGTTGTCAATTCTGGGCCTCTTGTCTCTGCTGAGCTCACTGAGACCAGCTGGGCAGTCTCATCATTTCTATTTTCTCCAGCTGCCGGGAGTACTTGGGTAGTAGGGAGCTCCACGGGAGTACATGTGGGAGGAACTCTTGCCCCCTGGGGAGGCTCATCATTTGTGTTTGTGGCTGTTGCAGATGTGTCTCTTTCTTCAGGGTAGTCATCATAACCACCCCTGATGGGCTCTCTTCTATTTGGTTGGCTATGCTGATCATGCCAACGGTATAGCTTTCTCCCAGTGACAAGCCGAGTCCTGGGTGCTGAGTGATTTTTAACAAATCCCTGTCCATATTTGGATGGTACCATAGTTTTCTAAACATCTCCCTCTGGCTGAGACGTTGACGGAGAGGGATTTGTTGTCTTTCAGCCAGTCTGGTGACTGTGCTAGACATGTCGGAGAACCCTATGATTGGTACTAAGGGATCTCCAGCTTCTTCAGGGATTTTACAGTCATCATCCCTTCTCATTGGCTGCTCCTCAACTGTATAGAAGACCATGAAGCGGCCACCTGGGTGAGCTATCACCATGGTTTTCAACTCCCTTACTGTTTGACAGTCTATTTCGGCGGCCGGCTTTGTAAGGCCTTCTGGGACCAGAATGAGTTCTGGTTCCTCTTCTTCTATTTGTGAAGTAGAATCGTGCCCGCAACTTGGGGCGTCACATGATTGCACATCCACTTTTTCTGTTGATGCAGACTCTTCAGCGGTGACCCCTAGGGGCGGTGGTGGAAACCACTCTTCAGCGATGATGATCTCTTTTCCTTTGCCCTTTTGAGGGAATTGGCTTTCTGAGTGTTCCTGATACAGATTAGCATCAAGGAGGTGACACTCATACACTTCAAACAGGTGCGCATCGGCGAAAACTCTTTGCTCTTCCCCTTCTTTTATGTATTTAATGCACTGGTGCAAAGTTGATGGGATGACTCCATTTTGATGGAGCCAAGGCCGACCCAACAAAGCCTTGTAGGATGTGCCTGCATTGATCACATGGAATTGAACTTTTGTTTTGAAATCCCCCAGAATCAAGTCGAGCTCTACGACCCCCAGAGGTACCTCAAACTTTTGATTGAAGCCCTCTATCCTCACATCGTGCACAGAGGTAAGGTGCACATTGAAATGATATTTCTGGTAGATCTTATACGGTAGGATGTTGACCGACACTCTAGGATCTACCAAAATTCTATTCAGGGACAGCCCATTTAATAGCCCCCTCATGTACAGTGGTCTGTTGTGAGTGGCCATGGGGAGGAGCATGTCCTCCGAAGTAAATGTAATGGACTCTACATTGGCGACAACAACTTCTACTTGCATTTCTGCTAGGCAGGTTTCATATTGTACTGGAGTTTGCAGAACTGTGATCAGCGCCTTTCTGGTCTCTTCACTTAAGGATAAGATTTCCCAAACACTAAACCGTGTAGGGATTTTCTTGACTAGCTTGATGATCCTATTTTCTGCTCCGACATCATCCAGCTTCAATTTTTCTTTGTCATTTGTGCCTGTCCCAGCCTAGAGTCCGATGATCGGACCGTTCTGCTTGTTGACGGCCTTCTCTTATACCATTGGGGGTGCAGATAGTGCTTTAGTCTGCTCTTCTGCTACCAAAAACTCAGCAAAAGATGGGATCGTGCCCCAACCTCTTCATTAGCATAGAGCCCCGGAAGAGGTGGGACTTGCACCCCTCGAACTTCGGGTTCTGGGATTTTATAGGAGGGCTCCCCCCGGAAGATGATATTTTGATTGGCTGGAGGAGAGCGTCCCCATTTTCTTCCAATCTTGTTAAGAATTCAGCCCCTGAGGCCCCAACTTGATTGACATCATTAGGAGGAGGATAGAATTCTTCTTCTTCATGGTTCTCCACTAAACCCAACATAGAGGAGATGGTGCTGCATGAGAGGGTTACAACTGCCTTCTTTTTCTTGGATCTTCTTTTCTTTTTCTTCTGCTTTATCGTCTCTTGCCCCCAGAACAGGTCTTCTTGGGGTTGAAGTGTCTCTTGTTCGGCTGGTGCTTCCAGAGTCAGCTTCTCGAGCTCTTCCCATGGAACGTATTCTTATAACTGAACAGGGTGCCTTTCAGGCTGCTCATATTCATCAAGCTCATCGATCAGCGTTTGCAAGCACTCCAGTGAAGGGCTACCCCCTCTGTATAGTGGTAGAGGTGTTCGACGCCTTCTATTGCCAAGGTTTCTTTGGATGACAACCCTGGGCTCTATTGGATGCCATATCGGGTGACAACCGGTGGAGGCAGTTGAGGTGTCACTCCCCGAATATGTACTTTTGGGGTTGGCTTTTCATTTGTTCTCTTATTTGCCTTGCTCAGAACCTTTTGCCACTCCTCCTGTTCCTTGATTGGGGCGAGGATATGACTCTCATATGTCTTCTCCGTACTGGCTTCGGAGACCTCTTCTGGCAATTGCTAGTATAGAGAGATCATATTGATCGCAGCTTGCTGAGCGGGTAGCTCATGCGGCTGGGGCGGATCAACCTTGTAATCCCCCATCTGCAATTCACCCTTCTTGATCAGAGACTCCATGATGTCTTTGAAAACATAGTAGTCTTCCAAAGGATGCCCTAGGATTTGGTGGTACAGATAGTACCGGGATCATCCTTCTTTGCAGCCTGCTCGGGTCTCTTAGGTGTTGGAAGGGTTATCTTGTTGTATTTGATACCCCAGTCAAACAGCGTCTTGGTCTTTTCTTTGGAGAAGGAGTATGGCTTCCTCATCTTGTCTTGGAAAGGGGTAACCTTTCTCTGTAGTTCAGTTTTATTGTTAGAGGATCCGGCCACTGCCTTGCCCCCATCTCTTTGCTTCTCAAAAGTTTTGAGGTCTACCACGTGCACCTCCTTCCCAGTAGGCTTCTTGTCAGCCGACTTGCTCTTTTGGCTTGTAAATGAGTTGGTGGGGTATTTTACCAAGAAGGCTTCTACTTCCGCCACCACACTGTTTAGCCTGTCGAATGACCGGATCTCCATTCCGATCATCTTTTCCAGCAGTTCTTTTCTCAGACTTTGTTTGCAGATTTGAACGGCATCTTCTTGATGAGGAGGCCGTTTGCATCTCATGCTAAGGTTCCTCCACCGCTAGATGTAGTCCAGTGCTGATTCGTCATTTTTCTGTTTGGTTGCATAGAGCTCAGCCACTGTGACCTCCCTCTCAACAATATAGAATCTTTTCCTAAATTTCTTTTGCATGTCGGTCCAATCAGATATGGACCCTGCTGGCAGACTAGAGTACCACTCAAATGCTAGGCCTATTAAGGAGGAGCTGAAGAACTTCAACAGGTACGATTCATCGGCTGCCAGGTCCCCCATCATGTTGATGTAATAGGCTATATGCTCTTTTGGGGATCCTCCCCCGTTGAACTTATCAAACTTCGAAGGCTTGGTAATGCCTGGAGGCAGTCTTTTCATAGCATGGTGTGCAGGGTAAGGCACCCTGTACGCATCAAAAGCCATATGCTCTCCGTCTCCCCGTTCGGCGAGCTTCATTTCGATCATCTGTTCCACCATTAGCTTGCTGATGGTGGCAGGGTCCACTTGTTGAGGATAGAAGTGGGCCGATTGATTGCTAGGAGTGTTGATGACGGCCACCGGTGGCACCGGGGCCGACTCTTGGTTTTCAAGTTGCTGTTCAAGAGCATGAACAGGAAATGACTGTTGCTGCGTAGAATAGGCTTGTAGCAGCTGACATGGTTGCTGCTGCTGCTGGAAGAACTGCGGCTGTAGGAGTTGGTATTGAGCCTGTGGACGTGGCTGCTGAGCCGTAGCCACAGGCGACTGTTGTGGTTGTTCATTGACTGGTCGCGCGACAGTGCGTTGGGCCGAAGCCTCGATTAACCCTAAGGTCCCTTGAGGAGTCTCCCCTAAGCCCTCAACTTCTCGGGATGTATGTCCCTCAGTCTCTTTACCTTTAATCTGCCGTTTAAGTGCTTCAATTTCGGCCTGGTACTGTTGCAGCAGCTCCAGGATAGTTGGATCCAGGGGTGTAATAAGAGGAATCTCCCATAATGTGCCCCCAGGAGTCATTTCTGGTGGTGGTGGCGGGGGAATTTCATCGTTGCCCCCACTGCCCTGGGCAGTGACCACATTGGCGCTGACCGCCGTCATTTGCATTGTGGGTGCATTATCATTTCCATATGCGGCCGCTAGGGCTGCCGCCGCTGCTCTTCTTCTGGTGATAGCACCAGGTCTTTCTGCCAGCTCTACGATTTCTTCATTCCCGGTGGGTAGAGCCCCATATCGGCCCCACACACCGGCCATGTGGCATGAAATGATTTTAAGGTTCCCGCTTTGGTCTCTTTTGACCCTTCGGGAGGGAAAGGTCAACCTTTTAAAGACTGACACCTGGGGTTTGACTTTCCCAGGCTGCTCATGATCGTGTTCACAAGGAACATCATTCTCATCAGTACTGCTTTCAGCTTCCACCTAAGGAGCTCCTTTATCTCTTTGCATTCTCGCTTGCCGCAGCGGGGCATTTGCGAGATGGGGGATGCGGTCGTACACGACCTGTGTTGCCCCCTGCCGGTCATATTTCGGTATGGGAGACCTTTCCCGGATAGGTGGAATATAGGCGGACCTCCGAAGTTCTGCCTTCTTGTTGTGGAAGCGGGCATAAGCACAAGCCCCTCCCTGCTGCATCTTGGCTTTAAAGCCATGTGGTGGTCTCTGGTAGCTTGAGACCCTCACATCAACTATTTCCCTTGGTTTCGCCTATTGTGGAACGGGCTCTTCTTGTCTGGGTGTCTGCACTTTTTTGGGCCTCCACACCTACTTGAACTTGATCGGTTTTGGGGGCAGCTTGCCCTTGAAGGTGTTGAACATTTCCCTCTTTCCTGTTAAACCCTGAAATGAATTCTTTATGGGTACTGTTGTTGTAACCCGTTCTAGTACATCTTTAGTTCTCTTGGCTTGCAGATGAATTCTTAGGTCCCCAATTCGCACACTTTTCCCTAAGTTAGAAACTCGTGCATGACGAGTGACAATGTTCTCAACCTCCTTTGTTTGTTGAGGATATATGTTGATTTTCTTTTCTTTGTTCTTGTAGCGGTTGCCATGCTCCACATGATGAACATGACAACTCAGCTCCTCAGTGGTCTTTTTGACTTCGACTTCATGCTCAGCTTTAGCTTCAGCTTTCTTTTTGGTTTATGGGTGTAGGATGTCGACGAATGCGACCCCCAAGAAGTTGGGGAACTCCACAACCGGAGGAAAGCTTCTGAAATGAGTCGGCACGGCAAGGTAGCCGTACCTGGCATGATCTTGGACAACCAGGGGTCCAAAACGCACTCCAGCCATTAGTCTGTTAGTACCCTGCCAGTCAGTTAAAAATGACAGTTGGTATTGAGTACGTAGGCCACAAGACTTTCTATTCTGGCGAAGAGATGAAGGGAAGTTTGGTCCCACAGGGCGTGCCACGCTGTGGAAATGGATTTTAAAATAAGATTAAAATCTCTATTCTTTTATTCTTTTTATCATGTTTTCTCATGTGCTCATGGCTGCGCATTGTAGATTCAAATCCCGTCGGATGCTATACGAGCGATGGTGACGAGAGATGACCCTACAATGACAGAGCGCGGGCGTGCCAGTCACCGAAGTGACAACAAATGGTCTACCTCCGAGAGTCGAAGGGCTTTAGGTCTATTGTGCGCACCGTTTGACTTCGTCAAACGAAGGTGTGTGTCGGGTCCTGGACCAATATCCCGCCGTTGCCTAAGCGCAACAGCGTTAATTACATCCCTCTGAGAGGGAAAACCCTTGATTAATCGCCAGAATTGAAAGTCTTGTGGCCTAAAGCGGAGACATCCGATGAAAGTGCAGAGAATGCAACTTAAATTTAGGCCGGAGTGATAATGAACAAAATGTCTATTCAACGCTGTTGAGTCTTTTATTTATTAAATGTTGGATCTCTTTATCTATTTATTCAATTATTTTTTTTTATGAAATGGTTTTCAATGTGTTCTTTTGTTCCATTTGAGATATGCAAGTCATAGTTCTATTCGCGATTCAGCGCTACTTGGCCATTGGGTGGCCAGACCCATTTGGCAGGGCAGGTACAGTTCATTTGATTCGACAGACAGATCGATTCGGCAGCCAGACCCGTTCGGCAGGGTATGCACAGTCTATTCGATTCGACAAGGCATGCAAGCGGCAAGACATATAGCGAACCGGCAGGATATGAACGAATCGGCAGCATAAAAATGAATCGGCAATATACAGCCGAATCGGAAATCCAGATTGAATCGGCGCCCAGCTGAAATACTATTAAATTAATCAAACATTGAAGATTTCTTTTTAAAGTCTTTTGCCAATTCGAAGCGTACGGAGAAAATTCGGCAGCATCTCCGCTTATCTTAGTTGACGGGGGCAGGGGGGGGAAGAGCGTGGTACCCATCCACCATAATGGAGACGGCACCAAAAGATAGGCGGTATGCCGAAAGACGACATAACCTCAATGGCACACGACGCCGATCCCCGAGGCATGCCTACGAGGGGACCGGGTAATGCCGTGACCATGCAAGAATCCGAGCGGCGAATGGAGTATATGTGAACCCATATATCCGGGCATAGACATCACATTGTCTAACCCGGGGTTTACACAGATCTCTTGTCGGTCTATTATCCCTTTTTCTTGGCTGAAACCACATGGGGCATGGCTTGCTCATGTGAATCGGCCAAGGGCAGGTTGCTGCCAGGCCAAATCGGCAGGCGAACTCTAAGCTGGCCGAATCAACAGAACTGTTTCCAGATCAGCTGAATCGACAACATGCATTTCTTCCCTGTGGGCAGTGAACCAGCACTGTTCAAGCTGGGCATACCTATGGAAATGGGGCGATACTTGGCTGAAACCGGGCTTAATGGGCTTTTGACAATGGGTGCTAAGCTTTGGGCATGAGCATTGGTTACTCAACCCACTTGCTAGCAAAGAGGGATACCCAAAAAACTGAAATGCTCATAAAGGGCGCTGTCCAAACAGTGATAAGAACACACATTGCAAGACCGAGATAGTGAAAAGCATCTTTTGGGAGGGGCAAAACAATGGGGGAAACATGCCTTAAAGAGTATTTGCGCAAGGCCCAGTGGGCTTTGACCATAGAGGGGTTGCAATGGACACATGGGATAGAGGGGAGCTCCACAACTCCCATGCCTCATTTATTGAGGTATGGAGGTCCATGGGGGTCTTGTACATGATGTTTGGGGAAGAGAACCACCCCTCCACAAGAAGGGGCTCTCTCTCCCGTGACCCCCTATCCCATTCAAAATAATAAAAAAGGACTTAAACCAAACATGCAAAGGTACATGATGGAAGAGAGGGAGGTACTAAATGTAAAAAGAACAAAAAAAGGAACATTCACATCAATGGGAAGAAGAAGAACACATGGATATTCTCTAAAAAAAGGGAGAGTACAAAGAAAACTTTAAGGAAAAGGGGGGAGGGGGAGCTTCCATCGCCACCTACCCTCTCTTCTCTCCTTCCCTTTCACTCCAAGTGACAAGACAACACAAGGGGGAAAGTGGCTCTCTTCTCTCTCTTTTCTTTTTTTTTCTCTCTCTTGCTCCTTTTTCCTTCTCTTCTTGCCTTGTTGTAGCAGCCAAAGCTTCACAGGAGCCCCTCCAAGACCAAAACGCAGCAGCCACCCCAAGCTTGGAGAAGAAGCCTCTGCGTGGCCTCCAAGCCCCCCCACTATTCCTTAGCCAAAAGGTTTCTAGAAGAAAACCCCAAAAAAAGGCCTTCAACCCGAAAAACTTTTGCTTACTTTTTGGCCACTTTTGGGGAGGTAGTGGGGAGGTGTTGAGCTTTCTTAAGGTCACCCCCTTGCATGGGAGATATGGGCCTCTTGGATAATGGGCTTTTGGGCTCTTTGCATGGGCCATTTGAAGGGGTTTTCTTTGTCTATTTTTGGCGTATTTTTAGGAGCTGGGTCGGCTATGGAAAAAGGGCCATTGGAATTTCTTGGGTGCCCACACCCAAGAACAAAAATCCTGAAGCTTTGTCAATGGATTTATCGCATCCTAGTTTTTCCCTTTTTTTGTCACCAGATATATATATATATATGTTTACGAAAATTCAAACACATTTACTACCTTGGCAACTCTATTTGTGTAGGATGACTATTGTGGATAGAAAAGTTTCAATTTGAGGAATAAATTTCTTATATCATCCTGTGGATAGCAAGTAATTAAGACTCTATCATTTAAAATTTGCCTACCTTCCACCTAGCAAACTTTTGCACAAAGTTCTCACCTCTTTGTTTTTTAAAATTACCTACACTAATTTATTTATATAACCTTATTTTAAAATTACTAAATTGACTCTATTGAATTTTGTACCCTAGAGTTCTTAGAGTTCTTAAAACCTTGGTTTACATGGAGAAACTTATCCACAGTCCTCGAGTATTCTCACATCTTCTCTTCCTTGTTGGATATATCTGAAGCGCGCGCATTGTTGACTGTGCAATTTCGTTGTCCAAAGTTCCTCGCACAAGTCAATATGCGCACTTCTTCTAAACTGTTTCACAAATATAAAATAGCAAAAAGGAACTAGCACAATGGTGAGAACAGGTCATATCCACGGAGAGGCTGAATAGAGCTTGAATTAAGCTACTTCAACTTGAAACCTATACCGATCAAATCACTCACAACGGACCAAATTTAATGAAAGAACTAGTTGAACTGAAATGACAAGAGATGTGATATCAATGTACCCTCACAACTCGAGGGATCAAACAAATCGAGAGAGATAAACTAGGCACAAACAGATACACCTCTAAATCTGAATTGCTTCGGAAAGATGACGGAACATGAATTCTCAAAAGATCATTCCAAACCACTGTACCCCTATAGCCCAGGGGATCAGACAAAAAAAATAAGAACAAAAATTAAGTGTTACTAAAATTGAATCCACATGCTATTACTAAGAACAGGAAATGGAACACAATTTTAACTCTGGATCAATCTCTCAACAACCTAACTCAGAAGGAAGGAAGACGAAATTTGATCTCCTCACAATAGCTTGCAATACACGGAAGAAATGTAAAAATAGAGCCAGCAGCCCCTAGAATCCTTCACAGCAACCGAATGATCTGAACCATCATAGGCACTCCTCACAGCAGCAAAAACCCATCTCAAATGCTTTGGAATTCTGAACTCCGGAAGCCCCCTGGAGTCCCAGACTCCAATCCTTACAGCAGCAGCCCTCAATCTCTCACAGCTCAACCATTAAACCAAGAAGAGAAAAGATGAACAATTGCATTAGATTGAACCAAGTAAACATAGAAGGAATGAACAAATGGTTGCAGGCGAAATGGACAAATCACCCAGGAAAAATGAAAATCCCTCCCCGATGCTTGCAATGCACAGAAGAAATTGCCTCCCCGGCCCGCTCTGCAACAACAGAAAAGAAGAAGCTAAAAAAAAAACTAAATCATCCAACTACAAATCCTCTCCCTCACTGCTCTGCACAACTTTCTCAATCCAACCATTCACAGAAGAAAAGGAAAAGAAATTGCAATCACCATACAGATGAATAGAAGAAATTTTAACAGAAATGGAAGAAGCAAATACTCCAAGTAACAGACTCGATCTCTCAACAAAAAAAGACAACAACAGTAGAAACTAGGAACAAATAACAAAGATGACAACCTCCTACTCTCCAACTCGATTCCTCTGCTACTGCTAAAACAAGAAAATACAGAGAAGAAAACTAAAATCCTAAGAGATTCCTACTGCAGAGCACCCAATTGCTCTGCACCAAAGAACCAGAAATACAGGTAAAATGGGAATAAAAAAAACTAAGAAAATTCTACCAACTAGCGAAGACCCCCTTGCTCTGGACCTTGGGGTCGCTTTTATAGATGCTCCGGCGCCTTGCTTCCAGATCCGCACGTACCAGCCAGCACACTTGCTGGCCGCCTCGCACAGGTCTTCACACCGCACATCAGAGCTCGGATCGCCCCTGCTCTGCACGAACCAGCAGCCATGGCGCCACCTCAGCAACCCCTGGTCCAGCCAGCTCCACCGCGCACGGGTCCACCCAGCAGATCTGGGTCCTCTACCAGCCCCCTGCACCAGCGCATCCATCAGTCCGCCTCCAGCTCAGCACACCTCCAAATCGCCATGCCATCTGCATCTACCATCTGCATCAGCCAAACCCTGGCCGCCACCTCAGCTGCACACCAACCCCGAACCAGTCCGGCCACCTCAGCTCAGCCTGGACACCATCTGTCCAGGCCCATCACCACAGCCACGCACGAGACCTCAGCCATCTAGCTTCAAGCCCCAAACCGCCATGCCTTGGACCCAGCAGCTCCAGTCGCAGCGCCATCGCCTCCTGCCAGCTCACAGCCTTGGCGCCCAGCACCATACCACCATGCCCCAGCCGGCCATTGTCCACACCAGCACACCCAGGAGCTCCAAGCCTCATGCGCCCAGCTCCTTAGCACCCTGGCCGCCTGCAGAACACCACACCAGTGCTCCATCCGCCAGCAGATGCCCTCCCCAAGCTCTGGCCGCCTTCACACCCAAACTGCTTTAACCTGAAGAAAGGAAAACATATTTTAAATGGAGTGGGGTTAGATGGGGGTATATAAAAAATCATTTTATTATTTATTTATTTAATAAGATTGTGATAATTGGGTGGGATGTTATTTATAGAAATTATTTGTTATTTATTTACAAACTCAAATTTATCTATTACTAAAAATTATTTACAGAAATATTATTTACGACAGTAAAATATTTATTTACAAATATCTTTTTAATGTTCAAAGTGTATTTGAAAAATGGAAAATGAATCTGATTAGTCAACTTGACTCGAAATCAGTGACTTATTAAAATGAAAATCCATCATGTATATTCTAACCCAAAAATTTAACTAAAGTGCTCAAAATTTTATTTTGATGATATGGAAATTAAACTCAAATTGTACGTTATTTACAGATAACTGAAGTCTAAAATTACTATATGTATGAAATTTAACCCGAACAATTGTACAGTTATCAATATCCAGACATTAAAAGACTTCTTCTCTTGATATTCTTTGAGTCTGTCCTAAATACCCCATGGAGGAAGATCGAGAGGAAACAGAACTCCTTGGAAACCCAATTAGGAGGGCTGAGTAGGGGGATATACCAGCTCTGTGTTGTTAAGTCTCACGAGATATGATAAACTCTCTGTGTTGTGAAGTTTTAAATTAATATATCCTTCATGTTTTTTTTTTACTTTAATGTAAATCAATTATACAAGCGTAATCGACATATTAACATTTGTGCATTTCCCCACTTCAGAAGGTGAGCTTTTCCAGATTGCTTCAATAAGAAAGCTGATAAGGGAATATGGACCCAAGTTGGGCCGTTGGATTGTCCGGTCACCTAAGCTACATTTTCAGCCATACCAGATGGAGATGCACCATCACAGTTTCAAGGTGTTTTTTTTTTTTTAAGAAAAAGTTGTAAATTTTAGCAAGTGCAATTCGTAGTTTCCAGTCAAATGATAATAGTAATAATAAGGATAAAGCAAACTTTACCCTTCGCAATATTACAAGATGATTCGACCGAGGTGATCACCTACCTAGCGAGGATGGAAAATCCCCACTCGTGTGGGCAGAGAACAAATAAATGAAAAATATTTATTACATTCTCACAGTGTATTTCTAATAAATTTTTGGTCTTTTTATTAGATTGCCACAATGTATCGATAGCACCTTAGCCAATTAAAGAAACCAAAGTACAGTAAAAATACATTAAGAAAAATCATAAATATTTCTCCATATAAATATTATCCAAGGGTCAGTCACATATCGACAGCGTCTCTGAGGAGGTTGACCTGTTCGTTCATGGTCACAGTTCTATATCCCCCGTCATCAAATGAAAACAACCCCATACAATGTGTTAGCCATCCGATCGAGCACCTGTTCTTCCTTACTGGTTTCGATGCATGCATGGTAGCTTCTCCGCTTACCTTCTTGGCAATGGTCCAGATCACTCCTTCGGTGCACGGCGGCCTGGTGAGGGAGCCCAACTACATGTAGTATACTTCCTCCTCCACTTCGTCCTTCTCCTCTCCCTTGATCTCATGTGTATGCACTCTTCCAGCTGAAAGACCCATTTGTTTAAAGAAAACAACATATATAATGATACCAAACCCAGAAGGCACCAGAGATGATCATCCTATACCTACCTCAGCGACGAAGTGGTCCGGAGGCCGATCGAGGTTGTAGATCTAGGAAACCCACCACGGCGATCTTACCGTCGGCAGTCATGTGGACCGAGTGCAACTCGAGTGGGAAGCTGTGGAACAATTGGCAAGTCCATGGGATTAATTCTAGATCAGATAGGTGTGAAAGACTGTGAAGGAGTTTGTTCATGTACTTTTTCTTCTCGACACCTGGATGGATCTACTTTTTTAGATATTTCGTCGAACAGAGGATTTAAAGAGCGAGTCACCTCCAGCCATTGATGGCGTGCTCCGACGGGGAATGCCTGTGGAGCTGCTTCAGGGCGTACTGATCAGTCCCGTTAAGGAAGATGCTTTCAGCCCCACCTACAAATTTGACCTGCGCAGATGGATCGCAATTGTACAACAGATATTCATAAATAAGAAGGAAGAACACATGCACGGAGGACATGTGCATATAGGTGCTTATTAAAAAAAAGGATATATACGTGCAAAATGTTTCAGTATACATATACTATCGGACGAATGCTTGGCACTGGTGGAAAGTTGGGACTTCGCCCTCTGTTCTTGACGACGGCCTTGGCGGGGCGATAGGAGCGGCGCAGCGGATCTTCCCAGTCCCCTTTTATCTGCACCAGTGCTCCGGCCCCATCTTGCTCCCGTAGCAGAAGTCCTCATTTTCTGCGTGCATTGCCCGATACCAAAAACAAACATGCACAACACAACACAACAGAACACAGTACACACACACACACAACAACAGAACACACACAGAACACAGTACACACACAACAACAACAGAACACACAGCACACACACACACACACAGAGTACACACACACAACAACAGAGAGAGAGAGAGAGAGAGAGAGAGAGAGAGAGAGAGAGAGAGAGAGAGAGAGAGAGAGAGAGAGAGAGAGAGAGAGAGAGAGAGAGAGAGAGAGAGAGAGAGAGAGAGAGAAAACTTCCTGAGACGCTGCAGGTGCAAAGTGGGAGAGGGAGAAAAAGCCGCGGCAACGGCCGAGAAGATGGTAAGTTTGGCTGTCCCCATATATAAAGTTGGAACGGGATGATAGAGAAGACGATAGAGAGGATGGCAGGGAGGGAGAAAGGCTGGCTGGAGAGGTGAGGCAGGAAGAAGAAGAGGAATATTAATGGTCCTGAGCTAGCTATTTGGGAAGAGGATGGAGATGCAGGGGGAATTGAAGGTCCTGCACAGATCTCCCCGCCATAGCCGAGCAACCTTGATCGGAGCCACTTGGCCACCCCTCCTGTTGGACAGAACATTAGCTGCATAGGATTGCGATTGGAATGGCTTGGACTGGGGTACGCAATCGCAGTCGACCGCAGGTCAGGTGTCGCACAAGCTCGTCGTCGCCTTTGCATGGATGAGCCCTCCCGAAGTTTGAGGAAGCAACTTGACATATATAATTATTACATAGAGAAAAAAATTAAGAGATAAATGAAACGACCACTACAAGAAAACCAACATTTATCAACGAATATATGTTTGCGGCTGAAAATTCAAGGACATGAAAGAGATATAAGGCAGCGGCTATAATAGACTGCTGCCATAAAAATATTTTGTCCGCGGTTAGTGCTGCTCGCTGACAAAAGTTCAGCATACGTCAGCAGCTGAAATGTAACCGCGGACAAATGTGGAGTTAAGGCCGCGACTATATTTGACCGCGGACATATATTATTCAGCGACTTTTAGAACCGCTGACATATAGATGTTATGTCTGCGGTTCTACAAAACCCTCACATAGATTAAATGGCCGCAGTATTAGTAAGCAGCAAAAAGCTGCTGACAAATATAAAAATTTCATTTTATTTATTTTTTAAATAAAAAAACTTCAAATCAGAAATATCTAGAACATATAATTTTTTTTAATAATAAGTTATTTTAGTTTAGTGATTGATATATACATATGTTATTTATATTTGAAATATATATGTATATTTGTGCTAGATATATATATATATATATATATATATATATATATACTTGTAATGTTCTCAAATATAATATATTATACACAAATTTAGTGAACATATATATGTATATACATATGTGTTATATATATTTCTATGTGTTTATTAAACTAAAATCTAACAATTAGAATTGAGAACAGAGTAAATTTATATCTGTGAAAGAATATACCCATGAAGCAAACTGATCAACTGATCTGATCATATTATATGTGTGTGTGTGTCATGCCCTGCCAATTTAGCAGCGGAATAAATCGGGGAGGCATGAACAACGTGTATGGTAACGTAAATTGCACATACATTCGCAAATATCAGAGCAACTAATGAACAATAATTGCAATTAAACTCATCATTTTATTGATAATTCATCTAAACTATTACAACCACTAACTCAGAGCCAAAACATAAGGCTTAATGACTTCATTACATTTGGAAATGATAACTAAGCAACTAACTAAACTAACTCTAGGGTACTGGGGACAATCCATCGCTACGACTCTAGGACGCTCATCACTCCAGTCCAATCCCGTTGTTGTGTGTAAGGTCATCACTTGACTTACCTGAAAACACAATAACAAATAACGAAGGGTGAGCGATAAAGCTCAGTAGGACTTAATATCTCGTGTAAACAAGCATGCTTTAAGTGATTAATGTCTTGTAACACAGGTTAACTAGAGAGAACGATCAAGTATAGTCAAGAGAGTAATAGCGCAAGATAACAAGAGATTGATGGCATACTATATCAAAAGAATGATAGCATGCAATAACATGTGAACCATAATACATTTTACAAGAGTATGGCAAAACTAGGTTGACAACATAACGATATAGCGTGTAACAAGATAGTGTATAACAAGATAGTGTGTATCAAAATGACATGGAATAGGATAGCTTGTATCAAGGTGGCGTGTAATGAGATAGCTTGTATATCAAGATAGCGTGTACGAGATTGCATGTAAAGAGATAGCGTGTAAAGAGATAACATGTAATGAGATAACGTGTATGGTTGCACCACGGTGCACTAGTCGAGTACGACAATAGTCACTTTGGGACAGTAGCCGTTTCACGATAGTACAGTATGTCTGAACTCCTCAGACTACTGTATAACAGTTAGATGTCTAGCCAAAATAGTATAGTCAGAACCAGAGCAATGCAAAACACCGTCAATAGCCCCTGCAGGTATTTTCGGGTGGCTCTCTGCCCCCAGGACTAGATTGGAGCCCCTCGAACACTCTCCGTGCCCTGCACAGTAGGCATTCAAGTCAGTAGGGTCACCGGACCCATATTATGGTGCTAGACAGTCATGTATAGTACTAGATGAATAGACGAGAACGTAGAGTGAACGTGAACAGATGAGAGTACAAGGATAATAGATGAGATAGGGGTATAATCATAAAACAACGATAAACTACGATAGTAACGGTTGCACAGCACCAGGTCGGGTGCCGATAGTCTGGTAGGTCACATCTACTCCACTAGCCGTGCTACGAACACAGGCTAGATGGTTCGGCGTGATCACAAGATAAGAGAGATCTCACTAAGGCCGTTTGGATGGTATTGATCCTTAAAAGTGTAGCAGGATTTAAAGGTACAGCCAGCTCATCGGCAATGGACGTGCGCCAAAGCCAAGAAGACTTACGGAGGCCTTGACAAGGAGTTCCTGGTCCAGTCGAGAGTATTCCCGATGGAGAGGTGGTCCAAGTCAAGAGAAAGTGTGTGTTAAATGGGTCCGTCGTGCCTCGAGTGCTCGAAGGCCGAGGGAAAACGGTAACGATGTACAAATCACGCGAATAAAACGAAGACATGTGTCATTTAAATAATAGAGAAATGAGGTAATTAGTTTCACTTAATTACCAGATACATTATTGAGTAATTTACTAAGGTTTAATGGCAACATGATGGCTAAGTGTGTGCAAGTGTATGAAATCAAAAGAGCATGATGGATTGTGCACAAAGCTTTTAAGTTAATTAGATTCATACAATTATATTATTACATTAATATTTATTCAGATCAAATTATGAATAACAATATTTAATTAAGGCTAAACAATGGCTAATTAGAAAGTAGAGCAAGGGTATATAAGCAATTTCAGGTTCTGGCTGTTTTTCTATTAACGCGACGGGGGTACCCGTCGTGACTCCAGGTCGCGACAGGGCGGCTGGGCGCGACAAGTGAACCGGCCGGTCTGGCTCGGTTCGGGGTGGAAATGCGATGACATATATAGGTCACCGCATTCTTAACGCGACGTGATGGCAAGACGCGACCCGGCTGATATCGCGGCGGGTCGCGCCGTCGCGATATCAGGAGAGCCCTTTTTCCCTTTTTCCAGGGTTGATCAGATTTGACACAGGGCTCTTCTAAATTCAATATAAAATCGTATAATGACCCAAAAATCACGAATCCAGTTTCAAATAAAAGTAGACACATAGATATATCAGCATGCACGATTAATTTGAAATTAGACAAGATTTAGGCATGTTTGAATAGGTTACATTCCGATGACTTAAACAGGCGCAGTCAGGGTTCAATGAATTAATTAGAGATGAATACATGATAAAAAATTCTGAAACTAGGGGCGTTTGAAAACTAACAAGATGTAGTATTTATGAGAATTTTTTCATGGTATGGGATCAAGTATGCATGGAGTTCACAAGAAAATATGAAGGGTCAGGTGCATGGTTCTGACAGAGATTCAAAGAATTAATTTGCCCGAATGGGAGATCCAAATAGAGCAAGACCAAGGCCGTTTGAAAGCTAATATATGCAGTATGTATGAGAATTTTATCATGGCATGAGAGCAAGTACATGTGGAGAATTAGAGAAAACATGAGATTTCGGTTCATAGTAATAGCAGGGCTTCACGAATTATATTCGCCCAAATGGATGAGCGAAATGTAACCAGACTAGAGGGCCTTTGAAGAGGATTATGAAGTCTACCTACGGTAATTTTTTTACGATTTTAGCTTGAGAGATTGCCTACCTTTTTACGTTGTAAGGATCCTAGGGTTTGAGGATGACGAATTTCCAAGTTCTCCTTGCTCCTCGTCTTTAGCCACCTTTCCTTGTGCTCCAAAGCTCCATCAATGAAAATGGGGCTAGGTAGATATGAATTAGAGGTTTATTAGGTTGTGTAAGAGTCCTCCTTCCTTAAAACTCATCTTTCCCTTCAAACTCTTAATTTTCCACATTTATCACCCAATTTCTTGCCTTTATCTACCTAATAGGCTTGTGGAGAAGTCTAAATTCGTGGGTAATAGTTTAGGATAGGATTAGGACTCTTTTTAAGATATTTATAACCCTTTTTAGTATTTATCTTACCCCTTTTTAATTTATTTATTAATTAACTCTGAAGTTTCACATTTATCTCCCCCTATTCTAGCATTTATCCACTAATTGGCTTGGGGAGAGATCTAATTTCGTGGGTAATAAGTTAGGATAAATCTAGGACTCTTTTAGAGATTTATATATGTCATATATTATTTATCTTAACCCTTTTTCTAATTATTACTATATTTAATCTGAATTTCAGTTAATTAACTCCCATCTCATGATGAGCTCTTCCTATTTGGGCCCAACAATTCATGTTAAGTCCATTAGCAAAACCCATTACTAATTTAACTTAATGGGTATTGTTTTAATTCCAATTATTCACCCTTTATTCTTATGTAAATATATTCATCACACTTATTCAAGTAATTTCATATTTTTAATTCGATTAAATATTATTTATGTCAATATTTCTAATCTTAATCATTTGGGCTCTTACTCTTGGCCCAATAACTCGTGTGAGCTTAATTGTACAACCCATGTACTTACTTTACTTAATGGATTTTTAATTATCCTTTTATTAGAGAATTTATTCATGGGCCAAGATTGTCCATTGGTCCAAATATCATAATGTGCTATCATCCCATATTATTTAAAGCCTACCCATATGTTTATTTTTATTTATAATCCACTTTGGATCATAAAATAATGGGTTCTTCGACTTATTTCTTAATTACGCTAATAAGTCGCATAATTTCTTAAACTAAGTCCAAATGATTTTTCTATGCCCAAATTTCATGATGGGTCATTAGAGAACATTATTTAAATTATAATTATTATTTTTACGGAATTTTTATATGGGTTTATATGCATGTGATGGTAATGCGTACTTTTTAACTGGTTAAATTTATTAACTGATAAAATTTCGATTTATCTATAATTTTTAATTAATAGATTTTCTGGGGTACTATATCCTCCCCCACTTAAATAGAATTTGGTCCCCAAATTCATATGATATGATACGACTACTAATTTATTCTGAATATTTCATTCCATCATCTCCACTAATCTCCTGCGAGCAATATCATTTAATTTATTTCCTTTTTGACTTTGGGTACTAAGGTATTACTAAGTTGATGCATGTATATTTATAATGTATTCATATCTTAACCATGGTTCTACCCAATCCTCACATAGGTATGGTGGTTGACTTAGACACGTGTCAGGGCAGTTCACCTAGAACATCCTAGACTTAAAATATCTTAATAAGGACATCCTAATTAGCTCTGATACCAACTGTCATGCCCCGCCAATTTAGCAGTGGAATAAATCGAGGAGGCATGAATAACGTGTATGGTAACGTAAATTGCGCATACATTCGCAAATATCAGAGCAACTAATGAACACTAATTGTAATTAAACTCATCATTTTATTGATAATTCATCTAAACTATTATAACCACTAACTCAGAGCCAAAACATAGGGCTCAATGACTTCATTACATTTGGAAATGACAACTAAGTAACTAACTAAACTAACTCTAGGGTACTGGGGACAATCCATCGCTACGACTCCAGGACGCTCATCACTCCAGTCCAATCCCGTTGTTGTGTGTAAGGTCATCACTTGACTTACCTGAAAACACAATAACAAATAACGAAGGGTGAGCGATAACGCTCAGTAGGACTTAATATCTCGTGTAAACAAGCATGCTTTAAGTGATTAATGTCTTGTAACACATGTTAACTAGAGAGAACGATCAAGTATAGTCAAGAGAGTAATAGCGCAAGATAACAAGAGATTGATGGCATACTGTATCAAAAGAATGATAGCATGCAATAACATGTGAACCATAATACATTTTACAAGAGTATGGCAAAACTAGGTTGACAACATAACGAGATAGCGTGTAACAAGATAGTGTATAACAAGATAACGTGTATCAAAATGACATTTAATAGGATAGCTTGTATCAAGGTGGCGTGTAACGAGATAGCTTGTATATCAAGATAGCGTGTACGAGATTGCATGTAAAGAGATAGCGTGTAAAGAGATAACATGTAATGAGATAACGTGTATGGTTGTACCACGGTGCACTAGTCGAGTACGACAATAGTCACTTTGGGACAGTAGCCGTTTCACGATAATACAGTATGTCTGAACTCCTCAGACTACTGTATAACAGTTAGATGTCTAGCCAAAATAGTATAGTCAGAACTGGTGCAATACAGAACACCGTCAATAGCCCCTGCAGGTATTTTCGGGTGGCTCTCTGCCCCCAGGACTAGATTGGAGCCCCTCGGACACTCTCCTTGCCCTGCACAGTAGGCATTCAAGTCAGTAGGGTCACCAGACCCATATTATGGTGCTAAACAGTCATGTATAGTACAAACAATGGGAGCCACAACAGCTCAAGAGTCTGAAGAGAGTACTAGATGAATAGACGAGAACGTAGAGTGAACGTGAACAGATGAGAGTACAAGGATAATAGATGAGATAGGGGTATAATCGTAAAACAACGATAAACCACGATAGTAACGGTTGTACAGCACCAGGTCGGGTACCGGCAGTCTGGTAGAAGTCACATCTGCCCCACTAGCCGTGCTACGAAAACAGGCTAGATGGTCCGGCGTGATCACAAGATAAGAGAGATCTCACTAAGACCGTTTGGATCGTACTGATCCCTAAAAGTGTAGCGGGATTTAAAGGTACAGCCAGCTCATCGGCAATGAACGTGCGCCAAATCCAAGAAGACTTACAGAGGCCTTAATAAGGAGTCTCTGGTCCATTCGAGAGTATTTCCGATGGAGAGGTGGTCCAAGTCAAGAGAAAGTGTGTGTTAAACGGATCCGTCGTGCCTCGAGTGCTCGAAGGCCGAGGGAAAACGGTAACGATGTACAAATCACGCGAATAAAACGAAGACATGTGTCATTTAAATAATAGAGAAATGAGGTAATTAGTTTCACTTAATTACCAGATACATTATTGAGTAATTTACTAAGGTTTAATGGCAACATGATGTTAAGTGTGTGCAAGTGTATGAAATCAAAAGAGCATGATGGATTGTGCACAAAGCTTTTAAGTTAATTAGATTCATGCAATTTATTACACATTAATATTTATTCAGATCAAATTATGAATAAAAATGTTTAATTAAGGCTAAACAATGGCTAATTAGAAAGTAGAGCAAGGGTATATAAGCAATTTCAGGTTTTGGCTGTTTTTCTGTTAACGCGACGGGGGTACCCGTCACGACTCCCGGTCGCGACAGGGGGGCTGGGCGCGACAAGTGAACCAGCCGGTCTGGCTCGGTTCGGGGTGGAAACGCGACAGCATAGGTCACCGCATTCTTAACGTGACGTGATGGCAGGACGCGACCTGGCTGATATCGCGGCGGGTCCCGCCGTCGCGATATCAGGAGAGTCCGGCCCTTTTTCCCTTTTTCTATGGTTGATTAGATTTGACACAGGGATCTTCTAAATTCAATATAAAATCGTATGATGACCCAAAAATCACGAATCTAGTTTCAAAAGAAAGTAGACACATAGATATATCAGCATGCACGTTAATTTGAAATTAGACAAGATTTAGGCATGCTTTGAATAGGTTACATTCCGATGACCTAAATAGGCGCAGTTAGGGTTCAACGAATTAATTGGAGGTGAATACATAATAAAAAATTCTGAAACTAGAGGCGTTTGAAAGATAACAAGATCTAGTATTTATGAGAATTTTCTCATGGTATGGGATCAAGTATGCACGGAGTTCACAAGCAAACATGAAGGGTCAGGTGTATAGTTCTGACAGAGATTCAAAGAATTAATTCTCCCTAATGGGAGATCGAAATAGAGCTAGACCAAGCCCGTTTGAAAGCTAATATGATGCAGTATGTATGAGAAGTTTATTATGGCATGAGATCAAGTACATATGGGGAATTAGAGAAAACATGAGATTTTGGTTCATAGTAATAGCAGGGTTTCACGAATTAAATTCGCCCAAATGGATGAGCGAAATGCAACCAGACTAGAGGGCTTTTGAAGAGGATCATGAAGTCTATCTAGGGTAATTTTTTCACGATTTTATCTTGAGAGATTGCCTACCTTTTTACGCTGTAAATATCCTAGGGTTTGAGGATGACGAATTTCCAAGTTCTCCTTGCTCCAAACCTCCTTCTTCTCCTTGCTCCTCGTCTTTAGCCACCTTTCCTTGTGCTCCAAAGCTCCATCAACGAAAATGGGGCTTGGTAGATATGAATTAGAGGTTTATTAGGTTGTGTAAGAGTCCTCCTTCCTTAAAACTGCTCTTTCCCTTCAAACTCTTAATTTTCCACATTTATCACCCAATTTCTTGCCTTTATCTACCTAATAGGCTTGGGGAGAAGTCTAAATTCGTGGGTAATAGTTTAGGATAGGATTATGACTCTTTTTAGGATATTTATAACCCTTTTTAGTATTTATCTTACCCCTTTTTAATTTATTTATTAATTAACTCCGAATTTCCACATTTATCTCCCCTTATTCTAGCATTTATTCACTAATTGGCTTGGGGAGAGATCTAATTTCGTGGGTAATAAGTTAGGATAAATCTAGGACTCTTTTTAGGGATTTATATATGTCATATATTATCTATCTTAACCCTTTTTCTAATTATTACTATTTTTAATCCGAATTTCACTTAATTAACTCCCATCTCATGATGGGCTCTTCCTATTTGGGCTCAGCAATCCATGTTAGGTCCATTAGCAAAACCCATTACTAATTTAACTTAATGGGTATTGTATTAATTCCATTATTCACCCTTTATTCTTATGTAATCTATTCATCAAACTTATTCAAGTAATTTCATATTTTTAATTCGATTAATATTATTTATGTCAATATTTCTAATCTTAATCATTTGGGCTCTTACTCTTGGCCCAATAACTCATGTGAGCTTAATTGTACAATCCTGTACTTACTTTACTTAATGATTATTAATTATCATTTTATAGAGAATTTATTCATGGCCAAGATTGTCCATTGTCTAAATATCATAATGCGCTATCATCCCTATTATTAAAAGTCTACCCACATGTTTATTTTTATTTATTCCGTTTGGGTCATAAATAATGGGTTCTTCGACTTATTCCTTAATTACGCTAATAAGTCGCATAATTTCTTAAACTAAGTCCAAACGATTTTCTATGCCTAAATTTCATTATGGGTCATTAGAGAACATTATTTAAAGTATAATTATTATTTTTACGGAATTTTTATATGGGTTTATATGCATGTGATAGTAATGCGTACCTTTTTACTGGTTGAATTTATTAATTGATAAAATTTTGATTTATCCATAATTTTTAATTAATAGATTTTCTGGGGTACTACAGTGTGTGTGTGTGAGAGAGAGAGATCTTGAAATGGTTTGTGGAAATGGATTTGTGATCCATCACAAAAATCTTATTGTTCTTTAGATTTTTATCATGTTCTCATGTATATGGATACATGCATATTGCAAATTCAAGTACTGTTGCCAAGTACTTCTCAAACGGTGGTGACGAGAGATGAATCGGCAGTCAGATAGCGTAGGCGTGCTAGTCTCGTGAGTGAGAACATGTTCTGCCTCCAAGAGTCGAAGGACTTTAAGTCTATTTGCGCACTGTTTGACTTCGTCAAACAAAAATGAGTATCGGGCCCGAGTTTTCAAGTAATTAAGTTGACCTGGTTCCTCAGTAGGTCGATCGACGTGTGTCTTCATCCATACTGGTTTAAATGATGAGTCCACATGGTCAGATTTTAAATATGAATCAAATTCAATCGACTGATTTTAAAGATGAATCAAATTTAATAGAGTAATTCTAATGTACTTATAATACAGAGATCTTGATGAGATGTAGTCTCTGATTCAACGATCATATAATAATATAATATTGATCAAAATTAAATGTAAGAGTAATTAAGATCCAAAGACATTCTATGGTAGAAGTACTGATGATGAGAAGTTTAAACTAATTTTTTTTGTATTCTTTGTTTAGTTGACTTAGGCATTAATTAGAAGCAATATATCAGTTTTGCTCATCAATTGAAAGTTCAGATTTTCTTATACCAGCTGACCTAAGCATTAAAAGCCAATACCCGTTCTTTCTCATTACGATTAAATTTGATCATATTATTGTGCCTTAACTGTTCATTCCCTGAAATTCTCGTTCGATCCTCTTTTAGTGCTGACACATGCTCTTTAGGTGTCGATACACAATTACTTGGTATCATCACAAGATAATATATTAATAGATATAGTAATATTTATAAGAGTAAATTAATTAGGATCCCCTGATTGTAATAGGGAGGACCTTACTGTAACAAACCTTAACGTATACTGTAACATGGGATAAGACTTACTGTAATGAGTTACAACTCTGTCATGAACTAAAAAATAAATAAAATATCTAATAGGGATTCTTAATTAATTTACCATACTTATAACTATAAAAATAAATATATGATGCAAGAAGAAAATATATTTAATTTTCTAAAGTTTATGTGTTAATTTTTTTAAAAAAAATACATATGGCACACTACAAGAAATCCTAGCTCTGCCTACGAAAGTTGCTTACGGTTCAGTATATTCGTAAGCTATTCGTATGGATAGACATATCTATACTTACGGACTGTACGTGTCATAAGTATATCATAGAAATTTTGTTCTTAAACTTTTAAGATATGTCTATCCTTATGGCATAATATCGTAAGGATATAATGTTATCATATACCTACGGAGTTTGATACAGTAAATATATAATAAAATATTATTTTTAACATCGACGCCCATTGAACTTTAGCCTCCCGCGCCCGATCGAAGGGAAAAAAAAACCCTCCTCCCCCTTGCCTCCACACTCCTCCTTCCCATTGCAGCAGCGAAAGGGCAGCAGCAACGATAGGGCAGCAGCAGCGAAAGGGCAAGCAATGGCGTCGGCAGGTAGGCAGCGTACCCGCAGAAGACTCGCAGTGACGGCAGGCAGCGTCCGTGGTGAAACTTGCGAAGGCTGGGGCTTGGCTTCATCGCCGATCATGCAAATGCATCGTCGCCGGCTCCGGGCTTCATCGTCCCGGACTCTGACCACCGTCTCCGATTACATCTTCCATCTCACCGCTTCCTCTGCTGGTATTCCCCTCTCTCCCTTGATTTTGGTAGTAGCACGTAGAGGATACCCTCCTCGACATCCTACAAGCGGCGGCGAGAGATCTTGAATGAGGGAGAAGATGGGGAGACTGCCGGGAAGTCGCCGGGTGAACGGGACACCAGGAGGCCCCGGCCTGTCCGCTGCAGTTGCTGCGCCGCAGAGCCACTGATGGTAAGGCAGCCCCTTGCCTGTTCCTTGTTCTTCTTCTTCTTAGAAGCAACGACAGAAAACCGCTCTTTCTCGACATCACACCGACTCCTCAGTGGCCATTCAGCAACCGAGCCTTCGAATCCAGACTGCCACCTCCATCTCCACCGTTCTTCCTCTCTCTCTCTCTCTCTGGTCAGTGATCGGTGAGCACTATGTACTCTCTCTCTCACTCCCCAATCTCTCTCTCTCTCTCCCCAATCTCTTTCTCTCTCTACTTAACCTCTCCTCTCTCTGCTCAACCTCTTCCTCTCTCTCTCTCTCCACCCAACTGACTCTATCTCTAAGTGTGGGTGCTGTTTGAAGGATACAAGATAGGGAAGAGAGAGAGAGAGAGAGAGAGAGAGAGAGAGAGAGGACTGAACAGGGGCATCAGACAGTGAAGAGAAGAAAATAAGGGGAAAAAGAAAAAGCTGAGAGGTTGGAGGAGGACCAAGTTAATGATTGGAAGAATCACACAAGATACATAATTATGCTCATTTGTTTGCAATGATTCCTTTTTATTCCCTTGTAAATGAGCAAGAAATTGATCGCATATGAAATCTGAGTTTTCAGGGTAATTATGAGAAGCTGGAAATTTATGCATTTGAGATGGAAGCATAGATTGCATCTTTGGAAGAAAAGTTGATGGCTTCAGTTGGTGAAAGGGAAGAAGCTTTGATAGAAATGGCATACTGGAAACAGAACTGGAAGCTCTGTCCAATCAGTTGAACACAACTAATTCTGAGTTAAAATTGATGGGAGATGAAATCACTAGTTTGGTACCCTCTGAATTTTTTTTCTGTCTGTGATTGATTGTATTATTTTGTATATGTGCATTGTTTTGATATGAGTTTAAGCTTCTTTTTTTCCTTTCTATCCAATAGTGGAGGAAAGTAGCTACCTCTTGGGCTCTTTGGCAGCATGATAGAATGACTGCAGAGGCATCCTATGTTGCCTTTGACTAGTGGAGTCATATTCATCATGACCCCCTGATTTACCCACTTCTGCTGAGGCACTTGTGCAATAAAATGAGCAGGACCTGCTCACGTTCATTTACTTGCCTGGAATCTAGAAGTTTTAGAAAGGACCTATGGTTAGAGTTTGCACCATAATGATTAGTGTTTCTGTAATAACTTCTCCAGCATGGGCCATTGCCATCTCACTGCTGGTTTGAACATGTTTGCTAGTCTTATAAGAGGATCTTCCAATCTGATGTATGTTGTCTTGGGATTCATCCTTGAACTTCAGAAAGTAAAAAAGGAACATTTTACTATTGAAGACAGTTCCTGAGAAGTGTGGGGGGTGGGGACTGAAAGAATTGCCCAGTTGGATTCAGCTGAAATTCTGGCATTCATTTGCACTGATCATTTACCCTTAAGGGATGTTTGTATCTCCTTTCCAACATTGTCTTAAAGAAGTTAACCACATTGTGGATGTTGCTTTTGTTTTAAGTGGAGATAAGGTGCTCTTGGTGCTTTCAGTTGCATAGATGCTGTGATTAGTAGCATTTTAATATATTGCTGATTAGACAGTTTATAATTCAAATGTGATAAGGACAAAAACGAATGTCTTTTATCATGCTTTCATGGGTAATATCTTTTGAGAACATATGCTCATTTAGGGTCAGGGATGGGGATTGGGGGCTTTCTCAAGGAGACGATTGTCGTTTGTGTTCCTTTCTTGTTACTCGTGTTCACTTTTGTCAATGAGAAAGTGTATACTGCTTTTTTCTGGAGAAAGTTACACTATGAAGATTGCCCCTTAATTCTCCTTTCAAAACCTAAAGGTACATTTAGAACTTAGATATTTTCCTCAGACCTCAACATGTTATTGGCACTTGTGATTCCTCTAGGAGCCCATAAGCAGAATGCAGTTCATCATGGAGGGATCATTAATTTACTTTTTTAGTTGTTGGCCTCTGGTGTGGGGATCTCAATGTTAGAATATTTTTATGTTTGAGGTTAATTTGTTATTATATTAAATAAAATATTAATTGAGATGTTATTTAATATGAAATTAGTTGACTGTATGTATATATCAAAAGCAGCAGCCAATTAATCTCACACTTGACCAGATAAATAATTTATCCAACCAATCACATAATATCATCACTCATAGTCGAATGGCCAGGTTACGCTAAAGATGTAGAGCATGGGGCCATATATACCCCCCCCCCCCCCCCCCCCCCACACAACACAATCAATTACCTAGGCATTTGACTGTGTTCAGATTCCCCCCACCCTTTCAATTAGACTGTGAAACATCCTCCCCCTCACCATCAATTAGACATTTCACTGTGTTCAGATTCCTTCCCCCCCCCCCCCCCCCCCCTCTCTTGATTTTTCAATATTCTTCGTGATTCAAATAACCCCTCTCCACTAACATACAAGCTTCTGAGGCCTCATTTGCCACTGCTCAACACATTTATGATGAGGAACCCTCAATGGACAACCACAATGCCTACTTGCTAGCCAAATACAAGTTGGAGGAAGTTTTAGCACAGGAGGAAAAATTCTGGAGGCAGAAATCTAGAATAAAATGGCTGAAAGATGGTGATAAAAACACAGTTTTTTCATGCTTATGCACTATCCCAAGAAGACATTCCCTTGTCTCTACTTATATAAAGATGATGGTTCTTGTGTAGAAGGAAATGAGAAAATTGCAGCCATGTTTGTTGACTGAATTCATCCAAAATGGTTAAAGATAGGTGGAATTTGCCTTATGGATGTCTGCACTCTGCAGTGCATAATGCAAAAGCTAATCTTCCTTAGCTGTAAATTCCATCCATTTAACTTTTGCAAACGTTGAGTTCATGTGTCCCATTA
The DNA here is from genome assembly GCA_014218235.1 of Colocasia esculenta. NCBI lineage: Eukaryota > Viridiplantae > Streptophyta > Magnoliopsida > Alismatales > Araceae > Colocasia > Colocasia esculenta. The sequence continues at coordinate 1,403,631 of CM024763.1, read as the reverse complement.
CAACTACAATTTTACATATCTATAATTGTTTCTAGAATATTTTTAGCCACTTGGAAGAGACATAACCACTGGATCATCATAGGGATATATGTGGGATCTACAACAACAAATTTGTCTTGCTTTCTCATTTATGAGGCCAGTGCTAGTACTAAGGTGGGTTGTGGATGAGGATGAGAGCGGTATTCTTCTTTTGGCAGGTGTGACTGAAGATTCTTTTAGAACATGTTTAACTTTGATTCCTTATGCTTACCTCTTTTTCCAGGGTCCACCAGGAACCGGAAAAACACAGACTATCCTTGGGCTCTTAAGTGTTGTTCTTCATTCAACTCGAACGAGAGTAATGCTCCAAGAGCCCCAAAAGTCTGTCCCACTCTACCTTGTCCTGTTGACACACGAGGCATGTCTTCACATACTCAGTAACGTCGTCTCGCATGCCCGACCAGTTGTACCCCCCGCTTTTGCAAGGCCACTCAAAGTAATTTTGTTTCTGCCTGAAGTAAATTATGAAGTACTGAAAATGGTCTCATTTTTTATTTAAAATATTAATGTATATTGTACTTAATGCAGGAGTGGATTTTCTGTTTTGAAATACAAGGATGAACTACCTCTTCAGGACAACTACACTTTGATTCCTTTAATCTGCTCTTAGCTTTTGTAATTGCAGCTTTGATACTTATTTATGTGATACAAATATTATCTTTTTCTTTTCGTTGGATAGTTCCATGAACCTATTAAAATGAATGAAGGAAAGGTTGTACAATGATTGTATCAATATGTTCTCAAAAAAATCCCCCTTATACAAAAACATAATGTCATTGTCCTTATACAAAAACATAATGTCATTGTTGAGGCAGTGGAACTGCAAACTTCCTAATCAGTCCAAAAACAAAAGTTCCTTCATCTTGCCAAAAGTTCATGCTCCACTCTCACATTATATTGCTAGTGCAAGTGATCACCCTATCAGTTGATTGGATTTGTTGCCTAGACATCCTAGTTTATATAAGTGAGTTTTGGAATGAGCCTTTGATCTATATGACAATAAACTAAAAACAGTTGCATGAAATATGTATTTATTTCCTAGGATTGTGATTCTTCACTATTTCTCTGGAACACTCGGATGTATGCATGCTATGATGTTGGTTCATATTGTTGATATTAGAGGACCATGCTTCACATCACTTCCTTCGTGGTAATTCACACAAATTAATGCTTCATTTTTTGGTGATTGTGATGTGTAGATTTTATCATTAGACAAAGGCATCACCTTGGTTAGGTGGTGTTAATCCCAGAGACCTAATTTTTCCCATTGATGGTGATGATGGTTTTTTTCCCACAACTAGGAATGAGTTAGTATGTCCCTTTATTATCTCTATATTTCTTCTTAATTATTTTTTTAATGATCTTATTATGTCCATTTCAATCTACATGCAGAAACCTAAATTGTCAGCTCCAATCGCAAATATCGAGTCCATGTGCTTGTATGTGCTCCTTCCAATTCTGCACTCGATGAAATAGTCATGCGGCTTCTACAAACAGGTCAGAAGTCATCATGCCCTACACATGCTACATGATAGTGATAATGTTATGCTTTCTGCCCACCTAGTTTAAAAAATCCCCAACTAAATTTGTCTGCTCACCTAGTTTAAATCTCCAACTGTTGAAGGCCAGAAAGAGCCACCAGAGAGTCCCAAAAGCCTTTACCCTAGGCACCATGCTCTGCCTCTTTTATATCACAAACGTTTGAATAAATATTCACATAATTTAAAATTAAGTTACACATCATATTAGTAGGCTCAACATCCTTTGAGATTGGAAAGGTGTTGTAGAAGATTCAATGTTGGTAAGAAGCCATGAACTAGTATACTGTGAATCACTTCATACCTAGGACACTGCCTTTTGAAGCATATCCGATTCTATGCAGAAAATTTCTGACAATCTTTTTATATTTTTCAAAACTTTCTTTTCAGATGAAAGGAGGAGAATGCTTCCTTGAAGGCCATAGATTTTGGTCTGTCAGATTTTGTGAAGCCTGGTTAGTTATAGAAACCACCTAAATATGTTTTTTCTCTTGAACTTTCTTATCTTCTAGTTTGGACTTAGACCTATTGACTATCATGATTGGAGGTTATGAAGAAAAATTGGCATGTGATCTTTGTGGATATATGAGAAGAATTGGAATGTGACTCCAAAAAACAAATGTAGGCCCTCCTTTTGATGTTTTTCTTATGATATTCTAATGTTGACATAATTCTCTTTATGAGAGTGCTGCAATGATTGTACTCATTCCTGATTGTTTTCTGAATTCTTCCAACATGGTGGCACCATCACATTGAACTGTAAAATATGCTAGCATGTTGCATAATTTAGTCCAAAATAAGTACAAAATACTAAGTACTGGGTAATGTGCTTACACTTTTTTTTCTTTCACATAATGTAGCAACAGTGCAGAGATGCCATGGTTGTACTTGTCTTGTCTTAAGTATAGTCATTAGCTCATTTTGTACTTGTCTTAAGTATAGTCATTAATGACAAAGATGCCATGGCTGTCATGAATGAGCACTTATCAGTGAATCTTCCTCATATTATAATCTTGATGGAGGGCATGATACAGATCTTAATACAAATTAAAGGTCTATATATAATTTCAAAGTATACTAAATTCTGTTTATTTTTTCATGTATTTTTTTCTTGTTCTTTATTTTATAAATGTTCAAAGTACATGCATATTGGAAAGTACCCCGTTTGTGTCATCGACAATGTCGCAAACCGGTAAGAACTCTTTTTCTACTCTAACTTATCTTGATAGCTAGCTAGCATTCCCATTCTAATGACTGTTCTTCAAGTATAATATGATGGATTTTCTTACCATGGACTTGTGTTTGAAACACTGTAGCAATGCCTCTCATATGCATATATATTCATGTTCTATGCATGCTTCTTTACCTTTTTCCTTGTGTAGGTTGATTGTTATCTGCACTTATAATTTTTTATGATAAAAATACATCAAATCCATGATCAGAAAATAGAATAGCTGACAACCCAGGTTATGAAGGGCCTTACGTTGCATGTTTTAGTGGGAATTGATTTCCTTGGCTTAATCTCAAATATGTGTATTGAGGATTGTAACAGTAGAATAATGAAACCAAAGACAGAAATATGAGATTCATGCCCTAAACCTGAATAAGTGGTCAGTAGCCAACTGGTTCACCAGCTATATTGTCAGTTTCATAATTGCATTTCGTTTTAGATCTGTCTTTGAATGTTTGAGATTCTCAAATATCTTTGTCAGTTGTCTTTGCTTTTTTTACTAGTCATGTTACTTGTTCCTGCTAATTATGGATTCAAACAGAAACAAAGTAGTTGATGAGAAGTTTATATATATGATCTAAATAAATTTTATGGACTACAAACCAGACTTAAGAGTTTAACGAGAAATCCTAAAATCCTAACATTGTAAACAGTTATGTATCTACATATATGTACATCATACATTGCCAATGCATGCAGGTCCGCTAATTTCTGATGAGAAGATGAAAGTTTCCTTCTATGATCTTATTTTTTCTTCTTCTTGTGTCTATTTCCTTCTCTTATATTTATTCTTAACATGGGGCTTTTTTATTTCATTTTAATGGCCACCGCAGGAAGGTTATCGCACATTTCAAGGTGGATTTTGAAACTTCATCGGCTTGGGTAAGCTTTCCTTTCTATTCTTATTTTTCCTCCACAAACATAATATTACTTCCCAAACTGCTCCCTTCAAACCGTGTCTGACTTGTAAGAGTGAGCAGATACACTAATAGCAGCTGCTTTTAAATAGGCCTCGTTACAGTTATAGCCCAACCATAGGTGATGGAACAGACGGGACAACAACAGATAGAGGGAGGGAAAATAGAAGGGGGTTCCGATTATATCTGGTTACAGGGAGATAACCATCAACTCATCAAGTTACCCCATGCAAGAGATTAGAGATGTCATCCTCCAAACTCACAAGCTACTACTTAAATCTTTTTAATTCCGCTTGCCAGCCACCTCACATCTGAAGTAACCCAGTCATGCAACCCATTTGAAGTAACCTAGTCACTTCACATCTGAATTAACTTATGTCCTATAAATGTATACAGATCACTTCACATTGCAGTACCAGCAGAAAATAACACATGGCTCAATCCATAGAGAGGCTACTTGGGAAAACCCTCTGGTTTATTCTCTGTTTTGTCGCAAACAAAGCAGAACAGGAGACCCTCCATTTGTATCAGGAGCAACACTGTACCGGTGTTACCAAACATCACTTTTAGTTGATAGATAATTATACCTGGATATTACATAATCATGTCACACTCATATTTTGAGATAATTTTCAGTCCTGTATATTTTTGGAATCACATCTATATCTTTCTCCCTTTATTGCCCACTTGCATTGATCCTGAGAACATAACCATATAGATAGTGACCTGAGTGTCTCAATTTGAGTGAGATGCACAAAGAAATAATTCTACTTTCTGTCATGTATAGTACCTGACTACAACTGAGACACCATAGTTCTTTTGTGTGCTGATTTTTTTTCCTCTTTTCTTCCCTTGTTTGCTCTCCCTTTTTTTTTAACCATCAGCGACTCTGCGTTCATGCATTCATGAAATAATTTTAATTTCTATAACTACTCAGATCTGAATTTCATCATGTCATCCATCTGATATTCTGTGGCCCAAAGTTGCTTCCTAATTAGCTTCTTTAAACTGAACACTTATCTTAGAATCTTGTTCTGTTTCTATAACAAACAGTTGGACTCCTTCAAGGATTCATCTAGTACTTTATCTTTCCCAGCTGTAGAAGTGGACCAGAAGACAGAGGGTATTGAGGACTTGGGAGCTGATGAGATAGCAAAAGAGATAAGGAATGTGAAGAGGCAGAACAATATCACACATGGTCTCCTATGTGTTATGATCATCCTCACAGCCATTTGGCAACTCTCATCTTACTAACAATTAACTTCCTCTTTTGAACAGTATGTGAATGTGAACAATGAAGTTTGATGTAATCTTTTATTAACATTATTGTTTGTTAAACGACAATGTTTTTTATATTATTAATGTGTGTGCATTGTGAATGAGTGGGTGTGAATATGTGTGGATCTAAATGAGGATTATGGATCTTTGCCGTCGGACTTTAGCCGACGAAACCCAACTGTAGGGTAACACCGTAATCAAAGGCTATGCTTACGATTTTTGGTTCTATACCTACGGTGTTTGGACGTAAGCAAAACCTGATTTTCCTGTAGTGGCAGCGGCTATTATCCGCCGCCATATAATTATATGGTAGTGGCTTGTCATAGCCGCTACTAAAGATCAATATGGCAGCGGCTTTGTAGCCGCTGCCATATTTTTGCCCCTGTCCGCCTTAAAGCGCCCCAATTTTTTCCCTGCGCGCTCTCTCACACTCTCTCGCTCTCTCTTTGTGCCCTTCGTGACGGCGGACGACCCCCTCTGGCGACGCCCCGACCTCGACGGTGCCGACAACCGGCGACCCCCTCCGGTGACTCCCAGAGCTCCGGCGACAGCCCCCACCCCCCCACGGTGAGTCCCTCCGCCGACGCCCAAACCCTCCCTCCCCAGCCTCCTCCCCTCTGGCGGGAGCCCCCACCCCCATCCCTTCCCTCCCCTCTGGCGAACACACATACAGAGGTTGAGAGGGAGAAGGCTGACCCCCCCTCCCCTCCGGCGGCCCCCACTCCCCATCCCCTCCCTCCCCTCCGGCGCACACACACACAGACGTTGAGAGGGAGGAGGCTGACCCCCCCTCCCCTCTGCGGCCCCCCCCACCATCCTCCCTCCCCTCCGCCAGACACACACACGGACGTTGAGAGGGAGGAGGCCGACCCCCCCTCCCCTCCGGCGGCCCCCACCACCCATCCCCTCCCTCTCCTCCGGCGCACACACACACAGTGGTTGAGAAGGAGGAGGCCGACCCCCCCCCCTCCCCTCCGGTGGCCCCCACCACCCATCCCCTCCCTCTCCTCCGGCGCGCACACACAGTGGTTAGAGGGTGGAGGCCGACCCCCCTCCCCTCTGGCGCACACACACACAGTGAAAATATCATGCCTTTTGAGGTTGACATTTTTTAATTAAAAATCAATTTTTATCATTTCAAATTGCAGGCATGTTATAAGCCGAGGACCTTGTTCCTTTTGTTGAATACTGGTATTTCTTTCCTTCCTTGGCACATCCAGGTAATATGTCTTAGACTATGTACGTGGCACACAAAGGGCTATACGAATCACAGTATATATATACATCTAGCCTTAGATAGGAAACAATTAATTGCCTAATTTTTGTGTTTCTATTGTTTCATTTGTGGGAATTTTTCGTGCTTCATGCTTCTCCTTTGACTTGTTTTGCTAGCAACATGGATGATAAATCTTTCGATTTCAAAACTCCATATATGTATCTCATTGATTGTTTTAATGATTAGTTACTTAAAAACAAAAGTAGGGTGGGGTGGTGCTGGTGGTCTCTACGCAGGTGAGAGATATTTTTAGTTAAATTCTAAAAATATTAACTCAAATGTTAACTCAAACTGGTGACCAAGCTTTTTCACATCCTTCAATTCCAATCTGGAGGTTGTAGCAAATAATACTCATCAACATGGTGTTCAAATTTTTCTTCACCAATGACCAATGTAAGGGATGTGCAGTGAGTGTTACTCCATGAAAGTAGCCACACAACCCCCCTTCCATAGCGATGTTTTGTAGGCTGTCATTTGGCCCGGCCCAATGAGGGAGGGCAACGTCAGGCCCAAACACAAGCCTAGACAACTCTTTTGGGCCAGAAATTAAATTATCCAGTTAAAAAGAAATGTAACACACTCGGCCCATGCTGAGAGTAGGCCATAAGTTTAAGCATTTAGTTTGGAAATTAAACCCATGTATTTAGAATAACATTTGCGCATCGAATTCACAATCATCCACGTGAGGTCGATGAAGATTGAGAAGTATAGAACATAATCTATACTATTATAATAAAACAGTCCTGAATGCTGTCACGTGGCAGCACCAAGATGAATTTTTTTCCGCCATACTTGCTAATATAAAAACTTGTTAATGTAACTTCTCTCCTCTTTTCTTTCCCATTAAAAGCTTCTATTAAACATCTCACTTTTTCTAAAAACTCACATCCTTACTCCAAACTCTTTCCCATTTTACTCTCTTCATCAAAACCCTTCTCTCTTTTTCTAAAAATAATAAAAGGGCATTACATATTTTTGAATAATTCTTTTTATTGAAATTGTTATTAATAATAAATACTATTAACCTCATGTATACGACTTACAAATTTTATTTATTCAAATCAAATAATTTTTCGTGCATCGCACAGTTATAGAGCTAGTATATATATATTATATATATATATATAAGACCCATGTAATGTTTAGGTTTTTTATCCTTTTTTTTTCCTCCCTAGAAATTCTCTGTCTCATATGAACAACAGTAATTGGGTACATGCGAATGTGTGGGATATGCGAGGATAGAAGAAATGGATCCGAATGTGTGGTGAGCCCCTAGTTCATATACAGGAAAATAGAGTAGCCGAGAACATATATACTTCTAGGCGTCATATTCTAAGATCTGACGTATTATTTCTTGCATATGTGAAGAAGTAGCTAGTCTAGGAAAAAAAAAGGGTGCACTGGCCCTGTATTTCTGAATTTCACCTACTAACACGACAACCAGTAGCTGACAGAAAAAGATTTGGAGGAGTAAGATTTGGAGAAATGGAGAGGACTACCTACTTGTCCATGGGACCGCTACGAACCTTCACGAAGGCCTATTCACACTCAGTGACTGCTCACAGATGCATGTTTGGTTCATCCATCTGTGAGGAGTCACTGAGTGTGAATAGGCGTTCGTGAAGATTTGCAGCGACCCCATGGGCAAGTAAGCAGTCCCTCTCCATTTCTCCAAATCTTACTCCTCCAAATCATTTTCTGTCAGCTACTGGTTGTCGTGTTAGTAGGTGAAATTCAGAAATACAGGGCTAGTGCACCCCTTTTTTTTCCCTTTGAAGTTGACGATTACAAACAAGACAACTGCATTTTGAGTTTATTTTGCTTTTCTAGTTCTAGCGATCATAGGTGGTTATTACTTTTGAGAAAGTTGCACAAATGTACTCATATTACTTTTCTAGTTCCAGCGAGCCTGGGTGGTGGCTCATATTTATTAAATCCAGCGAGCCTGGGAGGTGGGTCATGTTTAAACTAATCCAGCGAGCTTGGGTGGTGGCTCATATTTTTTGCAGGATGTGATTATATGAGTGAATGTCATAGATGTATAGTAACTGCTTTAATTTACAGGATGTATGAATGAGAAGACGGAGAAAGCATAAATATTCATGAGTGAGATGAGTGGACCTTTTTTTTCATTTTTTTCCGTTCAAGACTTGTGTTAGGATATATGATTTTACTGTCTTTTGATAGTAATGTCATATATCGAGCATAAAGTCTTGAATTGTCCAAGTTGGATAGTCTATGGATATTTGATTCATCTGTACATTCTTAATTTATTATATGTATATTGTGATTGTCTTAAATTTTGGTAGCGTCTCTTCACTCTTCTCCGATATACCAACTAATTTTAACTGCTCTTCTTGTCACTTGTATTTCATACAAGTGACTTTCTGAGCATAGTTAAAATTAGTAAATTTGGGATATATTGGAGAAGTGTGGGGAGATGCTTCTGAAATTTTAAGACATCTCAATACACAATAATAAATTAAGAATGTACAGTTGAATCAATATCCATAGATGAGCAGGAATTTTTGTAGGCACCCCTTTTTTTTGTAGGAATCTATGCAGACATGTATGTGTGCGGAATGTATATGTGAAATGTCACGTTCTAGCAAAACTACATTTACCGAATATGACAGATTTTATACACAACGAGTAACACACAGTTCATTCATAACAACTAAGTTTGCGGAAATTTTTACATGATACTCCTCATTTTAGTCTAAATGAGGATCAAACAAAAGTAATTGTAACCTTATTACATTCTCACTTATAACTACAAAGTAAACAAAAACTAACTGCATAGCACTTCTTGATATAAAGTGGTCCTCTTAACACTCAAATCCCCCTTAAGCAGTACCTCCATCTCGTTCACCTGAAATATAAATTGAATGAGCTAACTAGCCCAGTAGGAATCAACTCTTCTAAAAGGATTCAGACATAAATATATCCAAGGTAGAATGAGTAAAGATCGTTACCATGGTGTGTTCCAATGACGAAAACGAGATCATTCAATAACATGTGTTGAACAAGCACCTGTTGGAATTAGAATCAATAATTCAGGATGATACTAGAGTTCATAATCAAATACAATATCACACGCACAAGCATGACATGATGACCAATCAGGCACGATTGATGCATGCCAACATCCATGACGTCCTTATCGCCCCCGCGCGGCCACTGACGAATTCGGGTGCTCTCCCTGGGACTGAACCAGCCTTATTTGCCTGGCATTTTTCTCGATGTGTCCCAAGACTCGCAAAGTGTCATCATTACACACTTATCCTTGTAATGAATCAAGGTATACAAGGATTCACTCATGAATCACACACAAATTAAGGAACTCTGTTCCTTTACTAATTTCAGAATTTGGAAATCTCACAAGAACAACTTTGTTCGGAACTTTGAAGAAATGGTTCATGGTGAAATAAAAGTAACATGACTAATTCTTGTAGATGTTTAGGTAGTAAAAACCACAAAACTTAGGTGGACTATTGGTTGGAACAATTGAGTAAGATTTGCAACAAGAAACAGGGCCAACTAGACACTAGAATCATGTCCCTGTCAGTACCTGTCGACAGGCTGAAGATGGATGTCGACAGGGGCTGATTTCCAGAGACAAGTTTTCAGTTCTGTGGAGATCTGTCGACAGATCCTAATGGGGCTGTCGACAGTTCTAAACAGGTGGCATTTTCTGGTTTCAGGAAATGGCTTTCTGTTGACAGCAGAGATTTCGTCTGTCAACAGATCCTGGGTAAACTTTCAGAAATGGTTCCAAACCATCTAGAAATGGTGCTAACAAACTCCTCTATCATTCCTAACATGATTAGGACCTTAGGAAAGTGTAACTTAGCTTCAAACATGAAGATTACATGACAAGAAATGGAAGAAGACCATGGAACTCAATTCACATGTGTGGTTAGCAACAAGTTAAATTCAAGGAAGACGGAATGGAAAGCCGTTCTCTTAGTATCTCTTCTCTTTTTCCACTAAACACTTATCAAGTTTATTCACTTAAGACCTCCATGATCCCTTAATAATTTAATTTCCCGAAAGAGAAAGAACCATCATGGTTCTATCTACACTACACAAGAGTATTGATAAAACTCCAGATTTTGGATCAAGTTGAGGAAGGAAGGAACAATTTGTGACCTCCCATGGATCAAAACTAACTAAAACATGGTGAGGAATATAGTTCTATCATGAACATATTCTCAGAATTTACAGAGTAATAGACACAAGGTAAATTCATTTCAAACAATGAAACTAAGGGTACGTGGAAAGTAAGAGATTTAGGAATGAATCCTACCTTTCTAATATGAAGCTTCCCAAGAAGAAGAGTTGTAGCAGTGGCGCCTCCAAGATGGCTTTTTCGTGCATAGTTCTAATAAAAGCTTGGACAGAACAAGTTGCACGAAGGAGAGAGAGAGATAGCAGTTTACACTAAAATGCTTCTGCACAAGATTAGCACTCCAAAACTACCTCTAATCATGAGATCACTCAGCACAATAGCAGCAGCATATCAGTAGAAAGTTTCAGAAACATAGTTACGAGGTTCTTGGGGTGTATTTATAAGCCCAGAGATCTCCATGCACACAAACACGTTGGTGGTTAACGTGGCATGGTAAGAAGTCTTTTAACCCATGTTTTAACACGTACCCCATGCAAGTTACCATGGCTACACGCATGCAGTAATAATCATAGTCATTCCCAAGTGTGGTGGCTCTTTAAGGGCCTTCCACGTAACCCATCAGAAAATCTCAAAAAATGGCTTACCGTAATTGACCCATAATTCAACTGGTCTAATGATCACTATGCAAACACATCCAAATGGTGTCCGTTGAGTTCAAATTTCAACCATAATCTAATGTGATGGTTTTACAAATTGTAGTGATTTTAGTTTAATTTTTAGATTTTATTTTACAGTAGGTGAAAATTCACCCGAAAAATGGTCGTGTCGACTTAATCTCGAAATCCGTACGTCGAAAAATTTGGATAATTACATTTCCGACTTCTTCACAATTTTCTGGAAATTATGGTGTTCTCGGATTTTTATTTCTTTGTCATTTTCCAGTGTCGCCCTGTGGGAGCGCGCACTTCAATGTACGACACTGGGGTAATGTTCGTTACCACTAATTATACGCAAATATTATTTTTTCCAATTTATGACTATTTCTTAAGTCTAATAACTTTATTACACATGGTTTTTCAATAAATAAAATTTCTAGGGTGTTACATGAAAAATGATCCTCAGTGTACTCCTGATATATACTGTCTGGCACGAACACCTTTAAGGTTTGCTCGTTCACACTCGGGCTATATTGTCAATGGATTCAGGTTTGTACATTATCTATTGATGCAACAAAGGTCACTTAGTTGTCTGGAGTTATTGTCAATGCAGAACTTGAATCCGGATGTGATGGATATTATGGACGTCTAAATGATGTATTGGAAATATGTTTCGATATTCAAAGACGTGTTGTTTTATTTGAGTGTGACTAGTGGGATGTTTATAGAAAAGATAGAGGACTTAAAATAGATAAATATGGAACTATCAGTCTGAACACTCGTCAAAGACTCAATACAGATGAACCATTTGCCCTGGCAAGTCAAGTGGAACAAGTGTTTTATGTCAATGATAACACAACACAAGGATGGATCATTCCTGTCAAAGCACGTCCGCGTGATTACTACGACTTGCAAGATAAGTCTCCTAAGAATGATATAGAACCAAGTGACGAAGCATTTCAGGACAATCTGATTGATGTTCCGATTAGAGGAGAAATTCAAGATGTGGATCTATGTCAAGAAAGTAGCGTAAGAGTGGACGATTATATTGATATGTAGGTGATTTATTTACGTTAGTATTTATATTTCATTTTTAACACAATTTTTTTAACTTGTTATGTTTACATATGTAAGACCCTCGAATTTCTGTCACATTTATTTGTATTTATGTGTGAATGTTGTACTTGTGTATGTATGTACATATTTACGTACGCATTAGTTAGTATAATTACGTATGCATGTGTTTATATTAAGCATAAATAATATATATATTGCATGATGATAGTATGGATACTATACCATGTACATATTGCATGCATATAAGCTTGGTATGCATGGTTTTCTGCATAATTAGGGTTCTGGCCGAAGGTCACCTTGGCGTCAACCCCAGGCCGTTGAGCTGGTGTCAGCGTCCAGACATGGACGCCAACACTAACTCCGGCGTCCAGAGATATGGACGCCAACTTCTCTGGCCTGCATGCGCAGCAGAGCTGCAAACTTCTGAAACAAGGCATGGCAACCATTGGGGGGATGTCCCCCAACGGCTCTAAGGCTGTCTAATCGGCATGGTGAGTGGGTGAGGGGCTCTCCTACACCCTGAACCCGAGTTGGCCTCTCCCCACTTCTCATTTCACCCTTGCAAGAGGAGAGAAGAAGAGAGAAAAACCCTAGAGCATTCTGTGAGAAAACCCCATTTTAGAACCCTCAAATCCGACCCCCTGGAGCTGGATTTGGAGATCTTCTGCAACAAGGAGGAAGTTAAAGCAAAGGGGAAGGCTTCTCCATCATCCCCTCGGCGTGGAGATCACCCAGGAGCCCGGAGGAAGGCGATCTTGGAGGCACTTCTGCAACTTCTTGGAACTGCCCAAGGAGGTCTTCTTCGAGCCATAAATCTCTTGGAGGAATTTTAGAGAGGCAAGTGACCTATCTATGGTGTCCCCGTATGAGTCTAGGTGGGTTTTGATATTTTTATGGAATTTTCCTCGAGTCCTAGACCCTCCAGTTCACCCAAGATTTAGAGCTTGGGTCTGTGTTTCTGCACAGACCTGAGTAGACGGCAAGGTCCCTGGACGCCCAGTTCATCCTTGGCGTCCATCGACCATGCCGCTGACCCTGAGTCAGCGGCCAGAGACCGCCGTCTAGTTCTTCTGGACAGAACAGTGAGCTGTTCTGTCCCTCTTGTACATTAATTTCGGTATGTTTTATGCGATGAGGATATATTGTACACCTTATACTCTACGTATATTGTGCATTGTGGTTGTGGGTGAATGTGGTGTATGTGGGGTAATGATGTCTTGTAAACTTGCGAGCATGACTTGTAGACCATTTTGCAAAATCCATGATTTATGACTTAGATTAATGTGAATGCCTTAGTTTCAGTTTGATCATGAAAAATAGTGGGTCAGTATATGTGTTTGCAGATTTTAGAAAATTACACATGCTTGTGAAATTTGTAAATAAGCTCGGTTCGAAAAAAAAATGAGAACATGTAAAAATGGTTGTGGTAATTGATTTATAGATGTATGAATTAGGGTGATGTTGTATTCTAAAATTATGCATATACATTAGTAGTCTCTGTGCAAAACAGTAAGTGGATAAATTGCAAAATGTGTTAGACCCATGTTAACTTAAGTTGTTAATAGCATGCTAATTAGGTGTTTTATTTGCTGTAAATTCCATGAAGCTCAGACAAATCTGAAAAATTGAGGGTATCATCTTGAACTCGAAAAAAGCATGTGGTTAAAATTTCAGGTCATTTGGGTCAGTAAATAAAAAGTTATGTGTTTTCATGTGAAATGTGATAATTCGTGCATATGATCGAAATGTGATTAGATTTTGTTTAAACCCAGTATGATTAATGTGTTTACTGTGTGTTAAACCTTGAAATTTGTAGTATCATGTTAGGAAAAGAAGAGATATTAATGTGAGTGAGAAAGTGAATGAGATGAAGAGTGTCAAGTGTAAAACCATGTGTAAAACGGTAAATGTGTAAAAGTGTAAATTGTGCCAATGTGATACTGCTTCCGAGAAGGCAGTGGAGCCGTATTAGGGAAAAGTCCCCCTGAGAAAGTTCATTGTGTTAAGTGACCCTAAGGGCATTAGGGGGAAATTCGGGAGGTGGACAAGTACCACTGGTTAGGGTGGAGACTTGTTCTCCCGGTCTGCGCAGTCCAAGAGTCGCCATTGGAATGCCTAGATGGCGTCTATGTGTAATGTGATGTGTATATGTCCTTCTTTGGTGGTTTGGACTATGTGTCACAGCACCTAAATATGTGTAAAGTGTAATGTGAAATGTGTATGTGACCATGTGTAAATGTGTAAGTGACATGTGAATGTGTATGCGTAAAGTGTAACCACGTGAAAAGAGGGAATTTATGTAAAAGAAAATGTGAAATTCTGGATGTGTAAATGTGTTATTGAAACCCATGTGAGACTAAATCTGAAACCATGTGAATTCAGAAAATGCATGTTATTATTCTTATGTTTATGTGTGCAAAAATGCTTAGAGTCCATGTTAGGGACAGCAAATGAATATGTGTGCAATAGCATGATAGATTAGTTATGTGATATGTTTTAAGCAACGTTGTAGCTCTCACGTGTAGATTTATAGCCATTGAATCATGTGAAATCAGCAACCTAAAGTATGTAAAAAGGTTCATGTATGTGTTTAAAAATGTGTAAAACCCATGCTAGTTGCGTTACCTTTCGTGCATGTAAATTGTTCATGTTGATAGCTCTCATGTTTGATTCTTTAAAGATTAAAGCTTCATGAGTAAATTGAATAGAGACCATGTGATAGGTGAAGTTTATTTTAGAAATCTGAAAGCATGAGTTATGTATAAAATTGTAGAATGTTCATGATAGGTTGAAAACTTAAATGGACTAGCATGCTATGTGCTGCAAATTGTAATGTGCGTGTAGAAACCACTAGGACTTGTACGTGTATATCATGCATAGTGTTACTTGCTGAGTCCCTGGACTCACTCCTTGCTTTGGCGTACAGGTATAGTTGGTGACACAGTACCCTCGGAGGAGGCAACAGAGACGGACTCCGAGCGTGGAGACTAGCCAGTTTTTGAGATCTTTGTGATTGTGTACTTCATAGTATGTACTTGAACATTGTATTAGAATTATCATTAAAAGAATGTAATATGTGGACATTTTGTATTTCTATTTCAGCAATTTAATTCATGTGAACTTTAGTTCCTTTTTGCAAATTTCAAATTGCATGTATGTTTAATGTGGATGATGAATGAATGGAGATAGTTCTCTTTTACTTCCGCTACTCTGGTATATGTATTCACGTGTATCTCAGCTGTTTGTATCGTTGGGTAAATGTCCCATTGTGAGGACTCTCGCTATACCGACGTGGGTCGGTATGACCGTACCGGTGTATCGAGGGCCGTCACAACATATTTACTTACAATTTTTTTAACAGATGGTTTCCGGTAGTGAGCGCTCTTCTCGTGATGGCTCACGCCTACGGAGGCATCGGACTCTATCGATCCCTCTCCCTCCCACCTCTCAGGTGATCCCTCCCCCTCCCACATCTCAGGGGCTCCCTCCCACTCCCACCTCTCAGGAGCTTCCTCTCCCTCTCACTCTTCAGCAGATAGCTCCCTCTTCCAGCCCTCAGGGCTCTTCGGTGGCATCTACATCTTCTGTAGCAGGTTCATATTTTAATTTCATGTAACTTTTATATTCATTGTTTAATAGATATTCTCTAATGATGTTTAATGTTTATATTTCAACAGGTCCATCTGCACTGTCTGCACCATCTTGGGGGAGGGGCACTGGCCGTCGAGGGCCGCAACTAGGGGAGTTACAGAGCGGAGGCTCCCTGATGGATAACAATGGAATGTCTCCCTCATCCGAGGATATGGCGTGGGCCCTACTGCAGATCACTTTACGAGTTTCATGGGCGTTGTATCAAAAATGTATTGTAAGATTTGGCAAAAAGACTTTGCGAAGCTGCCTGTTGCGACTCAGGAGTTGATATTCAGAGATCTTCAGGTAATT
This sequence comes from Colocasia esculenta, assembly GCA_014218235.1. NCBI lineage: Eukaryota > Viridiplantae > Streptophyta > Magnoliopsida > Alismatales > Araceae > Colocasia > Colocasia esculenta. The sequence goes on along the minus strand of CM024763.1, from coordinate 1,387,545 downwards.
ATTGTTTAAATTGAATAGTATATATGTATATATTCTTGTTATAATTGAGTGACTTTGTTTTGCAGTTGACGTACCAGTGGGAGCGAACAGAGAAAACAGATAGGAGATGCTTGCTCACATGAGCGCCATGCATCGCAGCTGGCGTAGCAAGCAAAAAAAATGAGTAAGTTAATATAGTATTTCATTTTCATATACACTTTATCTTTTAAACTTGTTTATATATTGACAAAAATTTTATTTTTCATGTCAGCATTTTAATGGCAAGTCTTTAGATGATGCGATCGATTGCGTTCGTCCCAGCAGGTGTTGACTCCTCAGATTGGCAAATAATGTTCGAGATGTGGACTACTGGGGATGAGCGTGTAATATTTAAAATGCTTAGAATATAATTGTTTATGATTTATTTGTTTCTTCAAATGGAACAATAACTGCCTATTCTTATCTTTTTAGAGGGTTGCTAACCGAAATAAGCAAAACCGTGCCACTCAGTCTATGCCATATAGACGGGGCAGGACTTCTCATTATCAGTTGATGAATGATTTTGTGAGTTATGTTTTATGAATTTTGTTATCCCTTTTATTCATTAGTTACTTATATGTCTTTAATTTAAACAGTCTAATATGCATGGACGTACTCTGCATCGACTTGAGGTATTCAAGATGGGTCTATGCAAAGACTTACCTGGCGGCAGTGAGAGCTGGGTAGATGAGGAGAGCAGGAGACGATATGTAAGCAACCTTATTTCTATTTATTTTATGTGAATATGTTTTCATTACAATAGTTGTATAATTAATATTTTTTTCTCTACCTTTTGCTGTAGGAGGCTATGAATCAAATGATTGCTCTGTCTGACGTTGATGCCGAGAGCCACACCACAGCAACTTCTGAGGATGCCTTCATTTTGGTCATGGGAAAAGATCGACCTGGCCGTGTTCGCTGTGCGGGTAGTGGAGAGACGTTGAGCACATGGTATGGATCTACAGGAACATCTACCCGTTCAGAGCGAGAAAGGATAATGCAAGAACAATTAAAAGCACAAGAAGAGAAGTTGAAAGCACAAGCAGAGAAGATGAATCAAATGGAAGAAAAGATTTCTCAATTGGAGAATGTAGCTTCGAAGGTGGACGAGATGAGCTTACTCATCTCCCAGATACAGGCGTCACAGGCACGTACCTAGCATGTACCTCCTCCAGTTCAGAGCGATAGCGAGACAGATGAGGTGGCAGATGATTATTTGGATCATGATGATCATGTCTCTTGATTTCCCTCTTATTTTGTTACACTTTCACATTTTCTACTGCTCTAGATATTTGTATAACAATATTTATGTATTATATTGTATGTGTGTGATTGAATGATCCAGCGAGCCTAGGTGGTGGCTCAATAATGTGTGTGATTGAATGATCCAGCGAGCCTGGGTGGTGGCTCAATAATATATGTGATTGAATGATCCAGGTGGTTCATGTACGAATAGAGTGTCGGTATAATAAATAAAAAAAGTTTTTTTTTCTTTCTGACAACTTGTCAGCGGCTGAGAAGCCGCTGCCAAAGGGACATATCTCCGCGGCTACAGGATGCTGATAAAAAGTAAACATATAGCAGCGGCCTCGAAAACTGCTGACAAAAATGTTGTAAGGTAGCGGTTTCAGCCGCTGATAAAAGGGTATATGTCCGCGACTAGTCCCCGCGGCCATAATATGCTAATGGCCACGACTTAAAGCCGTTGTTGTACAGTCTATGGCCGCGGCTCGTAGCCGTTGCTGTAAAATATATGGCGGCGGCTCTTTTCACCGCTGACAATAATTCTTTATGTCCGCGGCTAAAAAAGGCGCAGACAAATGCGATATATGTCAGCGGTGAGAGTAAACCGCTGACATAAGATCTGTCCATGGACTTTTTGTCAACAGTTGTGGCAGCGCTTTCATAGCCGCGGACATACTCTTATGTCAGCGATTTTTATATATTTGTCAGCGGCTCCCAACTGCTGACAAATATTCGTTCTCGTGTAGTGGACGTAGTTCATGGAACATGGGCCCATTAGCGCCTCATCCAGGTTGCAGGCATGGTTCGCGTTCGTGGGTTCATGAGGTTTATTATTTCATTTTATATAGTCTAAACATCATTCAGATTTACACGACTTACAAAGTTTTATACCTTTTGTTGGAAGAAAAATGATAAAATTAAAGTGGCAGACTAATTAGAAAAGCTACATAATGGTCTTTATTTTTAAATTTTTTTTAGAATAATGGGTCGACTGTTTAATGTTATTAACATATTCATCACACATGAGACTCGACATGACAAAAACACAAAAGACAATTTAGACACTCCATCCTACGGGTGCAGCAGCGTCCCAACGGTGTAGTGTACGTATAAAAATGCCCATAGGGCGGCCCATTTAGCTGCAGAACTATCGATTCCTACGTCGCGTCCCGAAAACCAAAATGGGGTGTTGAAACCCGTCGGCAAGGCAAGGGATGTCGATACTTCTATTTAGGGTTTGTTTGGTTATTTGTAAAATATATTCACGAGGAAAAAGTTTTCCAATGATTAACTTTTACATAAAGGTCAAAAACATAATTGTCCATTTAATTCCCACGTAAATATTTTCCCTGAAAATGTTTTCTGATGTTTGTTTTCCCGTAAAACATTTTCCAGAAATCATTTTCGCGTGTTCATTTGTCTGTAAAAAATTTCAAATATTCAACCCAGCTGCAATCCAATAGCAAAGCGGGTAGGAGTCGACGCCTCAACTGGGCTGCCATTACACTGGTCTAAACTATCTTCTGAATGTTCTGATTACAGAATTGAGGGAGCAGAGATCAACAAAAGTCTATTGGCATTGAAGGAGTGTATCAAGGCACTGGACAATGATCAAATTCATAACCCATTCAAGGGAAGCAAACTAACAGAGGTCCTACGAGACTCTTTCATGAGAAATTCCAGAATGATCATGATTTCTTGCATTTCTCCAAATGCAGGTTCTGTGAACACACACTGAATACCTTGAGATATGCAGATAAGTATGACTATAACATATTGAACATAGATAATGAGCAATGCTATGGCTCCACACTTTTTGCTCATCCTTTTGCACTTATTGCATATGTAACAATTTAATCATATGGATTCTGGTAAATATGCCAATTGCCAAAAAGAAAAAGAAAAAGATGTGCTAAGAAGGTGTTTTGAAAGGGAGTCATCTGATCAGATGATTACTCTTATACCCAGTGAGTGTAATATATATGGCTCTACTGGAACTAAACCATACAGTCATTACTCTTATACCCAAGAACTCTAAAATATCTAATGCTAATAACTTCCGGCCTATTAGTCTCTGCAATACCCTGTATAAAGTCATTGCTAAAATTATTGCCGGTAGAATTAAACCCCTCCTAAAGGATCTCATCTCTCAAAATCAAGGAGCCTTTGTACCTGGCCACCAAATCACTGACAGTATAGTGACCGTCCAAGAGCTCATTCATTCTTGGCAGTGCCAAAGAGCAAAGCTAGGTACCTTCAGCTTGAAACTTGATCTGTCTAAGGCATATGACAAATAGGGATCAAGGTGGAGCAATTACAGATCAAGAGGCAAGCCCCTTCGCAATTAATATTAAAACAAGATGGAAGCTTTAATTCCTGAATAATTCACAAGGGAAGCACTACAGAACAAGGAAGAATGTGTACTGGGGGGCATCCACCCATCTTGTTCCATGATCCACATAAAAAATAATTGGATTCCTGAGCACATTGAAAAATTCTGTTTCTCAAAACATCCGTCTTTCACCTGCCTACAATTCATAGTGACCATTGCCCTATAAGTAGGAGCTCAAACAACTCAGTCTCCCCCCCCCCCCCCCCCCCACTTTGAAGTCTCTATCACTGAAGAAATCTATCTTGAGAGGCTCCTTGCGGCTGCCGGTGAAGGGGTCGACCCAACTAGAAAGCTCAAACAACTTTACCAGGACGAAAAAGGGGACCTGGTTCTCGAGCAGCATTAGGTCCCTGCGCATGCGCAGGTAGGCGAACCCGCACCCGACGCTAGGAAGGAGGGTCATCTCCGGTGCTTGCTCCACGACTTGCTTCATCAGGTACTCAATCACGAAGCAGCCGTCGATCACCAGCATCTCCACGAACTCGTCCCTGGTCATGGCGACGAGATGGCCGTACTGCTATAAGGCCCGCTGCTCGCACTGGCGTACGGCCTCCATGTAGTTTTTCAGCCGGTTGTCGGGGCTCCGCCCTAGGAGGTCGCGCAGGTATGAGATTTTTACCTACTCCTTGGGCAGCAAGTTTTCCTTGCTGCGGTGAAAAGGGCCGATGGAGATGAGCTGGGGCTCGTAGCCCTCTCTCTCATGATCTCTGACGATGGGAGGCACCCTCCAAATAGATAGACTATCGCCCGCCGGTGACGTGGGCAGAAGGGCGTTGAGCTCCTATTTGATCTCCTTCGTGAGACGATCGACAAACGAATCTGACGACAACAACACAGGACCAGCACCGGAAGCCATGGCCATCACGACCACCGTAGATCTGTCGGCACGGGGGATCGCGGCGAGAGGCGATGGGGATGGCGTCGAGGGTTCCGGGGTTTCACGAATGTGGAGGGGAAAAGAAGTGTCGAGGGTTTCGGGGGAAAATGGTCTCCAGAATTTTACGGGGGATGCCTAAATCCGGAGTTTAGGGGAAATTTTTTTACATATTTATGTTTTTAGGGATTCCAAATGACTGAAAAAATATCCTTTTCCTGAAAAAGTTTTCGTTGGTGGAGTTTTACACCCAACCAAACAGTTAACTTTGGTTGCTGATCTACATGATATTCTTCTTTTACTTCACATGTGGGATTGTTGGAATTTGGAGGATATTATTATCTTGTAAATGTCCCCTCACATTGGGGGTTCCCCATGTCCGTGTGGCCATTAACTTGCAATAACTGTTACATGTTGAGGGGGAAAAAGGATAATTGAAGAGAAATGCTTCTCTTTCGTTAAAATTACGTCACATTTATGTGATCAGATATACACACAATATATATAGTTGAGGTGGTGGTGGTGGTAGACTTTCGGTCAATGACAATGATTGACAATCGACAATCAATGACCATAGCGACCAATGCTAGTGACTAACAATTGACGACCAGTTGAGCTTAATAATATTAACTTTAGACTTATAAATATTTATTTTAGACTAAATATATTATCCCCAGATTTTTAAAAATATTACGCATTAGGCTTTTATAGTAATGGTTTTAGGTTCATACTTTGGATACATAAATGCTCCTTTAAGATTTAAAAATAGCCATTAGACTTTATAAACTTTTAGCTTATAAATGTAGACTTGAGCTCATAACATTATTGCCTGTCAGCTCTTGCACTAATTATAAGCCTTTCTCATTAGAGAAATATTTAATATTTTTATAGAAAGGGTAGTAAAAGCTACCCGTTCCCTATTCATTTGTTAGAGGGGATTGGCTTCTCTAGGCAACGCATTGCCCCAACTAAGGGTCCATTTGGCTGCATGTAAAATATTTTCATTGAAAAATAATTTTTCGTGGAATAAATTTTACATGAAAAATAAAAATCGTAATTGTCCATTTGATTCTTAGGTAAATATTTTCATTGGTTATTTGTGTAAATAGAAGATTAAAAAATAATGAGAAAAGTCAACAACATTAAATGTAACTTTTATTAGAGAGTTGCATTGGACCACATGGCATAATATGATTCACTCCAATGAGAGGGGGCCACATACCCCTAATTCATGTAAATTTTATTTTACTTTATTTTTAATATTTTTTATAAAATAAAAAATTAAAAAATTTAGTGTAAAACAAATAACTTTGACATAGAGAAATAAAATAAAAACTTAACTTGAATTAATAGTGTTCTACAAATATTTTAATAAAAAATTAAAAATCAAAACAACTAATAAAAATAATTAGATCTGACAAATGTGACTTAAATGAGGAGGAAAAAAATAAAAAAACAACTTAAATGAATAGTGCCTCATATGTTATCACTGTAGCTACAAAAGTGAACTTGAAAATGACATGCGGCCTTTTACCGCCGATGCCAAAATTAAGAATGTTTAGGAAAAAGTTTTCCATATTTTACTTTTCAAGGAAACCAAATAACCCAAAAACTAAAGGTTTCGTTAAAATATTTTCCTGGGTGGGGTTTTCCCTGGAATCAAACGGATAAGCCCCTGTTTGGTATCAGGATAGGAGGGGATATCCATGGTCTATCCTTAAACTTATGCTTGGTATCATTAAATTTATGATGATATCCTAATAGTAAATTAGTTTGAGATATCCTTGAAAACAAGGATATCACACGGGATATGTCATTCCACTTTTTGTGAGAATGATGTATCCCCCCTCATATCCTCCCTCGTATCCTCTCTTTTTTGCCTTTCCTAGGCCCTGCGACGCCGTCCGCCTCGTCTCCGGCTCCACATCATCTGCTCGCCGACGTCGTCAGCCTCCTCTCTGTCGCCACATCGCCTGCTCGGCGATGTCGTCCGCCTCTCTCCGTCTCCACATGCTTGTCCTTGCTTGCCGACGCCATCCGTCTCCTCTCCGGCTCCACATCGCCTGTCTTTGCTCGCCGACATCGTTCGCCTCCTCTCCGGCTCCACATCGCCTATCCTTGCTCGTTGACACCGTCATCTTTGTCTCTCTGGTGAGTCTTCGCCGTCCTGCCAATTATACTTGTTCCTCTCGCCCCCTTCCATCTATGTCCCCTTCTGTGTGCCAAAACGCCTTCCCGTCCTCCCGTTGCCATGGCTGGGGGAGGTGCTGAGGGGGTCCCGGTGAATATGGAGAAGCTGTCATATTGGTTTCTCAAGTGGACAGCGAGGGCGTCGGCGTTGAGGCTGGGGGAGGAGGGGGAGGTGGTGGGAGGGATGGGCGACCGGGAGCTGAGGTATATCAGCCTTCCTTGCTTGCTTTCCTTCATCTGGGTTCCTTCCTTGCTTTCCTGCATCTGGGTTCCACTTCTCTGTTCTTTTTTCTTTCACCAGTTTCCATCTCGTTCGTCAATCCATGACCCTATCTATTGAGATCACACTAAAATTTTTATCAGGTCTAATTGCCCCACTTCCCTGTGTTTTATCTCTATTGCTGGTTCCACGCAATAAATCACAAGATAAGTATATATAATTATCTTCCATCCTTGGACATAGTTGTGCAATCTAAGAAAAGAATTATTTCTGTCATTTGTTCCTTTTTTTCCCATGCTTACTTTTGCAGCATATGTTCTTGTGGCCTGTTTTAGTTTTTTATGTTTGGAGAAATTATGGCCGTGAGGTTCATTATTTCATTCCCAATACTGTATCAAGGGAGTCTTTTCTGTTTATGATTTCATTTTTTACCCATTGGAACTTTTGTTCCACGTCTGAAATCTTTTTCATTTCCGATTCTATATACTTTAGAAGCATGTCACTTTCTTAACTACTGCAAACTCAAAATTTTTTTTCTACATGTGTTAGTGAATACGAGTGTTTTTGAAAGTCTCGTTTCTTTCTGCGCAACATGCTATATTTCTCACTTCAATCTTCATTTAAAAGAAAAGGTGATTTGTTGATGCATCACCTACCCATTAATTTGATCTTATGTCATCTTTCCTCAATCAAAATCCACAATAGCCATTTGGATATCACAAATTTCTGATTTTGCCCGGCAGAGTGTGCTCGGCTTGATCCTTTTTTTTTTTGGAGCATCTGCTGTACTGCTTCAGGATGACACAGTCTTTACTAAGAGTTTAGTTCCATCGCTCTTTGGTAGCTTGTAGACTACTTTTGGAAAACAGATGTGCTCAGGTGCCTGGTCAATTCCACCTGTGCCCAGAACTCCTGGGTTTCCCCATTCGGTAGCTCTGTGCTGCTACTTATGATGCAAAACCACCCGGAAGGACATCTAATACAATGTTGTTCATCTAATACTATGATAATGCTGCACGCTGAGAGGTTGAATCAAAGCACACATTGATTTGGTTCATTTTTTTTAACATGCATGATTTTTAGATACTGTCTTATTTTATTGCATACTTCAGAGGTCATGCATTCATCGAAGACTAGGGTTCCAAATTGGCATAACGATGCAGATCGTGTTTTAGCTGATTTATTTTCTGAACAGCGTGTTAGGCGAGATGATTTTACTAATGACACTTTCACAAAACAAGCATGGAGAACAGTGCATGAGAAGTTCAATCAAGTGTACCATGTAGGGTATAGTCTAGCAAATTTAAAAAATCATCTTAAGAATTTGAAGAGACTATACAGTCTCTATAGGGATTTAAAAAACAGATCTAGTTGGGGTTGGGATGACACAAATCATCTACCAATCCTTGGAACAGTTGACGCGTGGGATGTACTAGTTGCGGTATGTACATTGTTTTCTTATAACATCTTTTTAGAAATAATTCCCAATATTTTTTGATAATATTTCTATGTTTATCCCTTTTCAGAGTAAGAAAGAGTACACTCATATTCGAGACAAATCATTTCTCATATGGGAACAAATAGACCTTATATGTTCCAACAACGTGGCTAATGGACATCTTGCAAGTAGTTTTGTGGCTCAGGAAGATAGTCATCCTCCATCCCAATCTTATCAACAAGATGTTAGTGATGATTATGAGATAGACTTAGATCTGAACACGCGTGGGATAGGTCTAGAGGATGATGCACTAAACTCTATCACTCAACAACCACATGTACAAACAAATGATGAGGCAACTTCACACTCAAAGGACATACCGTGTGCATCTACTAGTAGTCGTAAACGTAAATACAAGTCACAAGTCAGTGTTAAAGCCTTTGACAGGTTATTAGAGTTGGGTGAAGAGAGACTCAAACTTACAAGAGAATTAGTGGAGAACCAGCGTAGGACAATACCACAACAAGTTGATGTTGCATTGCAAGAGTTGTTAAAGGTGGAGGGGATACCCCAACATTATCTTTACAAGGCCATTAATCTGTTGAAGGACAACGATGACAGATGCATCTTTCTTGCTTTACCCAATGAAATGAGACTTGGATGGATATTGTCCCACTTTGAGTGATTTATGATATCCTTTATTTACTTTCACAGTCATTATATTGTTGTAGTGATGTTATATGATTATGCTTTGTTCACTTGTTCATTGTCCTTTTGCATGCTTTATGTTGTTATACTGATGTCATATATTTTTCTTCTACATTATGCATTTATACATGTTTGGTTGCGTAGGTAGGCTTGAAATGGCTTCTTCTCCTTCTGCCACCACTTTTGATCTGGAAAAGTTTTTTTTAGAGGAAGAGGAATATTGGGATGAAGTTGAGCATACAATATTAATTCACATGAATGCACCTAAAACACCCATTTGTAAACAACCAATGCACACATATCAGGGAGAGGGCATAGGTGGGTGAATGAGATTATATCTAGACATGTTGTCCGTTCCTACTCTTGCTTTCGTGTACATCCTACTCTTTTCATTAGGTTAAGAGATGTCTTGGTTCAGAGGGGTGTGCTGGAAGATACAAAGAATATGTCTGCATGTGAGCAGTTGGCTATCTTTTTGATAGAGGTAGGCCATGGCATTGGTAATAGAATGCTGAGAGAATGGTTTCAACATTCTGGGGAGACTATAAGTCGTCATTTCAATGTTGTTCTCAAGGCAATTTTGTCACTTCGGAATGACTACATGAAATTACCCAACAATGATGTGGGAGTCCATGAGAAGATTCATAGTGACCCAAAGTTCTACCCTTTTTTTAAGGTAAGTACTGGTAAATTAAGTAATTATTCACATATAATACATGATACGGGGTGGTCCTCAGAGATCGGACCGTAGTGCACATCGGCATATGCCAAGCCAATGATCTGATCGAAGACCCGATCCGAGTAGTAGCTCGGTGATCGATATTACAGCTCGGGCCTCGGGAGATCGGCTAAATAGAATGACGTCTGCCGAGCTGACTCTACGTATAAGGGATGGTCATACGGAGCCACGCATTCAACTGAGGCAAGTTCCTTCGTCACCTTCGATGAACGCATACCAGCCTGAACTTTCTCCATATGGACTTACACGACCATAATGGAAAGGTCCGGTAATAGAAGGGACCGAAGGTCACGGGCCACGAAGGCCAACTACCCTCACACGATCATCATGGGAAGGCCCGACGATTGCGCAGGTAGGCCGCGCACGATCACCGGCCCTAAACATCCGAGCCCAGTTCGATCGCACCTGCCGCCCATAACTCTGGCCTGCGAAGATTAAGGCAAGATCATGGGTGCATCATGGGAGGGCTTCCGTTAATCCAAACCAAGGGACCCCTATAAAAGGAGAGGCATCCCTCATAGAAAGGTACTCGATTACTGATCCACAAATCCTCCCACTCCAACCTCTCGAACTGACTAGATCGTCGAAGTGTCTTACCACCGAGGAGTCTCGGTGGCCTTGCAGGTATAAACCCTCGGCGCTTCCAGTCTTTCTTTGGGCGTCCCCGGCTCGAGCCGCCTTCGACCCTTCACCGGGACCTTGGCTCACGCTGACCTCATTGCTCAAGCATTAACATTTTGGCTCCGTCTGTGGGAAACTGAACAAAAAAGCTCATCGTAATGGCACCCAAAGGAAAGACAGTGGCGCGCTCCTCAGGCGATGAGATTGCCCCAACTACCACCATCGAAGAAGTTGTCGGAGGAGAGTTCGGCCACGGAGAGCAAGATCCAAACACCTCCTCCTGCCTTGATCGTGTAGAACAGATGATTGCAGGGCTCCACCAAATGCTGGCTCAGATGGAGCAGCAATAGAAGCAACAATAGTAGTAGGCGGCGGCGGCACTGGGCGAAGTGACAAACTGTCCGGCCTCGCATGCGGCGGCCGTTCCCAATGACGTCAGAACTGCAGAAGACTGGGCGCCGCTCCTGGCTATGTCAGCCAGCCACCTCGGCATCCAGGCGCCAGCGCCCACCCCCTCGACGCCAGCCTTGCAGTAGGTCCCAGAGGTGCCTGTGGCCCCCATCGCGGCGACAGAACAGGGCGCACCAAGGACAATCGAGGTCGATCATTTCTCAGCCGAGTCGACTCCTACCCCGACGAACCTTCTAATGGCAGAACCTCACTGGAGAAGCGACCTCCAGGAGATGAACAGGAAGATAGAGGCCCTGTAGCGGGGATCTCGTGTCCCCTCGGTGGCGACGCTACTCTCCACCTCACCATTTGTCGATGAGATAACCTCAGCTCCGGTTCCCACGAAGCTATAGCTCCCAAAGTTCTGTCGATACAACGGGACGACTAACCCCATTCATCATCTTGATAATTTCCAGGGGGGCAGGTCTAGATGGTGAACCTTTTTGATGCGTTGAAGTGCCAAGCCTTCATGTCCACGCTCGATGATGTAGCGTTGCAATGGTTCAAGGCATTACCAACACGGTCGGTGACGAGCTTCCCAGACCTAGTGCAACACTTCCTCGACCACTTCTACAATACGGTGCAGCACTCCTTACGCACAGACGACCTGTGGCTTGTCGCACAAAAGGAGGGCGAGTTGTTCCGTGACTACGCCAAAAGGTTCCAGCTCGAGGTGATGAAGATGGTGGATCTCGATCTGAAGACGATTGTCAACATTCTGACGAGGATCTGCTCCAATGCGCCGTTCGTACCGTCCATCGCGAAAAAGTTGCCTGTGAGTCTCTCCAACCTCCTTTCTCGCATGTAGAAGTACGTAAAGCTGGAGTCCACTTTCAGCGCAGCCGGAAAGCTCAAACGCTCGTCAGAGCCGGGGTCCACGAGCAAGGCACTCGAGTCAAAGAGGCAGAGAAGAGAAGATCCCCCGGCATGTGGAGAAAGACGGCCTAATCTAAGCCGCCGACCAGATGAATCTCGCCGCATCTGAGATCTGCCTCACTTCGGCAGGATCCTGTCCGAGATCCTACCAATCATCAAGAAGCTGCTAGAGTTTTGACACCCTGAGCCGATGACCAGGCCCCCGTCGGGGTGCGGAGCCAACCTCTACTGCGACTACCACAAAGACTTCAGACACACCACCGACCAATGCCGAAGCCTTAAGGTGCAGATTGCGGAAATGCTGCGGCACGGCATCATCAAAAAAGACGTCGTGGATGGGCGCCAGAAGGAACATACCCCCAAGGAGGAGCGCGGGGTGCATGGAAACAAAGGAGCAGTGCTGGTTCTGGCCGGAGGCTCAGAGAGTGGGGGTGACAGCGGGAGAAAGCGAAAGGCCTACGCTTCGGCGGTGGGTCCGAGCTCGGGCTGGAGCAGGGGCCCCGGGGGGTTATAACCTTCTCCGAAGAAGATGTAGTCAGACTAAGTCTTCCCCACGATGACGCGCTGGTTATCCATGCCAACATTGATGGATATGATGTACACCACATACTAGTTGATAATGGAGCTGTGCCAGATGTCCTTTTTTATTACTGCTTTGTGAAGATGACCCACCTGAGCTCCGAGCTCAAGCCAGTCGCTACACCCCTCTTCGGGTTTAGCGGGACTCTAGTGAATGCCGAGGGGTCAATCAGGTTGAAAGTGACGCTCGGCACCTGACCTCGTCATGTAACGGTTGAGGTCGACTTCCTTGTGGTGAAAGTGAAGTCGGCCTACAACGCGATTTTTGGTCGGGGTCTGTTGGGGAAGCTAGGAGGGGTTTCGTCCACTTATCACCAAAATTTGAAGTTTCCCACATCGAACGGGATAGGCGAGGCCATGGGAAACCAGACTGAGGCCCGTTGGTGCTATGTAAACTCAATAAAAGCAAAAGAACCAGTCGTTTCAGAGTATGAGCCTGTATATGATGAGAATGATGTAAGGCATGAGCCTGCCGAGCAAACAAAGCGAGTTGAGATCGCAGAGGAAAAATCAGTGGTGATTGGCGTCGAGCTCCAGGAGTTGGAGGCAGATCTAGTTGAATTTCTCAAAGGTAGCAGTGACGTCTTCGCATGGGCAAAATATGACCTCCCGGGGATTGACTCGAAGGTTATTCAGCACCACCTGAAACCCCAGAGCTCGGCCGGTACGGCAGAAGAAGCGGCCCTTGTCAGCTGACCGACAGGAGGCGGTGGACGACAACCTAGCCAAATATATGTGTGCAGGTACTGTTCGAGATGCCTTCTACCCCGAGTGGGTGGCGAACGTCGTCCTCGTTAAAAAGGCCAATGGAAAATGGCGTGTGTGCATGGACTTCACCGACCTGAACAAGGTGTGCCCAAAGGACAGCTTTCCTCTTCCTCGCATAGACCAGCTCGTCGACTCTACGGCGGGACACGAGCTCCTGAGCGTCCTCGACGTGTACTCAGGATATCACCAAATCAGGATGGCCCCCGAAGACGAGGAGAAGACGCATTTACCATGGAAAAAGGTCAGTATTGCTTCACCTGAATGCCTTTCGAATTGAAGAATGCAGGGGCGACATACCAGAGGCTCGTCAACATGATGTTCGAGCAACAGATCGGGAAAACAATGGAGATATACATTGATGACATGTTTGGTGAAAAGCCAGCGAGCCGAGGACCATGTTCGGATCTGGCCGAAACCTTCGAGGTGCTGTGGCAATACTGCATGAAGCTAAACCCCAAGAAGTGCGTCTTCGGCGTTCGCGCTGGGAAGTTCCTCAGCTACCTTGTCTCAAGCCAAGGCATCGATGTCAACCCCGACAAGGTGCAGGCCATCATCGACATGACGGCTCCAAGGACCGTCAAAGAGGTACAAAGGCTTAACAGCCGCATCACCGCTCTGAGTAGGTTCATGTCTAAGTCGGCCGAGAGGTGCAAACCGTTCTTCGACGTGTTGAGAAAAGGGCGGTTCGAGTGGAGTGATGATTTCCAAAAAGCCTTCGACGAGCTCAAGGCCCATCTGGCCAATGTACCCACTCTTAGTAAACCTGTTGTAGGGGAGGAGTTGTTCTTGTACTTGTCGGCCACAACTCATTCAATCAGCTCGGTGCTCGTACGAGAGGAGGAGCGAAGGCAACTTCCCATATATTATACGAGCAAAGCCTTGCGAGGAGCCGAACAGCGCTACTCCGACCTCGAGAAGGTAGGATACGCACTAGTAATGGTGGCCCGATGACTCCGACCGTACTTCCATGCTCACAAGATTGTGGTCCTCACCAACGCCTCCATCAAGCAAGTGTTCTGTCGACCCGAGGCCTTGGGGAGGATGGCCAAGTGGGCTATCGAGCTCGGTGAGTACGATATATCATACAGGCCTCGGTCACCATCAAAGCCCAAGCCCTAGCCGACTTCATTTATCAAGGAACGTCAAGGTCACCTGAAGTTCAGGAGATCGTCGCTAGCTAGAAGGTTTATGTGGACGGGCGTCTAACTCTCAAGGCAGCGGGGCGGGAGTCGTCCTGCACTCCCCAAAAGGCCTCGTCTTAAGGTATGCAATTTGTTTCGGCTTCTCCACTTCAAATAACGTAGCCAAATATGAAGTCGTGATCTCAGGACTCAGAATGGCGAAAGCATTGGGTGCAACGAGGGTTCAAGTCCACAGTGACTCTTAGTTGGTCGTCAGTGAAGTCTCGAAGGAGTTCGAGGCAAAAGAAGAAAATTAAGCTCGCCTAGTACATGGCTGAGGTATTGAGGATGATGGGCGAGTTTGAATCGGCAAAGCTGCTGAAAATCCCCTGAGCCGAGAACTCCCAGGCTGACGCACTGTCCAAGTACGTGGCTACCTCGGAACACAAACAGGAGTCTTCTATGCTCGTGGAGGAACTCAAGGAGCCTTCGGTGGGATCTACCGAAGTCTTATGCACCAAGTCCGAGCCAACATGGATGACTCCTATCGTCGAGTACATCCGATATGGATAGCTCCCGAAGGACAAAGGAGAGGCGCTACAGGTAAAAAGATGAGCCCCAAGATTTGTTATGATCAGCAGTGACCTCTACAGGAAGGGCTTCAGCTTCCCACATCTGCAATGCGTGGGCCGAAGGCAAGCCGAGGAGATCGTCGCTGAGGTACATGAAGGCACGTGTGGAAGCCATAAGGGACCCCGATCGCTGGTCCGAAGAATAGCTCGGCAAGGTTACTGGTGGCCGACCATGTTGAAGGACACTGAGGACTATGTCTGGAGGTGCCAACAATGCCAACTCTTCAGCAAAGTAGATCGGCAGCCGCCAGCGAGCCTCACTCCATTGGAAGCCCCATGGCCTTTCGCGCTATGGGGAATGGACATTCTTGGCTCTTTTCCGCCAGCCTCGGGGCAACAAAAATTTATCATCATTGCGATCGACTATTTCACCAAGTGGGTGGAAGTCGAGCCCTTGGCCAAGATAACTGATGCCACCGCATGGGGATTTGTGTGGAAAAATCTCATCTGCAGGTTCGGGCTACCAAGGGCAATAATCACCGACAATGGCAAACAGTTCGACAACGCCAGGTTCCGGTGTAATTGCGAGGAGCTCGGCATCGACCATCGATTCACTTCGGTCGCCCACCCTCAATCTAATGGGATAGCCGAGGTGACCAACCGAACGCTGCTCGATGGACTAAAAAGGAGGCTGGACAACCACAAGGGCCGATGGGCCGAAGAGCTGCCCCACGTGTTGTGGGCCTACCGGGTGACACCCCGAGAAGCTACTCAAGAATCTCCCTTTGCGCTCGCCTTCGGGATGGAAGCCGTGACCCCCATGGAACTGCTCATACCCTCAGGAAGAGTTCTAGGGTTCAAACGCGGAGACAACGATCGCTCACTGTTAGCCGAACTGGACCTGATTGAAGAACGACGGAATAAGGCAGCGTCAAGGGTAGAATCCTATCAGCGGAAGATGAAACGAAGATTTGACGCAACTGTCAAGCCTCGGCGCTTTAGAGTGGGCGATCTCGTCCTTCGGAAGCTCACTGTTTCGGACCCCAAGTCGGTGGTCGGAAAGCTGTCTCCTAATTGGGAAGGCCCATACCGAGTGATAGGGGACCTCGGACAGGGTGCCTACTGTCTAGCCAACTTGAGTGGTTCGGTGGTTCCGAGGATGTGGAATGCCGAACACCTTCGATGTTTTTACCCTTGAGGCACTCTAAATTTCCTAAAGAGGTCGTTATGGCACTCTAAATCATCTAAGTAAGTCGCTTCGGCATTCCGAACTCCCTAACGAGGTTCGAGCTTAACGAGGTCGCTTTGGCACTCTAAATTTCTTAAGGAGGTCGCTTTGGCACTCTAAATTTCCTAAGGAGGTTGCTTCGACACTCCGAGCTTAACGAGGTCACTTCGGCACTCTAAATTTCCTAAGGTGGTCGCTTTGGCACTCCGAGCTTAATGAGGTCGCTTCAGCACTCTAAGTCATTCCAACACTTCGAAGTCTTAAGCTAGTTCGACATCGTTACGACCTACTTACAGGTATATGAGAGCGAAAAATAACAATGTTGCATAAGCACGGCTTGAAGACTAAAAAAAGTTTTTTACAAAAAACCACCGATCAAGGCTCGGTGGCAGCTTTGTCTACCGGGGGAGGGTTAATAGGGTCGACAGAAGGGGCCGGAGTGGAGGTTTTCGCATCGGGCTGCGCGACAGCTGGTAGACCGACCTCCTTATCGGACTCGTCATCAGCTGCGGGGGGCCGCACGGCGGTCAGATCCAGGTCGGGAAATGTCTTGGCCATCGCCTTTAAGCAATGATTATACCCATCCCGAAAAAGGCCGGTTATCTGGTCAAGATGCACGTCGGACTTCTTGTACTCGATCACAACCTTCCGACGCTCGTCGGCCACGAGCTGAGCCACTTCGGCCTTCGTTTGCTCATGGGCTTTGACCTTCACCTCCCAAGCCACCTTTTCGGCTTCTTGCGCTTTCTTCTTGTCAGCCAGCAAAGATTTGAGCTGGTCTATCTCTTGAGCAAGTGCGGTGGCCCAGTCTTCAGATTTTGACATGCGGGCAGCCTCCGCAGTGATGGAGCTCTTCAAGTCGGCACATTTCTTCTCAAGGTCGGCGAGCTTATCCTCTGTGGCGCGCATGCGACCCTCGACCGTCACCCGAAGCTGGTCTGTTCGCTGAAGCAGGTCCACGAGCATCCCTAGGTGGTGCTGGAAACCCCCGAACAACTCGTCAACGAGGTTTGGAGTCCTCATCGTCGTGGCCCGGGAGATAGCATGGGCCGGGGCAAAAGCCCGAGCCCACTCTAAGGGGGCTCGGCCCGGCTGACGCAGCCAGCGGAACGCTCAGACGACACGATGGCGAGCCGACAGTCGAAGGACCACCTTCAACTAGTCGTGACTCTGTTAGCTAAGCTCGCTTGGCCGACCTCTCCGCTATCGCCCTAGTCGGAGGGACAGGCACAACCGCTGGCGCGAGCGGAGCAGCCTTTGAAGCCAGAGCGTCCACGATTTGGACATCGGCCTCCTTAGCCGGCCTCTTCTCCTGAGTTGTAGTCTTCTTCCGCCTGCCTCCCCCGGTGGCAAAGCACTGGGCAGCGAGGGCCACAGTCGACCTCTTCCTGCCCCTCAGGCACAGAAGCACTCTTCTCGGCCATCTCTGCCAAAAGAAAAGGGGACGTTATCAGTGCGGACCGTAAAAACAAAGAAGGAGAAAACCCCCGAAGATATCAGACCTCTGTCGACCCGCCGAATCAACTCAAACAGAGCGACAGAAGGTTCATGTAGGTCGGGTGTTGTTACCGCCTGCAACGACTTGAAGTCCGAGAGTTCGGCATCACTCATATTGGTAGGAGGCCGGAAAGCCTTGTCCTGGGGATTGATGACCGACCAAGTGGTAGGAAATTCTCACTCCTCAGAGCTGTGAATAAAACAAAAACTCCTCTTCCAATGATGGATAGAGGAAGGGAAGCGACCAAGGAAGTGGCACCCTGACTGAGCTGATATGTACAGCCAATCCCCGGAGACTTTGATAGAGAAACAAAAGAAAAAGAGGCGAATGCTCGGAAGGACTTTGGCCATGGTGCAGGCCACCAAGAAACTGACCGCTGACCTCTAGGAATTGGGGGCCAACTGAGCGGGGGCAGCGCCTAAATAAAGGAGAAGATGAACAAGGAAGGGATGAAGAGGATATCAGAAGGCAGCTCGGATAGCCTCCGAATAAAGACAAAATGCATTCTCCATCATATGATGGGCACGGAGCTCGGGGGTAGCATAAACAATGAAGTCGGGAGGGAAGGCCAAGTCAGGATGGTCTACGATCCACTCGAGGGTCGACTTGTCAATCTCGGTGGATGCATTGGCCACAAAATCAGCAGCTCTCCTCACACCAGAGGTGGGAGCCGAAGGAGCCTTAGGCACATACGTCTCAAGAGAAACAGTGGGAAAGATCTCATCAGCTACATCCGAAGGATGGACCTCGGAAGAGCCTGCCTGAATAGGGGCAGGGCGAGGAGGTAAGGGCCTGCCAGAGGCACCCTCGGAAGGAGAGTACCTCGGAGAAGATGTGGAGGAGGAGGAACCTGAGGACGTTGATGCAGAGGGTGAGCCAATGGCTTACCTCTGAAAAGGGAGAGATTAAGGCGAGAGCGGGTGACTGGCAGCTCGGCGAGAGCGATCGGACGATCCGCAACCCAGCTCGGAAGGTCAGCTAGATCAAGTGGCTAAGCTAGCACGCAAAGGTTTCCCCTGCGGTATCAGTCATTCTATTTATAGGGCCTCAAGTGTGCCTTGATCCAACGAAGGAAGGCCCTCACCGTATTCAAGCATCTCAATTAACCCACGTGTCTCCCTCCGCCACACCAAGGACCTTCGAACGCAGATCGCCATCAAAAGAGAGGGATCGGAAGCCGGGGCGTCAGAGAAAAATGCCCGTCGCATCATCTGCCACCATGATTACGGCCAGAGATCGAGGCGACGCGCCGTTACAGGTTGTCAGAAGCGCCAAGGGTCACGTCACCAACGGCCGTCGTGCCCTTTCATAATCCGGCCACCGCATAGGCACATCCTCAAGTACCCTGACAGAAGAATGTACGGTGACATACAGAAGATCCTCAAACATCTTCTCCTCGAGCCATGGTGAGGTCTCGAGAAGAAGCTGGGGGGCCAGTGATATTGGGTGGTCCTCAGAGATCAGACCGTAGTGCACATAGGCATACGCCGAGCCAATGATCTGATCGAAGACCCGATCCGAGTAGTAGCTTGGTGATCGGTATTACAGCTTGGACCTCGGGAGATCGGCTAAATAGAATGATGTCCGCCAAGCTGACTCTACGTCCAAGGGATGGCCGTACGGAGCCACGCATTCAGCCGAGGCAAGTTCCTTCGTCACCTTCGATGAACGCATACCAACCTGAACTTTCTCCATATGGACTTACACGACCATAATGGAAAGGTTCGATAATAGAAGGGACCAAAGGTCGCGGGCCACGAAGGCCAACTACCCTCACACGATCATCATGGGAAGGCCCAATATCAGTAAGGCCCGAGGATCGCACAGGTAGGCCATGCACGATCACCGGCCCTGAACATCCGGGGCCAGTTCGATCGCACCTGCCGCCCATAACTCTAGCCTGTGAAGATTAAGGCAAGATTGTGGGCGCATCCTGGGAGGGCTTCCATTAATCCAAACCAAGGGACCCCTATAAAAGGAGAGGCATCCCTTATAGCAAGGTACGCGATTACTGATCCACAAATCCTCCCACTCCGACCTCCCGAATTGACTAGATCGTCGGAGTGTCTTACCACCGAGGAGTCTCGGTGGCCTTGCAGGTCTAAACCCTCGGCGCTTCCAGTCTTCCTTTGGGTGTCCCCGGCTCGAGCCGACTTCGACCCTTCGTCGGGACCTCGGCTCGCGCTGACCTCATTGCTCAAGCAGTAACAGTACATAAATGTCATCACTATGTGGTAAGAACTAATTAACATTATTTTAGAATGCATTGGGTGCAATTGATGGCACACACATACCTGTAAAAGTGGCTAGAGATGAGCAAGGTCATTGGCGTTGTCATAAAGGTTGGACATCCCAGAATGTAATGGCATGTGTCAATTTTGACTTGCTATTTTTAGATGTTGCCGTTGGATGGGAAGGATCTGCTTCTGATATGAAGGTTTTGACATGGAGCATTGACGATGGTAGTTTTGGTGTTCCAAGGTAGGATCAATTTGCATGACTTAATTCTTATTAATATTTCTGTTTACATTTAGTTTTTCCTAAAGGATATTCATATATTGGAATATACGCAAGTTTTATCTCGTCGACGGTGGCTATGCAAACACTCACCAGTTCTTAGCACCGAATCGTGGATATCGCTACCATCTTTCGACATATGAGACAGGGAGGTCAAGAGTTTCATATCGAGATCGAAAGGATCTTTTCAACCATAGACATGCTCAGTTAAGGAATGTTGTTGAACGAGCATTTGTGTGTTGAAGGCTAGATTTGCTATACTCATAAAGCAAAGGAATTACCCTATTGAGACACAAGTTAAAATTGTCATGGCATGTTTTCTCCTTCACAATTTCATCAAGAGAGAACAGGGAAATGATTACATATTCCGAAGAGTAATGGTGAATCCGGTGAGTGGGGTTGACCATGATGATGGGGATGAAATTATTCTTCGTGGTACTGACACTATGCAAGGAGAGAGCCTAAGAAATGGCATTGCAGCTCGCCTTTGGGCTAGGCACAATAGAAGAGGGTAATTCTTTTTTATACTTGTTTCTAAACACTTTTTACATTGTCGAATAGAAGGATTTGGCATAATTTAATTGCTTGTTTTCTTTGACATACAGACGAGGAGAGCAGGAGGTGGAAAGTAGGTAGTGAATTCTGTGTGTCCATTTAGTATGTTGCTTGGTGAATGCTCTGCCATTGTGGCCATTTGTTTGGGGATCTTTGCCCTTTTATGTTATTTCATTTCTTTCTTGTTTTATGTAATCTTAATTTCTGTAATATATTAGAGCTTTTAGCTCCTACTCTGACCCAAAAAAGGAGGAATGATATGAGGCCTTGTATTGCAACTAAAACCATGATGTTTGATATTAGAGAAGGAACATTCTGAAATTTTTGTTGCATTTATGGTTTATTTTTTTGTTGCATTTATGTGGTTAATTTTTTCAGTTCAGAACCATTGGTGCTCTGAGGAATCATTCTGTTCATGGTTTAAAATTCTTCTGTACCAGGTAGCCTCAGACAGAGAGGGATGCTTTTAGTTGAGATATTTTCTGATGCAACTTATGGTACCTGAATTTGTAATTTTTATGAATTCTTATTGAGTGGTAAGATTTTACTTAATTGTAGCAAGTTCCAAATCAGGTGCAGCTACAGGTTGATAAAGAAGACATGAATAGATTGAGATGTGGTTGAAAGAGCTAGTTTTCAGTAAAATAGCTTTTAGTTGATCAAGTGATAGCTGACTGATGTTCAGCTTCCTTGTTCGTTTTGATGCAAAAAATGATTTAGTTATAGTCAATGACGTGAGATGGCTTCTATGTGTGTGAATATATATTTATTAGAAGTAGTTGCAGTAGATTCTGGACAAACATAAGAGAAACCTCACCTCTGTTTTAGCTATAGCAGACAGTCACTGCCCGCAAGGACTTTTGCTGCTTTGGGATAGGCGAACTGTATGCACAATCCCCTGCTCAACACTCCCATTTACTACTTACAGTAGAGGCATCATTTACTAATTCAGCACCAGTGGCTGTAGGTAATGCAGAAATGAGTGGTTCCTTCTTACTTATCTTCTTTGTTGGAATGGGGCAGAGTAGCTATGATCTAACATTTCAGATGGGAGATGAAATGGAAGGTCTGAAGGGAACTGGGTGTGCTCTTTTGCACAGACAATGGGGAGTCTTTGCACTCCCAACACTTTACTAGGTTTAATGGGAAAGTGGGGCTGGATGAGGATGGGCCAGGGCTCTCCCCTGTGCTCACGGACACTAAGATTGGCAACTTTGTGTAGTCTTGTCTTATCATAATTTCTTCAGGGGAAAGATTCACTTGTATCTTAAAATGATAAAGAAGCTAGAAAAGGATGAAAATGTAGAATAAAAAGGCCTGGGCACCCGTATGTAGGTTTGATTAGAAGATTGTAGAGCACTTGGTTGGTATTGAATAAATTAGGTGTTTGGTCCTTAGTTGTGTTCTTAAAATGTAAGTACAGTGTTTGTGGTGCTGGGGTGAGTCAGGGGGGCTTCCATCCTGTTGCCCCATCATGAACAGGCCACAGTGCACCAATCTGCTTGTCTGCACAAGAATAAACTTCTAGATTTTCCTGCTTCACAAATGGATACATGTTGAAGGACTGGCGAACTCCATGGAAGTCCATGAAATGGACCGACAGTATGGTGTTATTCCTTTCGATGACATCTGCATATCTGCCAAGGGCCGGAGGCAAGCTTGAAACCTTGGGAGACGACTTCTTGTGCAAAATGGCTGCCTGCCCACTCTTTTGAAAAATTGAAACATGACAATTGTAAGAAGTCTCAGTTGTCTTTCAAAGATATCAAAATTTTGCATTCTGGAGGATGAATGGAAAACACTTGTTTATTTGCTTCCCCTACGTACCTGTTTATTCTTCTGTCTCCAAAGACTTTTTTATATTTAGATTGGTCCATTGTGATCCTCCTTTAATGAAGTAATTCAGTTAGGAAAAACTACCAAAACTTCATTTTTTAGATCAGCATTTTTCTGGTCATTTGCAATCAAATATTTATATCCAATCTTTCTAAATTACCATGTCCATACATTGGCCTAAATGTTGATCTGGATTCTGGATAAAAATCCTTGGTTTCTCTCCAAAAATCAAAGGTACTTCATTCAAACTGATCAGGTGGATTCCGCCTATTATGGGCCTGGTCCTTAATGTGGATGGTGCATCTAAGGGGAACCCAGGACTTTGTGGGGGTGGCGGATGCATAAGGGACAGCAAGGGTTCTTTACTTCTGGCCTTCGCCCACTTCTATGGCTTTGGCACTAGTTTGGTTGCTGAGGTTCGATCTCTGTGTGATGGAATTCGGTTGGCTGCTGAGCATGGTCTTCAATTGTCTGAAATCAGATCAGATTGAGCTACTCTTGTCACTTCCTTTACCAGCAACAAATCGCCTTCTTGGGAGTGTCTGCGGTGGTGGCGTGTGGCTCAATCTTCTCTACATCAATCTCACGTCAAACTTGTTCATAGCTATAGACAAGCCAATCAGGTGGCTGATGCTTTAGCTAATGTGGGATGTAAATCTACTACCAATGCTACTTTCCTTTCTGCTGACTCTTTACCCCATGAATGTAAAGGTCCCCTAACTTTGGATCGGTCTGGGGTTCCTAATCTCAAGCTAGCTTAGCAGGGGTATGCCCCTCAACCCTTGTTCGTTTCATTTTATATTAATAATCCAGACCTAGGTTGATGGCACTGGTGGAGTGGGTACATTCTATTCCTGGGAATAGGGTGCACTCTCCTAGTTGCCGACCCTGAGGATCTCTTCTATTAAAAAAGAAGAAGATTCTAGATAAAAATGACAGGAATTAGTTCTAAGAAGCTAGGTGTCTGTTCAGGCATTATTTGTACCTAGAAAAGCAGATATCCATGGTTAGGAAAATGTTTGTACCATATAATTGGATGCAGCATGATAATCATGTAGCTTGTTTAGCTGTACAACACTCTGTAGATTTTGGTGAGTAATTACTTTCTGATTTCAAAACTGTTCTCCAATGCCTTAGCATCCAGCATCATCCGGTATGAAACTGTACCACCAAACTAAGAATTCATGAAAATTATTTGGCATTGTTTCATTATTCTAAATGCTCCTGAATAAAATCTAATTCAGCACCCCTTGTTGCTATGTGATGTTGTATTATTTTTAACTATTGTATTATCTCTGCTTGTTATTGTACCATTTGTGTGTACCATTTTTAAAGTTGCACGTTATTAGCCTATTATTTCTTTGAACTTCTTAACAGACCTTAGATATGACAGATGAGAAGTCATGGATGATATGAAGTTGGTGGATAGAAGTCTTGAGTTTTATCATGATGTTTAGAAGTTATATTGATTTCAACTATATTGGTGGATATTATATCAGTTTAGAAAATTTAAGTTGGTGTTTGGACAGGTTATGTTGACGGAAATGTATTTTGGTGTTTGGACAATTTATCTTCATAGTTGTTGAATGGATGGTGAATGTTGAACATTGGATTTTTTTTGAATGGATGGTGAATGTTGAACATTGGATTTTTTTTTGAATGGATGGTGAATGTTGAACATTAGATTTTTTTTAATGGATGGTGAATGTTGAACATTGGATATTTTTTTGAATAGATGGTGAATGTTGAACATTGTAATGGATACAAATTAATTTTTTTTCCAAAATTAATCATTTTATTTTTTTCACATTGTGATATGCTTATGAATGACATTATTTGAAAATAGGTGATTGACATTGATTTGTGTTGATAACAATTGCAAACAAGATAGATGCTTGACATGTTATGTATGTATAAATGAGAAACAAGTCATATTGTTTCGTAATGTATAAACAAAAATATGTTATATAACATAGGTTATTCAAACATGTATAAGGTAGGTTCATGGGCAGCCTTCTCTACTAGGTAAAGTAAAATTTAATGTTGATAGATGTTTTGGAGATAATGTAGGTGTTTTTGCAAGTGTTGTTATTCTTAAAATTTATATTTTAAACATGTAAAATAAAAGTTCAACTTAGGATCAAAAAAATCTTTAATATAGAAAAGAAAATATAACTTTGATTTAAATTATAATATTTATTATGTTCAATAGATGTATTTTACAATTCGACTACATCTATATAAATTAAGATTTTAGTTTAAAAAGTATATATTCTTTATTTCTAAAGTTAATACACAAATTATAATTTAATAGAATAAAGATTACGTGAAGATTGCATTAAAAATTTTTTGTCAAAGATATATATTTCTTAATGTCAGAAGTTCGCATATTAAAAGGTATAATAATTTTTAAGAAATTTCTAATAAGTTATCCCTGTTTCTATCCTCTTTTGTACCAAATGTATTTTAAAGATATCCTCTCTTCTTATTTTTGACTATACCAAATGATATGGAGATAGATTATAGTGCAAGGGATGGCATATCTCTATCCCCACTATTTTTAGTCCCGATACCAAACAGGGTGTTATTAAGTGTATTTAATCTTTCCTCATTTTACTATATAGGGAAAAGAGAAAAGAATTAAAGCACCATAAATGAATCAACTGGTTCATGGAGCGTGGGCCCATTAACTCCGTGTACCCAGGTTGCACGGGTGGTTCGTTTGTCGGCTCATGAGGTTGTTTCATTTTTTGCGTGTAAATTATATTTTAAAAAAAAACTTATACGGCCTTTTGATGATGGAGGAAAAATGATAAGAGCGATTGAC
The DNA here is from genome assembly GCA_014218235.1 of Colocasia esculenta. NCBI lineage: Eukaryota > Viridiplantae > Streptophyta > Magnoliopsida > Alismatales > Araceae > Colocasia > Colocasia esculenta. The sequence continues at coordinate 1,362,273 of CM024763.1, read as the reverse complement.
CTATCAATAAATGTATGCGATCCTTACTTTTTAATTTTTTTTTCAGAACGGTGGACCAGTTATTTATCATTTCATTGACATAGCCATCACGAGATTCCACAACAAAATTACAAAAAGATAATTTATAGGGTGTTTGGGAGCAACTTTTTTTAAAAGACTATTTCTATCTAAAAAATTATAATATGTTCTCTTTCTATCTAAATTTTAAAATTAAAAAAAAGTGTTGTAAGATGTTTGGCATGGGCCAAGGAGGGGGAGAAAGGAGGACGCTGGGGGCCGGAGGGGGGGAGGGCGCCCAGGCAGGGGAGAAGGAGGGGGAGGGCGCCGGAGGCGAGAGAGGGGGAGGAGGAGGGCGCTGGGGGCCGGAGGGGGGGAGGGCGCCGGGGGTTGGGGGGAGGGCGCCGGTGACCGGAGGGGGGGGACGGGGGTGCCACCGGGGTTGTAGGGGGGGGGGGGTGGGGGACGCCGGGGGTTGGGGCGGCAGGGGGGGCAGGGGGCGGGGAGGCCGCCGGCGGGGGGGGTGGGAGAGGGGGAGGGTGCGCAGGGGGCGGCCGCCAACGGGGGTGGGGGAGGGCGCTGGTGGGAGGGGGGCTCGCGGGGTGGGGTGGGGGAGGGCACCGGCCGGTGGGAGAGGAGGGGGGAGGAGGAGGGTGTCGGCGGGGGTGGGGGAGGGCGCCGGCGGGTGTGCAGGGGGTGGGGGAGGGCGCCAGTGGGTGGGGGGGTGAGGGAGGTTGCCGGCGGGGTGGGGGAGGGCGCCGGCGGGTGTGCAGGGGGTGGGGGAGGGCGCCAGTGGGTGGGGGGGTGAGGGAGGTTGCCGGCGGGGTGGGGGAGGGCGCCGGCGGGTGTGCAGGGGGTGGGGGAGGTTGCCGGCGGAGTGTGCAGGGGAGGGCGCCGGCAGGTGTGGGGGAGGGCGCCGGCAGGTGTGCAGGGGGGGGGAGGGCGCCAGTGGGGGGGGGGTGAGGGAGGTTGCCGGCGGGGTGGGGGAGGGCGCCGGCGGGTGTGCAGGGGGTGGGGGAGGGCGCCAGTGGGTGGGGGGTGAGGGAGGTTGCCGGCGGGGTGGGGGAGGGCGCCGGCGGGTGTGCAGGGGGTGGGGGAGGTTGCCGGCGGAGTGTGCAGGGGAGGGCGCCGGCAGGTGTGGGGGAGGGCGCCGGCAGGTGTGCAGGGGGTGGGGGAGGGCGCCAGTGGGTGGGGGGGGGTGAGGGAGGTTGCCGGCGGGGTGGGGAGGCTGCCGGCGGTTGTGGGGAGGGCGCCGGCGTGGGGGGGGGGGTTGCCAGTTGGGGCTCACCGGCGGGGGAGTTGGGGTTGAGAGAGAGAGAGAGTGCTTTTAAAATAAAAACAGGTTAGGACTTGTTTTTTTTAAGAAGAGATTTACATAGAGTAAAAACTTTACACTAAAAAAAATACTTACCAAACACCTCTTTGTACATGTCTTCTCTCTTTTTTAAAATTTAGAAAAAAAGAGACAAAAAAATTGTAACCAAACACCCTATTAGACACTCTATCCGACACATGCACCAGGAGCAACTCGTTGCGTACCAACATTGGACTCTTTCTTCGCTGTAAGAAAAAGCCCACGGGGACGCCCCATTTGGCTGTAGAACTCTTGAGGCCCGTGTGGCATCCCCATCTTCAAAATGAGGTGTTAGGAAGAAAAATATTTAATGTACATTAAAAGGTGTACATTAATTGAGCACATCTTATAAGAGTGCATTAGTTCAACTCTTAAGATTGAAGAAATAGGGATGGGTTTATATTAAAGAGTTCGGATCGGACTCAATAAGTATTTACAATGAGATCGTTTGTATTTTGCGAAAAAAAATTAACTCGAAAAGAAAGAAAAATTTGGAGAAAGAATTTTTTCGTAAAAAAATATTTAATACTTATTGTCATGTCTCAACGCGGAATATCGGGACTGACAGTTGTAATCTTGAGAGTATAAAACAATAAGTAGACATCAAATTATTAGACAATTAGGTAATAGAAAGCAACTATCTCCTTTATTTATAATCAAATCACCATTGTCCATTACATTCACTAATCAAAATTAATACTTAGGGCCTATTGACACATTTACAATGAAGAAAAGGTAAAACTAACTAACTAACTAACTATGACACTACTACGACTCTATGGTAGCTCATTTCCATCCTAAGACTTCATCGGGGACGTTCGTTCACTCTTATTAATTATCCCCGTCCACGTGTGTGTTGTTCTGTTCGTCAGACTCATCTAAAATAGTTATAGATAACACTTGATGTACAATAACACCTAGTAGGTCTTATATCTCTAAACCAGACAGACTTTAAGCCATTAATGTATTAACAAGCAGAATAACTAGAGATGTAATATCATATCAAGTCAAAAAAGTAATAGCACAAAAATATTATGTAATAACAAGTACAAATAGTAACAGTATAGCACGAGAGAGAGAAATACAATTCAAGTCAAGTCTTATAACTAGTGAACTTAAATACTTTCACAAGTTGATTGTTTTTAGATAAATTGAGATAGTCTAATACTTAGGTGAATGTCGAACACCTTCGTCATCAACTCCTACGAGCACTAGCACTTTTGGACACTCCTCTCAGAATCAGACTGAGCCCTATAATTGTCAGACATTAGTCATATTTTTTTATCTTTAAATAATCAATCAATGGTCATCTAGAGTATCAAGCATTTGAAGAGAAGAATAGTTGAATAGATAAGACTTAAGAGTATGAAAAAAAGAGAATAGATGAGAAAGAGAGAGAGAGAGTCACTAGTTGAGAGTTTCTGTCTTATTCATAGAAACTTACAGATGACATGCATGAGAACACTACAAGAAAAAGCGGGATTACCGACGGACTGAATCCGTCGGTAATCCGTCGGTATTCCGTCGGAAAATGCACCTTCCGACCGCTTTCCGTCCAATACTCGTCGGAAACTTTCCGTCGGAAATGATTGGTCAGAACTTTCCGACGGATGAAAATTCCGTCGGCATTCGGTCGAAACCTCCGACAGAATTAATCCGTCGGTAAAGGCGTCAGTATTTGCCGACCGAAGTACCGACGGTCCTTAACTGTCGGTAATGTATATTTTCTGACGGATACTATCCGTCGGCCAATCCGTCAGTATTATGCCGACGGACCTGCCGACGGTATATTTCCGTCGGTAATTTATCAGTTCCGACGGACTGATATCCGTCGGCGAATCCGTCAGTATTGTCCGACTGCATTACCGACGGTATTTTTCCGTCGGTAATATATACTTTCCGACGGAAACGTAGCCGTCGGAAAATCCGTCGGAAAATACACATATATTTTTTTAAAATACATAAAATAAAATACATTGCTACAATGTCAAACCTGCTACAATATTCATAAATTTAACAAATACTAACAATCAACATAAAATCATAAGATACAATAAATATAAATCATATAGCATAATGAATACAAAAATCAACATAGATCTGCTGGATCGTCTGCTGTCCCTACCTCGTCATCGTCTGGAGCTGGATCCTATATTAAAACAAATTAAAATGAGAAACATTAATAATAAATAAAAGAAATACAGTACTTTCAAAAATGAAATTTAAAACATGTGATTATTTCTCTAACTTAATACAATAATATTTTTAGATCCATCATTTTCTTGGGTGTTTTTAGATCCGTCCTTTGAATGCCCAACCCAATCCGGGGATCCAAATTGGATTCCGTCAGTTTCTACACGTCACTTTAACCCACCTGGTCGTGTCGGAGAAAACGGCACGTCGATCCGATCTCTATTTGGGATTTTGGACCCCCGGGTTGTGTGTTTTAACTTTTTATATATACTTGGGTGTTTTTAGATCCGTCCTTTGAATACCCAACCCAATCCGGAGATCCAAATTGGATTCCGTCAGTTTCTACACGCCACTTTAACCCACCCGGTCGTGTCGGAGAAAACGGCACGTCGATCCGATCCTATTTGGGATTTTGGACCCCCGGGTTGTGTTTTGACGCTTTAAATATACTTGGGGTTTTTTAGATCCGTCAATTGAACGTCCGACCCAATCTGGGGATCCAAATTGGATTCCGTCAGTTCCCACACGTCACTTTAACCCACCCGGTCGTGTCGGAGAAAACGGCACGCCGATCCGATCCCTATTTGGGATTTTGGACCCCCGGGTTGCGTGTTTTGACCATTTATATATGCTTGGCCGTGTTTTTAGATCCGTCCATTGAATACCCAACCCAATCGGAGATCCAAATTGGATTCCGTCAGTTTCTACACGTCACTTTAACCCACCCGGTCGTGTCGGAGAAAACGGCACGTCGATCCGATCCCTATTTGAGATTTTGGACCCCCGGTTGCGTGTTTTAACTTTTTATATATACTTGGGTGTTTTTAGATCCGTCCATTGAATACCCACCCAATCCGGAGATCCAAATTGGATTCCGTCAGTTTCTACACGTCACTTTAACCCACCGGTCGTGTCGGAGAAAACGGCACGTCGATCCGATCCCTATTTGGGATTTTGGACCTCCGGGTTGTGTTTTGACGCTTTAAATATACTTGGGTGTTTTTAGATCCGTCAATTGAACGTCCGACCCAATCCGGGGATCCAAATTGGATTTCGTCAGTTCCCACACGTCACTTTAACCCACCCGGTCGTGTCGGAGAAAACGGCACGTCGATCCGATCCCTATTTGGATTTTGGACCCCCGGGTTGCGTGTTTTGACCATTTATATATGCTTGGCCGTGTTTTTAGATCCGTCCATTGAATACCCAACCCAATCCGGAGATCCAAATTGGATTCCGTCAGTTTCTACACGTCACTTTAACCCACCCGGTCGTGTCGGAGAAAACGGCACGTCGATCCGATCCCTATTTGAGATTTTGGACCCCCGGGTTGCGTGTTTTAACTTTTTATATATACTTGGGTGTTTTTAGATCCGTCCTTTGAATACCCAACCCAATCCGGAGATCCAAATTGGATTCCGTCAGTTTCTACACGTCACTTTAACCCACCGGTCGTGTCGGAGAAAACGGCACGTCGATCCGATCCCTATTTGGGATTTTGGACCTCCGGGTTGTGTTTTGACGCTTTAAATATACTTGGGTGTTTTTTAGATCCGTCAATTGAACGTCCGACCCAATCCGGGGATCCAAATTGGATTTCGTCAGTTCCCACACGTCACTTTAACCCACCCGGTTGTGTCGGAAAAAACGGCACGTCGATCCGATCCCTATTTGGGATTTTGGACCCCCGGGTTGCGTGTTTTAACTTTTTATATATACTTGGTGTTTTTAGATCCGTCCTTTGAATACCCAACCCAATCCGGGGATCCAAATTGGATTCCGTCAGTTCCCACACGTCACTTTACCCACCCGGTCGTGTCGGAGAAAACGGCACGCCGATCCGATCCCTATTTGGGATTTTGGACCCCCGGTTGCGTGTTTTGACCATTTATATATGCTTGGCCGTGTTTTTAGATCCGTCCTTTGAATACCCAACCCAATCCGGATCCAAATTGGATTCCGTCAGTTTCTACACGTCACTTTAACCCACCCGGTCGTGTCGGAGAAAACGGCACGTCGATCCGATCCCTATTTGGATTTTGGACCCCCGGGTTGTGTTTTGACGCTTTAAATATACTTGGTGTTTTTAGATCCGTCAATTGAACGTCCGACCCAATCCGGGGATCCAAATTGGATTCCGTCAGTTCCCACACGTCACTTTAACCCACCCGTCGTGTCGGAGAAAACGGCACGTCGATCCGATCCCTATTTGGGATTTTGGACCCCCGGGTTGCGTGTTTTAACTTTTTATATATACTTGGGTGTTTTTAGATCCGTCCTTTGAATACCCAACCCAATCCGGAGATCCAAATTGGATTCCGTCAGTTTCTACACGTCACTTTAACCCACCCGGTCGTGTCGGAGAAAACGGCACGTCGATCCGATCCCTATTTGGGATTTTGGACCCCCGGGTTGTGTTTTGACGCTTTAAATATACTTGGGTGTTTTTTAGATCCGTCAATTGAACGTCCGACCCAATCCGGGGATCCAAATTGGATTCCGTCAGTTCCCACACGTCACTTTAACCCACCTGGTCGTGTCGGAGAAAACGGCACGCCGATCCGATCCCTATTTGGGATTTTGGACCCCCGGGTTGCGTGTTTTGACCATTTATATATGCTTGGCCGTGTTTTTAGATCCGTCCTTTGAATACCCAACCCAATCCGGAGATCCAAATGGATTCCGTCAGTTTCTACACGTCACTTTAACCCACCCGGTCGTGTCGGAGAAAACGGCACGTCGATCCGATCCCTATTTGGGATTTTGGACCCCCGGGTTGTGTTTTGACGCTTTAAATATACTTGGGTGTTTTTTAGATCCGTCAATTGAACGTCCGACCCAATCCGGGGATCCAAATTGGATTCCGTCAGTTCCACGTCACTTTAACCCACCCGGTCGTGTCGGAGAAAACGGCACGTCGATCCGATCCCTATTTGGGATTTTGGACCCCCGGGTTGTGTTTTGACGCTTTAAATATACTTGGGTGTTTTTTAGATCCGTCAATTGAACGTCCGACCCAATCCGGGGATCCAAATTGGATTCCGTCAGTTCCCACACGTCACTTTAACCCACCCGGTCGTGTCGGAGAAAACGGCACGTCGATCCGATCCCTATTTGGGATTTTGGACCCCCGGGTTGTGTTTTGACGCTTTAAATATACTTGGGTGTTTTTTAGATCCGTCAATTGAACGTCCGACCCAATCGTGTTGGACGCCCGGCCCAATCCTAAGTATATGAAATTAATACTAATACTGACCTGAGCTGCTGGCTGTGTGGGGCGTACTCCCTGCATTATTGACATGAACTGCTGAACCATATCGCTGAACTGCGTCTGTAGCTGTAGCCGCTGCGTCTCTATCTGTACTTGCTGCGCCTGTAGCTGTACCCGCTGCGTCTGTAGCTCTTCCCGCTGCGTCTGTAGCTCTGTACGTAGCTCCTCCCGAATGATGCCTCTAATGTCCTCTACACCACTGACGGGCGGCGCAGAAGATGAACTCGCGTGTGCCGGAGAAGCGATCGAACTGGCATATGAGGACAACACTCGATGAGTATCCAGGCTGTCCCCAAAGCCGTACACTCGACCCTTCCTCGGCACTCCCGCTGCCTCGACCCAAGCGTCCGCATCCAAATCTGGCTGGGGAGTGCCCTCTGTGTAGCGCTCCGCCATCGTCCTGTCGTACGTCTCCTGTAAAATATTTAAAATTAAATTATTGAAAACAAATTACTTTAATATCATAATTGAATTCATAATTTAAAGCTTGACTTACAGCAATCGTGCGGGCACTCTCGGTAACATAGTCATCCGTCCCCTTCCGCTTATGAGTCCGGTCAAATAACTCGCGGAAAGTAGGGGCACGCTCCAGGTCGTGATGCTTAGAATTCAACAAAATTAGTTAGTCTCACAATAATAATCCATATGTATATATGAATCGAACAATAAAATACTTACCATTTTTGACTGTGGGTCGCATAAGATACGGATCCACTAGTATGCACATTCTTCTCCGGTTGAGTTGCTCTGTTGCGTATTGCCGCCTGTGACCGCTGCTGCCATGGTCCAGCAGCCCAACGCGCGCAAAGGGACTCCCAATAGTCCGTCCGCAGCCAAACAGGGCCGTAATCCACCCAAGCCATAGGATCCCGGTTCCCTGTGGTCTTGATTGCCTTGTCCCGTGCCTCCCACATCGACTTTCTTAATTAGTCTGGTCTGGGCCGTAATCTCCCAGACGGCTCGAGCCCGAGGGAGATCCTCGGGTCTCGTGAACGCGAACCTCCGCTGTAAAGAAATAAAATTAATCAACGTTCTGCAATAAACCTAAATTAATAATAATTGAATAAATGACTTCAACTCTTCTAAAAAATAAAAATACCATAAACATGTCAAATAATAAATCCCGGACTGGCACCGAGAATTCTCTCCATGCATCCACTGGTCCTGGAATATGTGCGTGGATCAACGTCGTAATATAGCGGGAAGCAGGACTGGGATCTATCTTCCCCCTGCAATTCCACATTAATTTTCTACATGAAATGTATATCCTAAATAACAAATACAGTAACATTGAGATGATGAACTTTACCCTGAGATCCAGCATGGTTGTCGTCCTGGTAGCTGAGGCCCCTCCTCAGCTGCTGGATGCTGGCTCTCCACCTCTGTTGAAAACAATTTAGTACACTTTTATTGTATAATTGCAAGAGACCAAACATACTAATCTATTGAAACATATGTTTACCTTGTGGTGAGGAAGAAGACGAAGGTAGCGTGGACGGGGAGCATTCCCTGCAAAATTTCATACACATTAGAAATTATGAATTTCAAATAAACAACAATGTAGAAAATTACCTGTCGCTGGGACGACGGGCGTGGACGGGGAGGCATTCCCTGCAAAATTTCATACACATTAGAAATTATGAATTTCAAATAAACAACAATATAGAAATTTACCTGTCGCTGGGACGACGGGCGTGGACGGGGAGGCAGTCCCTGCAAAATTTCATACACATTAGAAATTATGAATTTCAAATAACAACAATATAGAAATTTACCTGTCGCTGGGACGACGGGCGTGGACGGGGAGGCAGTCCCTGCAAAATTTCATACACATTAGAAATTATGAATTTCAAATAAACACAATGTAGAAAATTACCTGTCGCTGGGACGACGGGCGTGGACGGGGAGGCAGTCCCTGTAAAATTGTATGTACGTTAGTTCTCGTGAAATCAATATAAACAATATAACCCATATGGTTTTTTGTGTACATATGCATATACCTGTCGCGGACCTGGAGGCAGACGTGGACGCGGAGGCAGTCCCTCTGCCAACGGACGTGGCAACCCTCCGACTGCGTCCTCCACGTACCATATCTCTATTGATACAAATAAAGATATAGCAAGTCATCAGCACTCAATTTGAAGTAGCAATTTATTATGAACATGTAATGAACAACAACACCAATTTCTTACAAAATATGCAGTATATTATCTATATTCATCATCAGATGCTGAAGACATGTTTAATTCAGCATCATCTTCATCATCATCCTGGAATTCATCCTCATCATCTTGGGAGTCTTCCTCCACATCAGACTCCACCTCCCGCTCAGCGACATTTGGGTCAACTTCTTCTTGTTCGTTATCCTTATGTAAGGAAATTGTTTCATTTATATCATGAACATTGTACTGCGTAGAAGCTGCCAACTCTCGTGCGTCACTCCGATCTGATTGGAAAAAGTTGTCATTAACACCTTCGAGCTCATCATCAGTCGGGAGAAGCTCATACTCAGGGAATAGTCTTGATTTCACTCTACATGCAGCCCACCAATCTCTTAATTTGAGGGATGTATAATTTGAATAATAAACTTGTTGGGCTTGTGCCGCCAGGATGAATGGCTCATATGTACTCAATTTGGACTTATGCTTCACATCGATTCCATATGTTGTGTCATGACGAATAGATGTCGGGTCAAACCAATGACACTTGAACAGAAATACATTGTTGTCTTGTCCCAAAAATTGCAGTTCAATGACTTCTTCGAGAATGCCATAATAGTCAATTTCATTTTCATTATAGGCACTTCCCTTCACACATACGCCGCTGTTCATCGTAGACTTATTCCGTCCATAATCTCTCGTGTGAAATCTGTATCCATTCACAATGTAGCCTGGATAGACACGTACATCTTCGAGGGGCCAAAACTAATCTGTTGTACTCTAGAATCGGGAATGAAGCCTTGTTCAACCTATTATGAGATAAGACAAACATTGAATAAATGACTTCAACTCAGTCTGCATAAAACATAACACTTATGTTTCAAAATAATTAGACACATACTCGAGATCTTAACCAAGTAGGAAAAGACTTCTCCCGTTCCTTTTCAACCTGCACGTCAGTTAGACGTGGATTCTGTCGCTGAATGACCGAGTCAAACTCTCTGCAATGTAAATGTCACACAACCGTTAGGTTCTGCAGTAATGCACGCAAATGATGACGAATAAGCGTGGAGAGCTTACTGAATGTAAGGGTCTAGTTCTTCGCAATTCATGAACACGTAGATCTCCGCAGCTACCAACTCTCTGTCTTGGAGTGCGCGAGTAGATGAAGATCCGAACGCCCGTCCGGCACACTTGAATACAGAGAGTTGGTCTGACACGTCGGAATCTCCACCATCATCATTACGTGGAGGTTGAGTTCTTCGGGTTCGTATTTCCGTGTCAAAGTACATCGAACAGAAGTTCGATATCTCCTCAATGAGGTACGCCTGAGTAATGGAGCCCTCAACTTGTGCTTTGTTACGGACTTTCATCTTAAGATCGTGCATGCACCTACGACAATAATTCAAATGCATACATAAGTAATATAAAAGATCGTCGTAATGGCAATAAATTGAGATGTAGAAATATACCTCTCAAACGGATACATCCATCGAAATTGTACTGGTCCTCCGACCCTTGCCTCATATGGTAAATGGATGATCAGGTGCTCCATTGAATCAAAGAATGCTGGAGGAAATATCTTCTCTAATTTGCAGACTGTCTGAATTATATTTTGCTCTATATTTTGCAAGTCATGAATTTTGAGTTCTGATGCAGATAAAATCCTGAAGAATTGACTCAGCTCAGTCATTGCTCCCCATATTTGTTTCGGCAACAACTCACGAAAAGCAAGAGGCATCAGTCTTTGCATGAAAACATGGCAGTCATGACTCTTCATTCCGTATATTTTTCCCTCGTTGACATTTACACAACGCGCAATATTCGAGACATATCCATCCGGAAATCTCAATTGCTTTAACCATTGCAACACTTCCTTAATCTGTCTGGCCCAAGCACATATGCAGCTTTAGGTTGCACCACTTTTCCTTGAACATGCTGTAGCTCTAGTTCTGGACGTTTGCAAAGTACTTTCAAATCAACCCGTGCCTTGACGTTATCCTTCGTTTTACCTTTGACGTCCATAACTGTGTTGAACACATTATCAAAAACATTCTTCTCTATATGCATGACGTCTAGGTTATGACGTATCAAAAGTGTTGACCAATAAGGCAATTCCCAAAAAATGCTTTGCTTCACCCAATTGTGATCCTTCCCAAAGCCAGGGATTTGTCGGGTACTACCAGCCAGTTGTGTTACAGTCGGTAAGTTCTGGACCCGCCTCGCCATATTTCCACCAGACACCCGTTCCATATCTACGTCCTCCATCACAGTTGTATTTTTAATAAAAGAATCCTTTTGCTTTCGGAAAGGATGGTCACTGGGTAGAAACCGCCGCCGATGACAATCGAACCAACAAGATTTTCCCCCAGATTTCAACACAAATGATTTAGAATCCTCCATGCAATAAGGACATGCCAACCTCCCATGTGTGCTCCAGCCAGATAACATGCCGTAGGCTGGAAAGTCACTTATTGTCCACATTAATGCAGCCTTCAGATTGAAATTCTGTTTTCTGGATGCATCATAAGACTGCACACCATCTGACCATAACAATTTCATCTCATCAATCAACGGTCTGAGATATATGTCTATATTCTTTCCTGGACTTTTTGGACCCGGAATCAGCAATGAAAGGAACAGATTCTCACGCTTCATGCACATGCCTGGCGGAAGGTTATACGGTGTTAAGAATACTGGCCAACATGAGAATGCCACCGAGCCTCCGAAAGGATTGAAACCATCTGTGCATAACCAAGCCGTACGTTGCGTGGATCCCTTGAGAAGTAAGGATGAGTACGGCTAAAATGAGCCCAAGCTTCACCATCGGCAGGATGACTCATTTCACCTTCGTCGCGACGGACTCTTTCCGCATGCCATGTCATATGTCCAGCTGTCCTCGAGGACATGAACAATCGCTGCAATCTGGGTGTGATAGGAAAGTACCGCAATGACTTATACGGAACATCCTTCTGCTTTGACTTGTCCCCTCTCTTGGGCTTGAACCTATCATGCTTACAAATACAGCATGATGTCTTATCTGCATCCTCTTTGTAGTACAGCATACAGTGATTCGGACATGCATCAATTTTCATAAAACCAAGCCCCAAATCATTCACCATCTTCTTCGCACGGTAAAAGTCAGCAGGTAACCTCTCTGATTGAGGAAGCATGCTCTTGACCAGTAAGAGAAGTCGGTCAAAACAACTCTCGCTCATATGAAATTCAGATTTCAAATTCAATAGCTGCGACACTGCAGACAACCGTGTATGCTTCTCACAACCATCCCATAATGGCTCATCAGCATCTCGAAGTAACTGATAAAATCTCTGAGCTGTATCATTCGGCACTTCTTCATTTGTTTGATCTTCATGAATATTGAACTCCGGACCAGCAGCATCGACAACCATGTCTACGTACGTACTTGTGGAGGCAAAGTAATTAGCTGGTGCAGACGACTGAATATTCAACTCACCATGACACGACCATAACTCATAATGGCCAACAAATCCTCTCGTATACGATGATGCTGCACATCCCATGTCGATATCCGTCTTTCTGTTCTTACAAGCCGAACACGGACATCGAATGTTACCCATCGGATCGACTGCTACTGAGGAATTACTCAATGCAAACTGAATAAAACTGTCAACTCCGTCTTTAAACTCCTCGGTGACAACTCCATTCACCATTCCACGGTACATCCATGACCGATTCTCATAAGACATTGTTCCTACACAGATTAAATGTCATGTCACAAGTTAAAATCCAACAGACCCTCACATCGTTCGAGTAAGTCAAAATGAATAGGTAGGATATATTATTAAGATTATCACTTTTTACCCATCTGTGAATATTTGATCGCACTCAGATGACCATTTACTATGTGTTTGTATTATTTGCTGAAAATTTCGGCAGCATCTCCTCACACCTCTCCGATATACCAAAAAATTTTATTGATTTAGATATTTTCTTAAACACTTACTAATAAGTGGTTAAGAAAATATTCTAAATCAATAAAGGTATATCAGAGAGGAGTGAGTAGACGCACCCGAAATTTTCAACAAATAATACAATCACATAATAAATGACCACCTAACTCCGATCAAACATTCACAGACTGTCCAAAACGGGACAATTCAAGACTTTGAGTTAGATATACACGTTCTCATTATTGAAAATAAGACTCGTGCACATCAATCTCAAAGTCTTGAACGGGAATGTTCATTGACACGGGCTTAACACGCTCTCGTGATGTGTGTGCAGTGAAAAATTACTATACATGCATAGATCAATTTAAAACCCAAATAAATATGAAAGGAATATGATACAAAATCATACATGTGAACAAGTGCAATAATAAACCAAATTCATACATACATGTACATGAATTACATATAAACATGTGCAATACTAAAGAAATACATTAAAATAAGATGTGTAATACTAATCATTAAACTGAAAGTGAACAATTAAACATAAAAGAAACTAATATCTAGAAGGAAGAGTTTGTACTATTTTTTTTCCTAAATTGGGATGTGTAAATTAAGTTTATTTTGATCTACTCCTCACTTAGTTGTTATGAGGAGTATCTATGTAATTAAACTTTCGCGTTATGACGATATGAATGGATAAGTAAATATTACCTGTTGTGCCTGTTTTTCTGTCACTCCCGATAAATAGCCTTTTATTAGGACGTGACAAATTCTCCCTTCCTTTAGCCTCTCCTCCACATCCAGCAAGCCTCAGCAACGCATTAGGGTCGGCCATGAAGAGGTTAGGGTGTATGTAAGCCTCTAGTGTTTCCAATTCCTACTACAACTTTAATTCCTATTAAATTCTGAGTTTCCCTTGCCACTGGCCATCTATCTATCTATCTATCTATCTATCTATTATGTATATACATGTATGTATAGATGTAGAGGTAGATAGGAATTGGGTTTCCCTTGCCACTGGCCATCTCTACGGAGCCAATAGACGATGAGCACTTTGGGAGACACCCCTGCCCCCCCTCCTCTCTCTCTCTCTCTCTCTCTCTCCTCTCTCTCTCCTTTGCGTCCTTTCGTTTTGCAGTGGTCTGTGTTTTTCTCTCCCTTTTCCTTTTGACTACGACCATCTGTTCTACTTTCTCTTCTCTTCGTTTCACTGGTCTTTTATGCCCCAGACAAGTCACACTGGCAAAAGGGCCCGGGGTTCTCCTGACAACTTCCCTATGGAAAAGTTGGGTGCTGCTCAAAAACTTTCGAACTAAATTAACTTGTTGCACTTGCAATTAGCACGTCGGTCGACACAAGATACAATATAATAGATGTTGCAGCCCCCTCATGCATTTTGTATCTGCGCAGACATAAGATAGATAATTTTGCAAATGCAGTAAGTTGTTCTCAGAATTTGGAGGAAGAACATTTACTTTTACTACGTTTGAACTCTTGGTCTGATCTAAAGGCATCCCATGCGCCTAAGGAATGTGTGTGTACACGTGTGTGTGAGAGAGAGAGACAGAGAGAGAGATTAAAAGGATACTAAAAAATCCTTCTTTAACCCTTTTTTTCCCGTTTCCTTTTCCGTTTCCTTACAATTTCTTTAGTTCAGTACTTTAACCTATTATACTCTTGGTTACTTGCAACAGATAAAGTATGGCATTCCCCATATTAGAGGCACTCATCAAAACTCTCCCTCCATATTAGCTGCTTCAAAACCATAAGCTAAAGTGTGGCATTCCCCATCAACTAAAGTGAGGCATTAAAGTTGGTGATAATAGCTTCTGGATAGTTAATGTAATATTATATTGTGAAATTATTATCTCAATATTTTAAAAGTTTTTGTCATCATGTAGAGTCTATTAATATATATATACTATATTTTATGATGTAATATTAAACATATTTAGATTTAAATAAGACGTATGCAAATGTTCTCCGCAAAATATTTACTTAAGAACCAAATGGGTAATTACGATTTTTATTTTTACATAAAAATTATTTCATAGAAAACTATTTTTCAATGAAAATATTTTACATGCAATTAAATGGACCCTAAATTAAAGCTACTGAGCACATCGCAGTGGTGGGAGAATGGCCCTCTATGTAATTAGCACGAGGATCTCCAAGTATTGGATGAACATATTTATATAAGTCGGTATTTTTTGGTGCTTAACACGGTTTTGCATCAGTACACTAAACAAATGGCCAAATCTGAAGAGGAGCTGTTTCACTAGTAGATCCAATTATGAAGTCGAGAAATTTATTTTGGGAAAAAAATTACAATGCAACTCACCTATATATTAATTGTTCTCCTAACTAAAATATTGTGATCGATGTATATACGCTTCAATCAATTAACTTTATCTACATCTATACATACATGTATATACATAAAGATAGTAGATAGATAGATAGATGGCCAGTGGCAAGGGGAAAAGGGCGCCCGAGAGAACCTGCAGCCACATGGTCCACATCGAGTCATGTCTTCCTCCCTGGAGCTCATATGCATCCAAGACAGGTCGATCATGTGCAAACTCTTGTGTGGATAGGTGGAGGGGATCACCGGGTGGGGGTTGCACAGGAAGGGGGGGAGGGCGGTGGCGGTGGGGGCGCAGAAGGGAGAGGGGTAGTGGCAGGGTGGGGGGGGGGGGGGGGTTGCACAGGAAGGGAGGGAGGGTGGTGGCTGTGGGGGGTAGGAGGGGGAGCGTAGTGGCGGGGTGGGTGGGGGTTGCACAGGAAGGGGGGGAGGGCGGTGGCGGTAGGGGCGCAGGAGGGGGAGGGGTAGTGGCGGAGTGGGGGGGGGGGGCTTGCACAGGAAGGGGGGGAGGGCGGTGGCGGTAGGGGCGCAGGAGGGGGAGGGGTAGTGGCGGAGTGGGGGGGGGCTTGCACAGGAAGGGGGGGAGGGCGGTGGCGGTAGGGGCGCAGGAGGGGGAGGGGTAGTGGTGGAGTGGGGGGGGGGGGCTTGCACAGGAAGGGGGGGAGGGCGGTGGCGGTAGGGGCGCAGGAGGGGTAGGGGCGTGCGGAGTGGGGGGGGGGGGGGGGCGTGCACAGGAAGGGGGGGAGGGCGGTGGCGGTGGGGCGAGGGTGTGTACATACCGGCGGTGGCAGAGCACGGCGCGGCGGCGGGCCGTCGGGGCGGCGGGCCCGCGCGGCGCGGCAGGCGGCGAGCGGCGATGGTCGCGGCGACGAGAGAGAGAGAGAGAGAGAGAGAGAGAGAAGAGAGAGAGAGAGAGAGAGAGAGAGAGAGAGAGAGAGAGAGAGGAGAGAAGGGGGGTTTCGCGGGACAAGGTATAGTAGAGTTACCGACGGATATTCCGACGGACATATGTCTGTCGCATATCCGTCGTATGTTTTCATTCATTACCGACGGAAATTTCCGACGGAAATATTTCCGTCGGAACTACCGACGGATATTCCGACTGACATATTGCCGTCGGAATATCCGACGGACTTACCGACGGAAACTAATCCGTCGGAAATTTCCGTCGGTAATCCCGCTTTTTCTTGTAGTGGAAACATGCCTAGAATATACCATAGTTAATCACTACAAATAGTATCCGGTTACTAAGCATCAAGTAGATAACATGATCTATCTTTTTTTTGCTGCCCTAAAACACGTTTCAAAGGTGGGATGCGATGTCTAGAAGATGCGGTCCTTCGGTCAACCGTGTTATCATCATGAACAACATACATGACGCGTTAACAGAGAGAATCTAAAGGCCACTTGGATCATGCCGTACAGGTCTAGCTTGGTCCCTTAGGATGTATAGGTGTTTATGGTACAACTAACTCGGCGTCCTCGAGGAATTCCAAGCTTACAGAGTCTTACAGAGGTCTTGGTGTGAGAGTTCCAGTCCGATAGGAAGAATGCTAGACGGAGGGTTCTCACAACATCAAAAAAGGTGGTGGAAACAGTTCCTCGGCATTCTAGAGAATTTTAAAACAATGGAGCGGCAGTAACGGTGCTCCAAACGACGATAGAAACAAAAACAAGTCCTTTATGTCTTATTGGGTTATGTGCAAAATTTTGATCTATTAACCAACTAAATTATGAGTATTTTAAGACATATTTGAGTTCGAGGGATATGAGTGTAATTTTTAAGGTAATCATGAGAGAAGATCAAAGATATCATGAAGAGATTAAGAGAATAATTAAAACTTATTGCATGAACTTCGTTAACATGTTGGTTCAATATAGATCAAATTTTGATGGGTTAAAATATCATTTTATAGTCTAAATTTAAGTTAAGAACACTATCCACGAGACCATCAAACATGCCATGGAGGACGCCTTCGCCATCGACGGCGTCATCCCGCTGCATGCCCAACGTCACCGGAAAGACCCTCGCCAAGGTCTTGGAGTACTGCAAGAAGCACGCCCCCGTTGGAGAGCAGTTGGCGGAGGCGGGGGGAGAGACGGTGGGATGAGGCGTACATAGACATCGACATGGCCACCCTCTACAACCTCATCCTGGTATATATATACATGCAGGCGGATAACTACCTGGAAGTGAAGGAGCTGCTGGAACTGCCACAAACAACTACTCCATAAAGAAAAAGGGAGGCGACAGGGTGGGAGAGAGAAAGGAGGGTGCATATGTCAATGGATTCTATAGCCGCTGACAAATGGGACATACGTCAATGACTATTCGGAGCCGTTGACAAATATTGAGAAGTTGGCAGAAAACATCCAACCATTTTTCATCAACATATGTCAACGGCTTCTGGTATCCATTGACATATGTAGCTTATGTCAACCAGAAGCCGTTGACATATGATCAACATATGTCAATGGCTACTTGAGGCCGTTGACATATGCTACACTTATGTCAACAATACCCAATAGCCGTTGACATATGTTAATCTTATGTCAACGACTCTAGTAGTCGTTGACATATGTTGATCATATGTCAACGGTTGCACATAGCCATTGACATATATTTTATATATCAACGGCTGTTTCTAGCCGTTGACATAAAGTCATTGACAAATCTGTCCTAAACTCACAAATTCGTCTAAGATCGGCATTCTCTCAAGAAAAATCTAATTAAATCTATTGATAGGTTGTTCATGATGTCAGAAACGAAACCCTATCTTTTCCAATTCTATTTGCCATCTATGAGTATTTTGCTTCTAAAGTGCATGAATATCCTTGTGCCCGACCACTAGTTCTTGCTCTCAATCCATGTTCTATGCCAAATTCATATTTTCTGTACAATTAGAAGCATGTTAGCATTATTTTGAAAGTGCTTTTCATGATTTTTTATGCCTTATATATCGAGATTTATGCATTTTAATGCGAATATATCACCCCGAGTTCACTGTGTTGTGAACGCGATGGATACAGAGCCCAACTTATTTATCAACATGGTCTCACAATAGCCCGCATTAAGATTATGTCATACCCCTACCTCGCGTGTTAACTAAAGGTTAATGCGGCAGACTACCTGATTGGCTTCTTAATGCTGCCTATCTTCTGACCTTGTTAAGACTGTTCATTAGGAAATCCTAATTTTCCTATAAAGAATGTTATAATCCATGATCCCAGTCATGTTAAACCTCTATTAAGTCTTAAACGAACTAATAGAAGATTTATTATGATTGAAGATAAAATTATTCTTTTAAAATAATCTATATGATTTCTCTCATACCCATGATTCTCTTTAGGTTGCATACACTCTTACACCCCTTAAACCCAATTTTTTCCCCATAAAATGTCTCATGAAATACTAGTAATGGATTGAAATTTTACATTAAAGCCACTATGAAATAAAGGACTGTTTTTGTTTCCTATCGTCGTTTTGGAGCACTATGACTGCCACTGTACTATTCTAGAAGTCATTAGGGCACCAAGCAACTGTTTCAACACTCTTCTTGATGTTGTAAGAAGCTTTGTCGGGTATTCCTTCTGCCAGACTAAACTCCATCGCCAAGGCATTGTAAGTCTCCGTGAGCTTGAAATTTCTCTATGACGCCGAGCTGGTTATACCATTAACATATGAATACCTTAAGGGACCATGTAGGACCTGTACGACATGATCTAATCAGCCTAGATATACTCTCAGTGAACGCACCCTATTTGTTGACTGCGATAATAATATGTCCGACAAGTGGACCGCATGTTCTCTGTAATTAACGTGCTCGACCCCTTGACTGCATTTTCTACCGAACTGCCAGTACTCGAGAGTACCATTTGCAAATGCTACTATCGTGGTTTTCTGTGTTGATTATCGTGCATGACCCTGTATATTTCTGGTTAATGCACTACAAGAGAAAGCGGTTTTACCAACGGATATTTTCGACGGAAATGTTCCGTCGGTAAAACCGACGGATTATATCCGTCGGAAAATTTCGTCGAAAATTGCGGGATTACCGACGGATATTTCGACAGAAATATATCCGTCAGAATATCGTCGGTAAACCCGTAACTCCCCCCGCCATCCCCGCGAAACCCACTCTTCTCCTCTCTCTCTTCTCTCCTCTATTCTCTCTCTCTCTCTCTCTCTCTCTCTCTCTCTCTCTCTCTCTCTCTCTCTCTCTCTCTCTCTCTCTCTCTCTCTCTGCCTGCAATGCCACCGCTGCCGCCCCAGCTTCCCGCCGCCGCTACCCGTGATGCCGGCCGTCGCAACCCCGGCCCGCCACAACTACCCTGCGCGCCGCCTACTCCGCGACCTTGCACCACCGCCTCTGCCTCCGCCAGAGCCATCCAGGTGTGTACTCCTCTCCCCCTCCCCGCCCCAGCAAACCCCACCCCCTCCCCCTCTTGCAGCCCCCCTCCCCCTCCTGGCAGCCCACCCACCCCTCCCAAACCGCCCACCCGGCCTCCCTCCCCCCCTGTCGGCCCCCCCCTCCCTCCGTCCCAGCCCCACTGTCGCCCCCCCCTCCCCCTCTATTCCCACCCCTGCCACCCCCATCCCTGTCGCCCCCCCCTCCTCATCCCGTCCCAGCCCCCCCTCCCCTGTCGTGGCCCCCCCTCCCCCTCCTGGCTGCCCACTGGCCCCACCCACCCCGTCGCCCTCCCTCCCCCTCCATTCCCCCTTGCCACCCCCTCCCCTATCGCCCCCCCTCCCCCTCCTGGCAGCCCACTCGGCCCCACCCCCTCCCAACCCCCCAACACCCCCCGTTAATTTGCAACGGTTGAGAGGGCAAATATCTCAAATGTCCTGCTGTTTGGATGTGTTGAATGATTTTTTTGGTTTTCATTAGGGTGTTTATATTGACTTTTTTTGTTACTGTTTTGAATTTTTTAGGTGTTTTTTTATACGGTATACTGTTATTTTCTTGACATTTGCATCTATAATACGACGTCTTGTCATTTGGATGTGTTGATTGATTTTTTGGGTGGTCCAACATAACTTCAAAGATGCGCCGTGAGGGGTTGGACGCGCAGAGAGAGAGTCGGAGAATAAAACTTAAGTCGGAACCATATTTCTTACAGAGTGGGGAGTTTGGTTCACCATCAAACCAGAGATAGAATAAGTTTTTAGAAAAAAAAATGGAGGAGAGATAACAAATAGGACAAAAAATTTAACACTTACCGGATTTAGAACTTAAAAAAAAAAATTTTAAACATTGGACTTAAAATTAATTTAAATTACTTTTTAGATCGGAAGTCAAACATTGCAATTCTAGTTGCTCTGATCCTTGGTTCGTCGCCATCCTTGAAGCGGGGAAACAACCAGAATGCCACCGCCCTTCTTGCCCTAGTTGCCACTTGCCAGCCAGCCAGCCGTCCGCCCTTCCTCCGCCCACCCATTATATGGGAGAGTTGAATTTTTGACATCTTCTTAATGTAAAGTGAAGTGTTACTACACTTGTCCTATAATTAAAATGAGGTGGTTTATCTATCCATAACACTACTACTGAATAATGGCCATGACCCTGTAACATAATGTTTGGGTAGGGAACTGAGTTGCTATAATATAGGAGTCCATCATTGCGTTTTGTCTTTATCCTCATTGAGGAAAATTGAATCCCATTAGAATTCTTTAGTTGGAACAATGAACAATTAAATAATTAAATTAAATTGTTATTCTAATTTTTTCATGCAAGTAGGATTTTAATAATGATATTTGCTATAATTAATTATTTTTGTATTTAGAATATTTAGAAGTTAGAACGAACCCAATAAGAATAGGAATTCCAACTGCAATAGAAAGAGGGTTAAAAGTTGTAAGGCATGGTTGGTAGTTTGTGTTCTTGATCGATAGGGTCGGAGTTCTATTACCCAATCCGAGTTGTCTTATGTGAATAGGGCTATCGATTAGTATTACACATCTTATTTTAATGTATTTGTTTAGTATTGCACTTGTTTATATGTAATTCATTTACATGTATGTGTTAATTTGTTTTAATATGCACTTGTTCACATGACATATTTTGTTTTCATATTCCTTTCATATTTATGTGGGTTTTAAATTTGATCTATACATCTATAGCAATTTATCGCTGCACACACCTCACGAGAGCGTGTTAAGCCTGTGTCAATGAACTTCCAGTTCAAGACTTTGGGATTGATGTGCACGAGTCTATTTTCAATGATGAGAACGTGTATATCTAACTCAAAGTCTTGAATTGTCCCGTTTGGACAGTCTATGAATGTTTGATCGCAGTTAGGTGGTCATTTACTATGTGTTTGTATTATTTGTTGAAAATTTCGGGTGCTTCTACTCACTCCTCTCTGATATACCTTTATTGATTTAGAATATTTTCTTAACCACTTATTAGTAAGTGTTTAAGAAAATATCTTAATCAATAAATATTTTTGGTATATCAGAGAGGTGTGGGGAGATGCTGTCGAACTTTTTAGCAAATAATACAAACACATAGTAAATGGTCATCTGAGTGCGATCAAATATTCACAGATGGATAAAAAGTGATAATCTAAATAATATGTCCTACCTATTCATTTTGACTTACTTGAACGATGTGAGGGTCTGTTGGATTTTAACTCGTGACATGACATTTAATCTGTGACGGAACGCCTCGGCCAAGCCCGTTAAACCAATAACGTACTTGATCCGAGTCCGCCTCCCGCGAACGGGCCGAAACCTCGCAAGGGATACCAAACCACAGTCCGTGTAAACACAAAGGAACACATCACATTTTATAAATATTTCACAATTTACATAGCCATATTTCCACAAAACTGAAAAGAAGTACAAGAGCCTGGGGCATACCCCGAGGTACAACTGAAGAAAATAAACAACTAACTACACTACACTGCTGGAACTACACCGCTGGAGGTACTGACCCTGCACCGCTACGGCGCGGCCCTGAACTGGACGTCGGACGAGAAACGTCCTCCTCGCTCTCACCTGTGGGGGTAGCGGTGAGCCTCTCTAGTCACTGGCTTAGTAGGGAACTCCCCCAAAATTGAGCAAACCAAAAACCACAGGTACAAAACAATAAACAACACCAACAATTTATAGAACAGCTAAGCAGGATATTAAAGCTGTAAAAGTACTCACCGTTTGCCGACTACGAGAAACAACAGTAATAATTAAACGGCAAACCAGTACAGGTGTACAAACTAGAGTAGAGACAGTCAACACGAGCCACGTGAACTGGTTCGCGACACCAAAAACTGACTCGGACAAACTAACACAGGTCTACCTCTCAGTCTCGCAGCCACGGACGAAAGGTCCAGCTGCCGCTCCACGTAAAAAGGTCAAGCAACTGTGGAGACCAACTAAACACCACCACCTGCAAACCACACGGTCACAGGCCCATGCCTGGCACCTCCAGAGACCCTGGCCTGGGCTCGCTAGAGTAAGGCACTGGAAAAGGACTAGCTGGGGACCAGTGTCGACTACTGGTGTCCGTACCCCCAACTACGAGCGCGCTACAAGTGACTAAAGACAAACACAAGTGTCACTGTCCCACTGTCGTCTTTCCCTCAGCCGGACGTACAACTCAACACAGGAGTGAGGGTGTCCAGGTCAGACGACACAGACCTCGACGGTACAACACAAGTACCGGGACAAAGCCCCGAGCTAACAGCCTGGCTCACAAAGAACCTGGGGCACCCAACTGGAGAGGTAACCACAGTAGGCGTCGTACTACTCGCCACGTACACAAAACCACGTGCACGTCACACACAAACCACGTGAAACCTTACGTAAACCACAAGTAACCACGGTCCACTACACGTGAACCCGACTGACTCGCGTAAACAACGCGCAGTCACTGAAGTAAGTAACTAATTGCATACCTTGTATGCTAAACACGAGAACCATGTGCACTTAGTGCACTCATGTGTCAACACACATGCATTATCGGTAAATGCCATAATTTAGTCATTTCTGTTCATAACCTGTAGGCGGCAACATCGACTGCCGCTTACAACAAGTCAACGGCAAGGGACCTGGCCGTTAACATCCTGGCTGATGAGCTTGGCGACAAGCGATCTTGACGCCAAGTTCCCCGGCCTCAACCCTGCAGAAACCCTAATCCGGCTCTACGGGTTTTCCAACCGTTAAAACTACAGGAAAATACACTGAAACGGTTCTTTAAGCATGCATGAACCTAACCAATCCAATACAACATGCTTCGTTCACTAAATTACTCAACCACCCCATTAACCCCGTATGGTGCAACTTGATCCGAAAATGCATTATCATGCTGATTCAAGTAGGTTTGTCGTGTTTTAATGTTTCTACGGAGCTAAACGGCTTCGTCCCTACCTCAGAACACGCTAGAACTTCCCAATCTCTCGGTTCACGCCGAACTCCCCGCGAGCTCCCACGGGAATTGCACCACGCCACGGCGTTTCCCTCGCGAATTCAACAACGCCACGCATTCTACGATCGTCCAGCACCTTCAGTACCTGTTAGAAGCTTTAAAGACACCAGGACGCGAAACTGGGGCAAGAGGGGAAGAGAACCAGGTAAGAAACTGCTCTCGGGTGACCCTATAACCTGCACCATTCTCAGGTTGCGTCAACCCCTCTGTCACCAACAGCAACCGCCACCCTTAGCGTCCTCATCTACTGCCGCCAAGTTCATGCACTAAACGTCCACTTACTTGGACGCCAATAGGTCAACGGCCACCCCTGGCCGCCAACTCCACAAGAACAGCAGTCCTTTTCATTTCAGGACCAACCCTGCACTTCACCTGCTCAAACCACACTTTCACACCACACAACCACACACATGATCCGCATGGATCCGAAAGGCACGCAATGTTACATTACTATCATCTAAAAGAAAATTTCGACCTCGAAATTCATAAACACTCAAATTAGACAACTTTAATATATACACCTTACAAGCACTATCATCTAAAAGAAATACAAAAACTTATTCAAATAGATAGGGATACCCTTTAGCCATATCCGCGGCCAACTCCCAGGTATCCTCACCACCTAATTTATTTTCCCATCTCACTTTAACTAGCTCAATTCTTTATTCCTCAGCTCTTCTTTTCTTTCTTTGATCTGTGATCGCCCGGTACTCTGGCATAGTCATGTCCGGCCTCAGATCACCACCTTGATATCTAATTATTTGAGTTGGATCTTCAATACACTTTCTTCACATAGAGACATGGAAAATATCATGCACATCTGCAAAATCAGCTGGCAAATCCAGCCTATAAGCTGCTTCCCCAATTCTTTCAATCACCTGGAAAGTCCCACATATCTTGACTCAACTTTCCAGTCTTGCCAAACCTCATAATACCTTTACTCGGAGAAACTCTCAGAAAATAAAATCTCCCACCTCAATTGAAGTGGTCTCCTCCGAACATCTGCATAACTCTTTTGCCTACTTTGAGCTGCCTGCAATTTTTCTTTAATAAGCTTCACTATTTCAGTGGTTTGCTGAATCAATTCAGGACCCACTAACTGCCTTTCTCTCCCCTTCATGCCAGTTCAATGGGGTTCTACATGGCCTTCCATAAAAGCTTCATACGGTGTCATCCCAAGACTGGTATGATAACTATTATTGTAGGCAAACTCAACCATTCCCAATGATGCTCCCAGCTACCTCCCCAAACTAAACAACAAGCTCGTAACATATCTTCAATTGTCTGGATAGTCCTCTCTGTCTGACCATCTGTCTGGGGATGATAGGCGGAGCTATACCTCACTCAGAACCAATCACTCTCTGCAAACTTCTCCAAAAACCAGAAGTAAATCTTGGATCTCTATCAACACAATAGTCTTGGATACCATGCAGTGGAACAATTCTTTCAACATAAACATTTGCTAACCTGTCCACTGTCCAAGACTACTTACTGCCACTAATCTGCACACCTTAGTCAATCTGTCAACAAACACCCATATTCCATTATGCCCGGAACTCGACCTTGGTAAACCTGCCACAAAGTCCATAGCAATATCATCCCACTTCCACGCGGAATGGGTAATGGTTGCAATAGACCTCCAGGCTTCTGATGCTCTGCTTTAATTTGCTGACAAATAACACACCTTGCAACAAATTCCGCTATTTCTTTCTTCATATAAGGCCACCAGAAATACTTTCTTCAAATCACGATACATTTTAGTACTACCCTGATGGATAGTATACCTTGATTTATGGCCTCTTCCAATACTCGCTGCTTTACTCTCTTTCTGCAGGAACAAACAACCTGCCTCGAAGCTTGACTACACAATTATCATTAATGGTAATTCCTTCCATTTTTACAATTTCAGGTAAACTTGCATCTGCTTTTTGAGCCTCAACAATCTGCCAATACAAAGACGGCTCTACAACACTAGCAGCTAGTATTGCTCGACGCTGACTATTAGGCACATATAAGGAATTTTCTGCTATTTCTTCATACAACTTCCACTCTTTAATCATCATCAAGCTTATATATGCCTTTCTACTCAAGGCATCAGCTACAACATTGGCCTTACCCGGATGGTAACCAAACTGAAATCATAATCTTTCAAATACTCAATCCATCTACGCTGGCGAAGATTTAAATCTTTCTGCGAGAAGATATACTTCAAACTTTTATGATCAGTAAAGATCTCAAATCTCTCACCATACAAATAATGTCTCCACATTTTCAAAGCAAACACAACTGCAGCCAATTGCAAATCATGAGTGGGGTAATTCTCCTCTTTGGCTTCAATTGCCTGGACGCTAAGCTATTACCTTGCCATACTGCATAAGCACTGCGCCAAGACCCTCCTTGAAGCATCAGTATACAACACAAACCACCACTCCCTACCGTAAATGTCAATATAGGTGCTGATGTAAGTCTCTTCTTTAATTCCATAAAACTTTTCTGACATTCACCGGACCACACAAAAGCACACCTTTTCTGGTCAATTTAGTCATAGGTGCTGCAATCTTAGAAAAATCTTGGATAAAGCGCCTATAATAACCTGCTAATCCCAGAAAACTCCTAATCTCGGTTATTGTCTCAGGCACTTCCCACTCATCACTGCTTCCACTTTACTTGGGTCCACCGCTACTCCTTTAGCTGAAATAACATGACCCAAAACTGAATTTCCTTCAACCAGAATTCACACTTATTGAATTTGACAAACAACTGGTTATCTCTTAACAACTGCAGAGTAAACCTCAAATGAGTTGCATGCTCCTCTTCAGATGCTGAATAAATCAAAATATCATCAATAAAGACCACGATGAATTGGTCTAAATATGGATGAAAATTCTATTCATCAGATCCATAAAACCTACAGGAGCATTAGTCAACCCAAATGGCATAACCACAAACTCATAGTGACCTATCTGGTTCTAAAAGCTGTCTTATCTATATCCACCTCTTTAATTCTCATTGATGGTACCCGGACCTCAAATCATTTTTGAAAATACTTTTGCTGATTGCAACTGATCAAACAAATCATCTATCCTCGGCAACAGGTACTTATTCTTATGGTCACATCATTTAACTTTCTATAATCAATACACATTCTAAAACTTCCATCTTTCTTTTCACAAATAATACGGCGCTCCCCGGGGAATGACTCGGTCTAATAAACCCTTTCTGCAACAACTCTTTTAACTACTTTTTCAACTCTTTAAGTTCTGCTGGTGCCATCCGATATGGGGCTTTAGAAATCGGCATGGTACCTGGCAGCAACTCAATGTAAAGCCCACCTCTCTATGTGGAGCTAAACCAGGCAAATCTTCAGGAAAACATCAGCAAATCCCTAACCACGGGAACTGCTTCTACTGGCTGACTGGCTTCTACTAGACTTACCGATGCTAAATAAGCCACACACCCATCATTTATCAACTTTCTAGCTTTAATTACAGAATTAGAAACTTAGGTATAAAAAGGCATACCTTGATATTCAAATACTGTACCATTAGGATGACAAAACCTGATCCTTTTCTTTATGCAATCTAACATTGCTCCATACATCTCAAGCCAATCCATACCCAAAATAATATCATAATCCGACAACTGCAGGGCATACAACCGACCCGGCATCTGGTTCCCTTCAATCATAACAGGAGCTTCATTTACTAGCTCGAAGTGAGCAAGAACTCACCCGAAGGAACCTCTACTACCAACTCACAAAACTTTTCTTCTAAGGATGAGCTATGCAATCCAAAAATTCTTCGAAATAAAAGAATGAGAGGCACCCGAATCAAATAAAACTCTTGCTGAATATTCATAAAGAGGTAGAGTACCTTCTATCATATTCGATGCCTCCGCCTGGGCTCGGGTGATAGCCATAACTCGGCCTCTTCCTCGCTGCTGCGGTACTCCTCTGCCACGACCTGACTGTGGCTGCTGAAACTAAACTGCTGAGGCTGATGCTGCTGCTGCAAACCTCTTCCATATCCATATTCTCTCGAATAGGGACAATGCGGATTAAATGTCCGGCTGATTACAATTATACACATCTTACCCTGGTGGAACAATAGGCTGCCTGGCAGTACTCTGCTGCGACTCCTCCACCTCAGGCCTACCTCGGCCCTGCTGAAACTGCGGACGACCTCTCCATCCTCTCCTTTGCCTTTAAATGCTTGCTTCAATTTCTGACCCCATTTACCAAAACCTGATGAAGAAGGTCCTGCTGGTGCTTTACCTTTACTTGCACCCACTGACTGTTGCGGTAGCCGGAAACTACCTGAACCTGACTCGCCCACCTGACGAGTCCGAATAGACCTCTCTAATGTAGCTGCTCTCTGGGCTGCTTCTTCCACTGTCTTGCACATGAGAGGTACTATCGCATCCTGCAACTCCACTCTCTCAACCTCTAATAAAATACTCAACCATCATATTATTATCTGAAACCACATAAGGCACATCGACTAAGTGCCATAAATCTCATCCGGTACTCTAAAACTGAAGAGTTACTTGCTGGAGCGTCCGAAAACTGCTCTCTTTTTACTTGCTGAACTTGGATCGGAAGAATGTATCGTTAAATAAATCGAGAAATTCCGACCAAGTGATAGCCTCTTCTGTCCTGGCTGCAAAGGTGGTCTGCATCTTCAGTCGCCACCATCTAAGCAAAACCCCTCAACTGATAGGTAGCTAACACCACTTTATCCATCGCCGGACACCTCATAGTCGTAAAACTCTTTCAATCTCATGAACCCAGTGCTCTGCTGTATCTGGATTCGGCCCTCCTGAATAAATAGGTGGCTGCAATCTCAGAAACTTCTCCACTTGCATCACTGGTTCTTCTGCTATCAGCACTGGTGGTGGTGGTAACACAGGTGCTGCAAAAGGCACCTCCACTCCTGGCGGAACTGGAGCAACAGGTACAGTCTCTCATCCCCAGTGGCACTGCAACCGGTGGTACTGGCGCCTGCTGATCCATCCTCGCCCGAATATCCGTGAGGCTCTCCCAGATTCTTTCAATCATACGCTGGGTACTTTCCTCCGGATCATCTCCTCCACCACCTCAATCTCTTCTATCAGCCATTTCAGAATTTCTACATAAACAAAACACCAAACAGATCAAACAACAAATTATCAAAAACCAGGGTCCTACCAGCAGTGTACAAAGACCGAAATAAGGCTATGTATCTTCTTCTAATTCCTTATATTACACGGACCTTGCTCTGATACCAACTGTGACGGAACGCCTCGGCCAAGCCCGTTAAACCGATAACGTACTTGATTCGAGTCCGCCTCCCGCGAACGGGCCGAAGCCTCGCAAGGGATACCAAACTACAGTCCGTGTAACACAAAGGAACACACCACAATTTATATATATATCACAAGTTTACATAGCCAAATTTCCACAAAAATTGAAAAGAAGTACAAGAGCCTGGGGCATACCCCGAGGTACAACTGAAGAAAGTAAACAACAACTAACTACTACACTACTACACTGCTGGAGGTACCGACCCTGCACCGCTACGGCGCGGCTCTGAACTGAACGACGGTCGAAAAACGTCCTCCTCGCTCTCACCTGTGGGGGTAGGGGTGAGCCTCGCTAGTCACTGGCTCAGTAGGGAACTCCCCCAACACCGAGCAAACCAAAACCACAGTGCTAAAACAGTAAACAATACTGGTAATTTATAGAACAACTAAGCAGGATATAAAAGCTGTAAAGTACTCACCGTCTGCTGACTACGAGAAACAACTTTAATAATTAAACGGCAAACCAGTACAGGTGTACAAGCTAAAGTAGAGACTGCCAACACGAGCCACGTGAACTGGTTCGCGACACCAGTAACTGACTCGGACAAGCTAACACAGGTCTACCTCTCAGTCTCGCAGCCACGGACGAAAGGTCCAGTTGCCGCTCCACGTGAAAAGTCAAGCAACTGTGGAGACCAACTAAACACCACCACCTGCGGACCACACGGTCACAGGCCCATGCCTGGCACCTCTAGAGATCCTGGCCCGGAACTCTCTGGAGTGAGGCACTGGAAAAGGACTAGCTGGGGCCAGTACGTCTACTGGTGTCCGTACCCCCAACTACGAGCGCGCTACAAGTGACTAAAGACAGACACAAGTGTCACTGTTCCACTATAGTCTTTCCCTCAGCCGGACGTGCAACTCAAACACAAGAGTGTGGGTGTCCAGGTCAGACGACACAGACCTCGACGGTACAACACAAGTACCGGGACAAAGCCCCGAGCTAACAGCCTGCCTCACAAAGAACCTGGGGCACCCAACTGGAGAGGTAACCACGGTATGCGTCATACTACTCGCCACGTACACAGAACCACGTGCACGCCACACACACAAACCACAAGAAACCTCACGTAAACCACAAGTAACACTGGTCCACTACACGTGAACCCAACTGGCTCGCGTAAACAACGCACAGTCACTGAAGTAAGTAACTAATTGCATACCTTGTATGCTAAACACGAGAACCATGTGCACTCAGTGCACCTCATGTGTCAACACACATAGATTATCGATAAATGCCATAATTAACCATTTCTGTTCATAACCAGTAGGCGACAACATCTACTGCCGCTTACAACAAGTCAACGGTAAGGGATCTGGCCGTTGATATGATGGCTGATGAGCTTGGCGACAAGCGATCTTGACGCCAAGTTCCCCGGCTTCAAACCCTGCAGAAACCCTAATCCGGCTCTACGGGTTTTCCAACCGTTAAAACTACAGGAAAATACACTGAAACGGTTCTTTAAGCATGCATGAACCCAAAACAATCCAATACAACATGCTTCGTTCACTAAATTACTCAAATGATCCGAAAATGCATTATCATGTTGATTCAAGTAGGTTTGTCGTGTTTTAATGTTTCTACGGAGCTAAACGGGTTCGTCCCCTACCTCAGAACACGCTAGAACTTCCCACAATCTCCCGGTTCACGCCGAACTCCCCGCGAGCTCCCACGGGAATTGCACCATGCCACGGCGTTTCCTCGTGCAATTCAACAACGCCACGCGTTCTACGATCGTCCAAGCACCCTTCAGTACCTGTTAGAAGCTTTAAAGACACCGGGACGCGAAGCTGGGGCAAGAGGGGAAGAGAACCAGGTAAGCAACCTGCTCTCGGGTGACCCTATAACCTGCACCATTCTCAGGTTGGCGTCAACCCCTCTATCGCCAACAGCAACCGCCACCCTTAGCGTCCTCATCTACTGTCGCCAAGTTCATGCACTAAACGTCCACTTACTTGGACGCCAACAGGTCAACGGCCACCCCTGACCGCCAACTCCAACAGAACAGCAGCTGGTCCTGTTTCATTTCAGAACCAACCATGCACTTCACCTGCTCAAACCACACATTCACACCACACAACCAACACACATGATCCGCATGGATCCGAAAGGCATGCGACGTTACACATTTCTTGTAGAAAATTAATGTGGAATTGCAGGGGGGAAGATAGATCCCAGTCCTGCTTCCCGCTATATTACGACGCTGTTCCACGCACATATTCCAGGACCAGTGGATGCATGGAGAGACTTCCCGGTGCC
The DNA here is from genome assembly GCA_014218235.1 of Colocasia esculenta. Classification (NCBI taxonomy): domain Eukaryota; kingdom Viridiplantae; phylum Streptophyta; class Magnoliopsida; order Alismatales; family Araceae; genus Colocasia; species Colocasia esculenta. The sequence goes on along the minus strand of CM024763.1, from coordinate 1,330,973 downwards.
AGTCCGGGATTTATTATTTGACATGTTTACGATATTTTTATTTTTTAGAAGAGTTGAAGTCATTTATTCAATTATTATTATTTGGGTTTATTGCAGAACGTTGATTAATTTTATTTCTTTACAGCGGAGGTTCGCGTTCACGAGACTCGAGGATCTCCCTCGAGCTCGAGCCGTCTGGGAGATTACGGCCCCAGACCGGGTGGGTTAAAGTGACGTGTGGGAACTGACGGAATCCAATTTGGATCTCCGGATTGGGTTGGGCATTGAAATGACGGATCTAAAAAACACCCGAGAATATATAAAGGGTCAAAACACACAATCCGGGGTCCAAAATCCCAAATAGGGATCGGATCGGCGTGCCGTTTTTTCCGACACGACCCGGTGGGTTAAAATGACGTGTGGGAACTGACGGAATCCAATTTGGATCTCCGGATTGGGTTGGGCATTGAAATAACGGATCTAAAAACACGGTCAAGCATATATAAATGGTTAAAACACGCAACCCGGGGGTCTAAAATCCAAATAGGGATCCGATCGACGTGCCGTTTTCTCCGACACGACCGGGTGGGTTAAAGTGACGTGTAGAAATTGACGGAATCCAATTTGGATCTCCGGATTGGGTTGGGCATTCAAAGGACGGATCTAAAAACGGACAAGTATATATAAAAGGTTAAAACACACAACCGGGGGGTCCAAAATCCCAAATAAGGGATCCAATCGACGTGCCGTTTTCTCCGACACGACCGGGTAGGTTAAAGTGACGTGTAGAAACTGACGGAATCCAATTTGGATATCTGGATTGGGTTGGGCATTGAAATGACGGATCTAAAAACACGGTCAAGCATATATAAATGGTTAAAACACGCAACCCGGGAGTCTAAAATCCCAAATAGGGATCCGATCGACGTGTCGTTTTCTCCGACACGACCGGGTGGGTTAAAGTGACGTGTAGTAACTGACGGAATCTAATTGGATCTCCGGATTGGGTTGGGCATTCAAAGGACGGATCTAAAAACACGGCCAAGCATATATAAATGGTTAAAACACGCAACCCGGGGGTCTAAAATCCCAAATAGGGATCCGATCGACGTGTCGTTTTCTTCGACACGACCGAGTGGGTTAAAGTGACATGTAAAAACTAACGGAATCCAATTTGGATCTCCGGATTGGGTTGGGCATTCAAAGGACGGATCTAAAAACGGGCAAGTATATATAAAAGGTTAAAACACACAACCCGGGGGTCCAAAATCCCAAATAGGGATCCGATTGTCGTGCCGTTTTCTCCGACACGACCGGGTGGGTTAAAGTGACCTGTAGAAACTGACGGAATCTAATTTGGATCCCCGGATTGGGTTGGGCATTCAAAGGACGGATCTAAAAACACGGTCAAGCATATATAAATGGTAAAACACGCAACCCGGGGGTCTAAAATCCCAAATAGGGATCCGATCGACGTGTCGTTTTCTCCGATACGACCGGGTGGGTTAAAGTGACGTGTAGAAACTGACGGAATCCAATTTGGATCTCCGGATTGGGTGGGCATTCAAAGGACGGATCTAAAAACGGGCAAGTATATATAAAAGGTTAAAACACACAACCTGGGGGTCCAAAATCCCAAATAGGGATCCGATCGACGTGCCGTTTTCTCCGACACGACCGGTGGGTTAAAGTGGCATGTAGAAACTGACGGAATCCAATTTAGATCCCCGGATTGGGTGGGCATTTAAAGGACGGATCTAAAAACGGGCAAGTATATATAAAAGGTTAAAACACACAACCGGGGGTCCAAAATCCCAAATAGGGATCCGATCGACGTGCCGTTTTCTCCGACACGACTGGGTGGGTTAAAGTGACGTGTAGAAACTGACGGAATCCAATTTGGATCCCCGTATTGGGTTGGGCATTCAAAGTACGGATCTAAAAACACGGTCAAGCATATATAATGGTTAAAACACGCAACCCGGGGGTCCAAAATCCCAAATAGGGATCTGATCGACGTGCCGTTTTCTCCGACACGACCGGGTGGGTTAAAGTGACGTGTAGAAACTGACAGAATCCAATTTGGATCTCTGGATTGGGTTGGGCATTCAAAGGACGGATCTAAAAACGGGCAAGTATATATAAAAGGTTAAAACACAATCCCAAATAGGGATCCGATCGACGTGCCGTTTTCTCCGACACGACCGGGTGGGTTAAAGTGGTGTGTAGAAACTGACAGAATCCAATTTGGATCTCCGGATTGGGTTGGGCATTCAAAGGACGGATCTAAAAACCGGCCAAGCATATATAAATGGTTAAAACACGCAACCCGGGGGTCTAAAATCCCAAATAGGGATCCGATCGACGTGCCGTTTTCTCCGACACGACCGTTTGGGTTAAAGTGACGTGTGGGAACTGACGGAATCCAATTTGGATCTCCGGATTGGGTTGGACATTCAAATGACGGATCTAAAAACGCCCAAGAAAATGATGGATCTAAAAATAGAATTGTATTAAGCTTGAGAAATAATCACATATTTTAAATTTCATTTTTGAAAATAATGTATGTCTTTTATTTATTATTAATGTTTCTCATTTTAATTTATTTTAATATAGGATCCAGCTTCAGACGATGACGAGGCAAGGACAGCAGACGATCCAGCAGATCTATCTTGATTTTTGTATTCATTATTCTATATGATTTTATATTTATTGTATTTTATGATTTTATGTTGATGGTGAGTATTTGTTAAATTTATGAATATTGTAGAAGGTTTGACATTGTAGCAATGTTGACAAATCATTTTTATTTGCCTATTTTTTAAAAAATATATGGTGTATTTTCCGACGGATTTTTCGACGGATAAGTATCCGTCGGAACTGATAAATTACCGACGGAAAAATACCGTCGGTAATTCCGTCGGAAAATACTGACGGATATTTTTCGACTGAAAATGTGTCAGTATTTGCGGACTGAAATACCGACTTATTTACCGATGGAATTACCGTCGGTAAATGCTGACGGCTTTTTCGACGGATTTATCTGTTGGAGTTTTCGACCGAATTCCGACGGAATTGTTATCCGTCGAAAATTTCTGACCAAGTATTTCCGACGGATAGTTTCCGACGAGCTTTGGACAGAAAGCGGTCGGAAGGCGCCTTTTCCGACGGAATACCGTCGGATTTCCAACGGATTAAGTCCGTCAAAAATAGCGCATTTTCTTGTAGTGGATAGGTCGTCGTCCGACCAAGCGAATACGTCGCCGCTTTTGCTGAGGAAGGCGACGATCTCGTGCTCTAGCTCTTTGAGCTCGGTGCCGACAACTAGCGCTCGCTTCTCGATTTCGATTTTCTTTGTTTGCTCCACTGGTTCATGTCTTTGGACATCATTATTGACATTGGGCACATACTCCGAAATAGCTGGCTCTTTCGCTTTAATTGAGTTTACATAACATTGGCGCGCCTCAGCCTGACTTCCGACGACTTCCCCTATCCCGCTGGGTGTTGGGAATTTTAATTTTTGGTGGTAGGTTGACGGTACCCCCCCCCCCCCCCCCCGAGCTTCCCGAGCAGTCCACGTCCGAAAATCGCATTGTAGGCTGACTTCACTTTCACAATTAAGAAGTCGACCTCAACCGTTACATGACGAGGATGGGTGCCTAGTGTTACTTTCAATCTGACGGATCCCTCGGCAGTGACCGGCATTCCACTGAATCCGAACAGAGGCGTGGAGACTGGTTTGAGCTCCGTGCTCAGGTTAGTCATTTTCAAGAAGCAGTCATAAAATAAGACGTCAGGCGCTGCCCCGTTGTCGACGAGAATATGATGCACAGTGTATCTGTCTATGTCGGCGTGAATTACTAGCGCGTCGTCGTGGGGGAAGCTCAGCCCGACTGCGTCCTCGGCGGAGAAAGTGATCACCTCCTTCAAGCTTGGTGTCGAACTGCTAACGCCGAGAACGATTGCCGACGCGTATGCTTTCCTCTTTCTGCCGTTGTCGCCGCCACTTGCCGAGCCACCAGCGAGGACAAGGACGGCGCCTTTCCCTTCACGCTCGTGATTTTCCTCTAGTTCGTGATCCTTTGGCTTGCCTTCGATGACGTCCTTGCCAATTATTCCTCTGCGCAGCATCTCTGCTATCTCCATTTTTAGGCTCCTGCATTGGTCGGTCAGATGTCCGTAGCTTTTATGGTACTCACAGTAGAGGTCGGCCCCTCGCCCGGAAGGTGGTCTCGCAATGGGTTCAGGCCGCCTGAATTCTGGCAGCTTCTTGATGACGGGGAGGATCTCCGACGACAGCCTCCCGAATCGAGGAAGGTCCCTGACACGGCGATATTCGTCGGGTCGTTGGCTGGACTCCCGCCGACCCTCCGAGTCTCGGCGCGTCTCCTCCCTTCTCGGCCTCTTCTCGCTCGGCCCCGAGCTCACGCGCGGTTCCCCTCTCCAGCGGTCGTTTGAGTCGCCCAACAGCTCCAAGGGTTGACTCCAGCCTCAAGTACTTCTGCATTCGGGAAAGGAGGTTGGAAAGACTTACTGGTTTTTTTTTGGCGATGGATGCCACAAACACCACGTCGGTGCAAACCCTCGTCAGTATGCTAGGTCTACCACTTTCATCACCTCGACCTGGAAGCGCTTCGCATAGTCTCGGAACATCTCGTTCTCCCTTTGGTCATCTGCGCACAGCGAGTGTTGCACCGTGTTGTAGAAATGGTCCAGAAATCTCTGGGCCAGGTCGGCGAAGGAGGGGATCGACTGTGCGGGGAGCGCCTTGAACCATTGCAGCGCCGCATCATCTAGAGTAGACATGAACGCCCGACACTTCAGGGCGTCAGTAACATTTACCATCTCCACCTGCCCCTGGAAATGGTCGAGGTGGTGCACTGGATTGGTCGTCCCGTTGTATCACCGGAACTTTGGCAGCTGGAACTTTGGCGGAACTGGAGCCGACGTGATCTCTTCAATGAACGGCGAGGAAGTCAGGAGCGTCGCCACGGACGGGGCGCGTGTGCCGAGCTGCAGAGCTTCTATTTTCCTGTTCATCTCTCGTAGATCGTCCTTCCATCAGGGATCGAACGGAGACTCACTGATGGTGGTCGGGGTGGATTCCGTCGTGAAGTGATCGGCGAGGTCGGCCCTCGCTACGTTCTCTGTCGTTGTCGTCGGTGTAACGGGGGGAATGTTGTCGGCTTGGTTGAGTACGGTGCGAGAGTCCCAGCCGCTGCTAGTTGGGCATCGGCATGGCTTGCCGACGCAGCCGGAGGCGCACGGCGTCAGCTAGGGATTTCTACATCTTCCTGACCCCCTTGGGCCTGTCCCGCCTGGCGAACCGAACCTTCGCCTCGCGTCGGGGGTGCTTGTTGGTTCTGCTCCATCCTCATTAGGATCTACTGGAGATTTGCTAATGTTTGTTCAACGCGGTCAAGCCGTGATAACGTCATTGAATCTTGTTCCCCTGCACCGGAGGCACCCCCGGCCACCTCTTCAGTAATATTGACGAGCATGATTTCCTCCTCCGACGGGCGAGCTGCCGCCTTTCCCTTAGGTTCCATAGAGAGAAGCTTTTCGTTTCGGCTTCCCACAGACGACACCAAATGTTGCTGAAACAGCAAGAGGGGTCGGCCGGAGCCGAGCTGAGTGGGCCCCGAGGGATTGGCTGTGTCACGTTGCTGTCGGAGAAGAAGATCCGACCTGCAAAAGAGCCACCGAGCTTCCTCGGTGATCGGGCGCTCCGACGATCAAGTCAGCGTAGAGAATTTTGTGAATGAATGTAAGAGAGTTTTGTGCTACGAATAGCATACATTTCCTGTAGGGGATCCCCCCCCCCCCCCCTTTATAGGGGCGCAGTATTTTGAATTATTAGGAAGAGTCGGCTGTCCTCCTCTTGCGCCGCGATACTTAGCAAGAGGGGCGGAGTGGGGAAAGCGCGACCATTACGGGGCAAATCACAGCTAGACCTTGCCAGCCTGGTCACGATAGGAATCTTCCCAATCGGTCGGGCGACAGCCGGGTGCCAGCTGTCGCGATCTCAGGGATTCAACCCGCGCGATGAGTGGGCTCGGATTGAAGCAAAACAGACGCCCCTAGATCGCGCGACTGACTAGGGGGATCTTCTTGGTGAGTCTCTCAGGGCGAATCGGTCGTTAGGAGTTTCGTCCGACCCACGTTCTCGGTCAGACGGGTTGGAATTCTCCATACCAGAGTCGTCGGCTAGACAGTCGGCGACCTCGTCGTCATCGTCCACCTGGTCGGTATCTTGTACGGTCCCTATCGCGGGTAGTGATGATCGTCGACCTGACTCGTCGCGGGACGAACGCTGGGCTTCATGCCAACCTGTCTTCGTACGGGTCTTGTCGGCTGATAGGTCGGATAATGACCAACGGTATCAATACCTATTTGTGTCCCAAAAAAAAAAAAAAAAAACAGGCGTATGCAAACACAGGTACTGATGTCTGTAAACACTTCACATGCACACAGAGAAAGATAAAAAGAGACTGCCACACCGACAATTACGTCGGTCGTCCACCCCGCCTCCCTCATCCACCCTCCACCCATCACACACCTCTCAAATGAACTGAAGATACCGTAGCGCTACATTAATTTACTGTAGCACTACAGTTACTCACTGTTCATTCAATTTTTTTCCTTTTTTCGTAATTTTAATTTTTTTAAAAAAAAATAGAATGGATAATGCTAGTTGTTTTGATTTATAATTTTTTAATATAAAAAATAATATAAAATTTTTAAATTTTTTATATATAGTAGGGACTACAACACTATAGTAAGTTATTGTAGCATTAGAGTAATTCACTGTTCATTCAAAAAAAATTCTTTCTTAATTTTTATTTTTTTAAAATAAGATTGAGTAATATTAGTTGTTTTGATTTATAATTTTTAAAAAATATATATAAAAAATAACATAAAATATTTTTATTTTTTATAAATAGCAGCGCTACAGTAAATTGATCACCATGAAAGGTCCGACAAAAGGATGTGAATAAGCTTATGCAAAATAGTGAGTTAACAAAAGAACAAACGAAATGAATAACTTATGCAATGTACCGAACGAAAGAATTTTTTTTTTTTTTGCAAATCAAAAGCTAGAATCGCAGAATCAATCTATTAATTTCAATGGACATAATAGGTCCATACATGGCCACGTAAAACCTTAACTCTCGAGGACCCCATGACGCCAACTTATGTGCGGCAATCGTGGCATTGCCGTCGTCGACTTCATCCGCACCACCATCCACAACTGCTGCATCATCCACTTCACCGTCGAAGGCATCTTGATGCGTTAGCCGACCCCGAGGAGCGAAACTTCACCGACGTGGGCATCCACCTACACGGCAATGACAAATGCCATATTACAGCCGTCGATGTCGATAGTGTGGAGCTATTCTATTGCGCCTACCAAGGTTATGTCTTCGTACAATCATGACTTCAACGTAGTCGAAAAATTCTTTCCTGCACGGAGCTCTTCTCCGATCATCTATCTCCTTCCACTCCCGAGAATGTCCAACATGGCGATTCACTGAGCGACGTTTCTCACCCCTATACCGTAGCATTCGTCATCGCTAGTCAACACTTCTAAAGTAATAGTCCTTGATTTTAATAGAGATTTTTATTATAAGAGAATTTATATTATAACAGAAGATAATATTTATTATAATGAGTTATAATTCTATTAAAGATTAAAAAATAAATTAAATATTTGATAAAAAATATCGAATTAATTTACCCTAAAAAATGTCATATCCCGGCCAGCCAGGTCACCACCCGCACCACGGCGGTCAAATTCTATCCATCCATCTGCCCACCTCCGCTTAGGAACACGACCCCCGGACATTTCCCAACCATTCATGACTTCACCCCGACAGGGCGAAGCGAGGAAGAGCATCTCCAGCGCGCCAGCAGAAGCACACGAAAACGAAAGCCCGAGAGCTCCAACCCCGCGCGGTTGATGGCTATGGCGGCGTCGCCTTCCACTGCGGGCAGCACGCCCGCGTCCGGCTGCTGTCGACGTGGTAGCGGCGCCAGGGTCTCCTCCCCTCTTCAAAGGCGACTCTTTTCCTTCTTCCCTCCCCGCTCCTCCCCCGTCGCCGTCCGCGTGGGCGGAGAAGGCGGCAGGGGTGTGAAATGGGAGAGCCGCGGCGTCGCGACGGCGAGCATGGGCGGAGGCGGCAGGGAGGCCCTCCCCCCGGAGGCCGTCACCTTCTCCGCCACCATCTCCACCGATCTCCCTCTCCACGATTCCCCCGAGGTGTGAATAGGAGGCATCAGCAGACAGCAGCACCTCTCTCTCTCTCTCTCTCTCTCTCTCTCTCTCAACATTTTACCATGTTGCAGGCGTCCTTCGAGGAGTACCTGGACGACCGCCCGCGGATCTTCGGCGCCATGTTCCCCGACAGCCGCCGGAACCGGCGGATAAACGATGTGACTCCTCCCCGTTAGCTTCCTCCGTTCTCTTCTCCCCCTCTTCGAGATCTCTCCTTAACAATGTGATTGGTCACAACGCGAATGCAGGAGGAGTGGAGGGTGCAGATGCTCCCCATACAGTTCCTCTTCGCGTCCGTCAACCCCGTCGTGGTGATGCGGCTGCGCTGCAGATCGCAGGGCCGGGGGTACCCCCCTCAGGTGCCTCCCCACGTCTCCCGAGTCCTCGAGCTGCGAGCGGTAAGCAACTGTGTCACGTTTGCGACAACAAGGGCTGGGAGTAATGGGTGGCGTCAATTCATGAGCGTGTTCCTGTTTGCAGACGAAGTGGGAGCTCCAGGGGCTCGAAGGTGGATCCGTGCCGCCGCACTTCGCGCTGGACGTGCGGGGGCTGCTGTACCCCGACAGGGGAGAGGAGGGGGGCGCCGCCGCCCGGAGGAGCCGGCTCAGGGGCACCTGAGACCAGCATCAGCATGGTGCTGCCGCCGGTGCTGGCACTGGTGCCGGAGCACGTCCTCAGGGGTGTCGCGGAGTCGGTGAGACGTGGGGAAAACCCCACCCTCCTCCCCCCTCCCTATTGAGCTCGATCTCTGGTTGGGTTCTGCTTGTGTGTTATAAGCTTTCTAGAGACGCCTACCGTGCAGGTGCTAAAGAGACTGGTGGAGAGGATGAAGCAGGAGGTGGATGGGAGCTTGCTCTCCGACTTCCAGAGCTTCCGAAGGGAGAGGATGAGGAAACAGCTGACCAGGAAGAACGCTGCCCAGCGACGTCCGGCTCAATCTGATACCGATCCCAGCAGACTCCCATGAAGAACCTCGACAACCCAGAGTCACCCGTATGCCCTGCATTTCTTTGTTTTGTTCCATGAAGAAGCTGCAAATTGCCTTCTCACAGTTGCCAGACTCCAATGGTCATGGCATCCCGTAGAAAGCTGTCTGCTGTTAGTCCGTATACGGGAATTTTTGCTCAAATATGTGCTTGAGCAGAGGAGACACTGAAAATTGAACAGAGGCAAAGGATGGGAAGAGGAATATGTATCATCATTTCAATTCAAGGGTTAAATAGGTTCGTATGTACAAAGCAGAGAGCTTCTTTTTGAAATTGAACTACATGCTTGTAATTCCTGTGTCATTGGATCAAGCAACCACCTGACAATTATTTGTGTTTCCGTGTCTGGTCAATTTTCTATGGGTGCATAGACAAGATGACTATTTCAGTGAAATCGGTGGCTGGACCTTGACCTCAAATGAAACCCTGTAGTAATGTATGCCTATGTATTTTAACCTCGTGAGGATCTGTAAAAGCAAAAACAAACATAACATTAGGACAAGTCCTCCTGATCCTCCAGGGACCGCTTCCGAGCGCGCAGATTGAGCTGGAGGTTTTCAGGCAAGGGTGGTGTTCTTCCTCGACGAAACAGAACAGCAAGAGCCCTCATCTTATGGCAGATATCAAAGACCTAGCAAAGACCGAAAGATGTTTACAATCGGTGAATCTGAATAGGCCGGAATACAGCACAGTATTCTCTTACCGAGGATGCTTCAACTTCTGCGACGCCCTCACACCCTTGACCTCCTCCTTGAAGTAGGTCACAGTATTTTGCCGCATCTTGTTCATCTTCAAATACCTGGAAGATAGCAAAGTTCTCATGCTTTACAGATATCCTGATAAAAGAAATGAGTAAGGTCATATGGAAAGGCTGATGTTGGTTTCTGTAAGTAGAGACGCCGACACCACTAGGCCTTTTTTCCCCTCGTTTTTTGCTTAAACATTAGTTCCAACATAAAGCACAGAACACAAGCCTGATTCTTCCAAACATTCCAATAACAAAGCTACTTACAAGTACCCCTTCCCTGATGTCTTCAACAAGCATCCGAAACTTGAACCCACTGCCTGAATTCTTGGACTGCCGCGTCCCTCTAGAAAACAAGAGTCCAAGTTCCCTCTCTACTTCGCTGCGTAGCAGAGCAACTGTGAGTTGAGCATTTTAAGACTTTCACCCATAAACGATTGAAAGGAACAGAACTGAATCAGACCTCCGGTTCCTCCTCGTTTTCATGGTCCACAACTGATTTTCTCTTTGAGTTAGTACATAAACAGGTTTTGGATCTCCTAGCCACGGATTTGTATCTAACACTGAAAGCAAGAGAATGTCAAATTATTAAGGCAACTTTAAACATAAGCCATAGGATATGGGTCAATTGTTCAAAATCAGATGATTTAACTGAAGCATTAGGATACAAAAAAATAAGTTAAAAGAATGTCGTAGATCGTAAGGTATAAACCAGAAAGGAATAAACTATGAAAAAAGTAACACCATACATAGTTTTGAAAAGAGATGAAATGGGACTACACTCATCCATCAAATCTTTAATCTGCTTGCGCATAGCGGCATAGGGACACCACAAACACCCACAAGTTCTCAACTTCAAAAATTAATGCACAAGCAAATGCACCATATACTTGGACTGAAGCTAGGGGATTGGATATCATCTAAAGATCAGATCAATGAGCAGCGGCGTGTCTCCAAAAATAAATATCTTGCACTTTAACTGTTAAAGCAACTAAAAAGGTCATCAAACTGGTTAACTCGCCATCAAAGCATTCAAAATCAACGCAAACTAAGAACTTCTATTCCTTCAAAACTGAGAAAGGACTTTGTTTCTTGTACACATTAACCTTCCTGACGCTCAAATATTGCTACAACAAGTGTGACATGTGCTATACCCATTTACAATTGTTACAATTTTCAGTATCAGACTATCTTAAAAAGTGAGAGAGAAGGATCGAATATGCATGCCAACACTATTAGTGGTTAGAGACAGGAACTTCACTGCTAAAAAGCTTGTTAATTTACACACTCTTACAGATACATTTTCTTAATTTCTCATTTGTCCCATCAAAAAACAAGGGCATAAATTTAAAGAGTATAAGTTTCTATACTCATTAGACAAAACAGTGAAACACATGATTAAAACAAAACTCGGTATATATTTATGTTGAAAATCATATCACAGAACAACCCTGGAATGATGAAGATATTGTAGGTCAAAATAAGTAAACTACAAGCTTGGGTAGAGGTTCTATCGAAGAAGCACCATCAGGAAAGCAACATTCTAGTGAGTGGTACCATACTCAATATTCAAAAGAGGGGGGGAACAACATTTTCTCATTTCCATCGATGAACAGCACATAATCCTTTCCCTCGTGCTTTGAAGAAAGTTTCTATAGTTAATCAACAAAATGCCCAGAATGTAGCAGAGAATGCTTGTATCAAATATAATAATCTGGTATAGGGGAAATGTTAACTCATTCAAAGTGTTTGCTGAAATATGTAGAATCTAGGGAATATACACTAAATTAACAGAGTTTATAGGTGACAAATAGCAAAGATGGCCCTCAGTTTGTTTTTACAGGTTAGAACCATAGGAAGAAATTAAAACTGCCATCCAGAAAACAGGAATAGGTCCCAGAAAATTGAGTAACCGGTCACATTCTTGGGAGGTGTACACGAATGTAGGAGAAACACCAACATTCTGTATGAAAAATTTTATCTCCATTCTGACCAAATTATATGTTCATGTCTCTTTCCCTGTCTAAAAATATCTTGATAAGATATGCCACAGAAAAGTCCTGATTATTCTACCACTTCCGTAGTATTCTGATTTCTTCTATGTTTACTTCCAGATCCTCTAGCTGGATCAGGTGCTCTTCCAAAAATAAAAGGAAGAAACCACTTACTAGTAAGTTCACCCATTGTTCTGTTTTATAAGACGAGTTTATACGCTTCAAGCACTCTTATGCCACAGAAAAAGTATGTAAATAAGAAAATAATAATCAGCTATCCTAATTTCAGGATCATGTATCCTACAAAGAATGAGCCTAACAATACAATTCCAAGCTGAAATTTCTGTCACAGCTATTAATTCAGAGCATCACTGTACGATGAAGAATGCAATGAGCCAGAAGCATCACGTGATACTTTAAGACTTTAAGTCTGGGGGAGATGCAGATATTACAAAAAGATAAATGAATTTCGTTTGATATGATGCGGGTTCCCCAGCAAAAACAATGGTCATCGATGACCATTTCCATGGCAGGCAACCAGTGTCCTTTTTGGGGGTAGGGATGCCGGAGAGAACACTTTTAAGAGACACCACAGAAAATTTTCTGCAAGGGAGTAATAGTTTGGGCATGGTTATTGCTATATCAGCATTTTACCGGTTTACTACATTGTTCATGTGTGCCATCGGCATGCAACAGGATCAACTACATCTCCCAGCCATAATAAAAAATCCATCTCTAAGATCAAAAATCTAATTTCTTCCACTTCGTGCAAAAGTTTATCCTGCAAGCTTCCTTGAATAGATCACAACACATCACTCAACTGTCTGGAGCCACTTGTACATTCCAAGTCCATGGCCATGGAGAAATGCTTGTTTGATCACATGTTTCTACCAGTACGCCAACAAAAGCATGGAATACTAACGACGCAACAACGTGGCCAACATCCTGGCCCTGATGATCTCCTCTTTAGCTTATGTCATGCTCTATCATACTATGACTTGTACGAGGACACAAAGGAATTGTGTGCACACTGGTTTCTAGAAGGCGTGTTATAGAACAGGGGAAGAGCAATAGGTACCGTCATAGCTGATGGAATCAAGACTCTGCTGAAGATCCCGCCGCATGCCGTAAGCACGGGACGAAATCCTCCTCAGGAATTCCTCCGAGCTCCTCGGGATGCCCCCGTCCATACCGAGAGCCCTCTCCACCTCCTCGACCTCATCCCTCCGCTCCCCTTCCTCCCCCGCCTCCTCTCCCCCGGCCCCACCTTCCGCACCCCCGACGGCCGCGCACCGCCAGGCCCTCCGCCGCCGCCACCTCCTCCTACCCTCACCGGCAGCCGCCGCGAACCGCATCCCCAGAGAGGAGGAGCACACAGCACCAGCCGAAGCAGGGCCACGGCACTGCAGCCGCACCCGGCCCCCACCGGCGGCGCGGAGGAAGACCGGGAGAGCCGTGGTAGAGGTGGGCACGGACGGCGCGAGGGCGTCCATACTCGCACGAGGGAGGGAGCGGAGGAACCTTCCTCCCGGCACCAGCACGGCCCCGGCCAGCTGCGTCCGCGATCCGATCGGGAGCAGACGAACGGGCGGAGACAAGAAAGATGCCCGTGCGCTCTCCCCGCGATCCGCAGCAGATGGGAAGAACAACGAGAAGCGGAGGAGGAAGGGAGGGCGACTCCAACAAGCAACGACAAGGCGGCGGAGGAGGAGGACCGAAGTGCCGGTGTCGTGCGCGGTGCAGTGTGAGAAGAGAGTTCTCAGATGACCCGCCTCTCTCTCTCTCTCTCTGGTGTCTTCTCTCTCTCTTCGCTCCGCCCGCCCCGATATTTTTGGCAGCCACCTCGGTGGAAGGGTCTTCTCGGTTTGGTCTACGTGCTTCCACCTGATTGGAGATCTTTTATTCCAGGTTCTTTTTTTTGTGGACCGTAATTTGGTGAAATTGGAAGGTTACCGTATTTTAAACAGTTCTAATGTCACGTCTAAGTATATTTAAAAAAATCTATTAATTCATACGTCACTTTTTTAAGTTTTAGAGTTCAAATTTTATTTTAACACTTAATTCTTTATTTTTGAAATTCAAATTTCAATTTTGATGTTCAATTTTATTTTTGAGATCAATTTTTTTAACGTGGTGTGACATAATGAGCTGAGTTTGAACGTTAAAAGAGAAATTTAGATATTAAAATATAAGTTTAGATCTCAAAATACAAAATTAGATTTCAAAGTCTAAAATTCGGGCTGAATTACACTTCTCATAATACAATAAACTTCCCTCTTTTTTTTGACACAAATTGAAATCTAACCAATACAAATTTATCACATCAGAAACTCTTTATAAAAAAAGAGAGAGTTGCAGTATGTGTTGATTGGTATATTAAAAGTTGTGTTAAAACATATATTCTCAAAATATTTTTAAATAGTTAAATTAATTAATAGTTTCTGACGTAATAGAGGAGGTTCTTACTATAACAGAATTTAACGTATATTGTAACAGAAGATAACACTTACTGTAATATGTTACAGTTCTATCAAAGATTAAAAATAAGTAAAAATTTTGATAAAAATATTTAATTAATTTATCCTTTTTTAAGTTGAAAAATAGGAATCTTCTTATCCACGCAAATTAGATCCGAGTTGTTGGATTAATTAATTCAGTCCTCCTCCGGCCAAAAGCATAAAGCCTTTTTGCTCTTTAACAACACATAAAATATATGTGCAAGCTACTTAGACAAGACGACTGTGAGTGCCACTCACAAGTCACAATAATGAATGGGCTCAAATTTCGATTTTAGCTAATTCTAAATAATTTTTTGTGATCTTGGAATTTCAAATAACCCCTTAAATCTCTCACAATTTTAAAGTCATTTGTTTCCATCCATAGCATTGACTAATCCATAACTCAAGTTTGTATAGAAAATCCTAACAAAAAATATGCAAGATTTTATGTTGCTAACAATATTATTTATGTTATCAGAAGTGAGGATTTTAGTAGCACATATGCACCAAATAAAAGACTGAGTAATTTATCAAGATTCTACTGTAATTTGGAGATTTCTTTTTTACACAAATTTTCATGATATATCCTTCTATATAAGTGACTATTCGTATCCATAGATTTCACTATGAAGAATAAATTTGCTAGAGCACTCGAATACACATTCTTGTAAAACCATGCATTAAAACCTTCCCCTGGTACAAATTTTACCTAAAGTTAGGTGGCCGTTTGATAACACTTAATTAAAATGTTTAAAGTCTAATTTGATATCTATTGTCTAAATCTGTAATTTAATAAGTACTTAAAATATATTAGACTTCTATTAAGAGTTGTTTGATAACCAACTTAATTGTGATCTGAATTAATATATTATTTCACATAAATATCTTTATATGTTTAAAAATATATCTAAATTTATTTTTTATTTCCCATAATTTTATATATACATCTCTCAACTATCTTATAATTTTATTTTTTATTTCCCATAATTTTATTTCACAGAACACCGACTCGAAAGCTTCGATTTCTAAAAGGGAGCAAACACACGAAGAAAACGGCAAAAAAAATCACAATATGGGACGAAAGCAAAGACTTTAACACATGAAAATAAGAAAAATGAAAGAACATGGGCGGAGAAATCCCTCCTTTTCCACGAGAGAAAAAGATCTACAGGAACTGACAGAAAACGCCCCGAAAGCAACTGTCAAACAAAAGGATCAGAACCCAAAGACGCCGGTGTTCCCCGTCCAACCAACCTTGATGTTGGTGAGCATCACTGGCGACTCCAGCAGCGTCGTGGGGTTGATCCCCGGCGGGATCGTCAGGCACGGCGACCTCGCCGCTATCAGCAGCCGCGCCGGCGACAGCGACTTGTACCTGGCACCCAGGCCCTGCGCGGCTGCTGACGGTGCCACCCCGGGATCCAACTCTTCCGCCGAGACGCCCCCATTCCTCGCCCCAAACCCCTCGAACGGCGGCTCTCTGCCGGGGGATCACCCCTCCGCACCTCCGGCGAGGGGATCCCTGAGCTCTGACCTCGGATTCTCCAGCATCTACAGAGAAAGACGGAGGAGCGGAGAGGAGACAGAGTAGTGTGCGTGCGCAAGTGGTGGGGAGTGGAGAGAAGCCGATGCGAGTTGGGACAGACAGGAGGGAGGGTGGGCTGGTTTTGGGAGGCGGAGGAGGGGCATTTCGAGGATCTCCCTCGCGAGGATGTCGACGGAGGAGCAGCGCCCGACGTAGGAGCAGCGGAGGAATCCGCCGGGGATCTCCCTCGCGAGGATGTCGACGGAGGAGCAGCGCCGGGGATCTCCTTCGCGAAGACGCCGGAGGAGCCGCAGGAGGTGCCCTCGCAAATCGCGATCTGAACAAAAAAAAGTGGCCCAACCCCACTTTTTTTAAGAGGTGATTTAAGATAGAAGACAACTTTTCAGACATGTATTAAGATGATTTATCAAACAGTCTAAAATTTTAATATCTGACCACTTCAAATATTAGACATGTAATAAGTGTTATCAAACAGAATAGACATTTTATTTTTATGTCTTTGGTACCGGGCATCTTCTTCTTACAAACAACCGAACAAGTAAGAAACTTTTGCTTAACTCCCAAGTATCTGGATTGGGTGTATCGGAGACATATAACTGGCTCACAGATTGCACGTGAATCCTGGAATCTTTAACTAATATAAAGATACATATGAATTATTTAATCTTCATAGAAAAGAAAATATTAAAATACAATATAAACCATGTGAGAAAACAGAGATATTTTACACACCAAAATGACCGGTTGAAAAGATTGCAGGGATAGGGACATGAGATCTAAACCTTCACAGATGACTTGGCATGATTTGGACACGAAGATAAAGATGAGAATTATTAAAAAAATTGGTTGACGGGTCATAGAAGCTTGAGAGAGAGAGAGAGAGTGAGACAGAGAGAGAGAGAGAGACCCACATGAAATTTTATGTCCATTAGAGGTAAAGTATGGAAGATACTGGAATTGGATGCGATTCATGTTTCAAAATTAATTATTTATAGTTTAGTCATTTTTTCTCAGCAATGATTAAGAAGGATTGTGTTAAAATTTATGGAGAATTAATAATCGTTCTTTAGTAGAGGACTGATATTATTTTTCAATTCCTGTCAATTTTTTCAGCACTGCATGATCCTTATTTTTTGCGAGACTTATTTTTATGTCTCTTCTTACATAACTATGTAAGTATGTAATTATTAACTATGTAAGTTATGTAAATATATAAGTATGTAAGTTATATAATTATGTAAGTATTTAAGTATGTAACTTGTACTTTACTAACTACATACTTACATAACTTATATAATTACATATATTACATAGTTACATACCTATATATTTACATATCTACATAATTATGTAACTTACATAGTTAGTGAAGTACAAGTTACATACTTAATACTTACATAATTATATAATTTACATACATACATATTTGTGTACTTACATAACTTATATAGTTATATATTTACATCATTGAGGACTTCGGTTGGGTCGATCGGTTAGAACTCTTACTTAAAAACAGGAGGTCCCAAGTTCGATTCTTGGGGAGGTTTACCTGATTTACATGCAATCCTCGAGGTTTGTAAATCCGAAATTTTTTCGGTCAAGTGGGGTAAGGGCAATACGGGTATACGGAAGTAGGAGCTGCCAAGTCCTGATCTTTGAGTTCACGAACATCAATCTCTGAACCCACAAAACCACACGGACGAAATTTCATCGTTATCAAAAATATATTTACATCCTTATGTAAGGAGGGACTTAAAAATAAGTTCCGCAAACTGAAAAATAATGTCAATTCTCTGCTAGTGAGCAATTATTAATTGTCCCTAAAAATTATTACCCAATTTTTCTTTCATGGACGCTATTGTGGGATTGAAATTTATCCAGGGTGCTAATGCCATGGTAAATAAACTATATATAAAGGACTTTCTTGTGAACATTAGAAGTACAAACACAATAGTGTATTTAGGAGGTTGGGTTGGGGTTGGCCATGAATCTAATGAGATCAGGACCCAACATCAACATTAAACGAATGGGCAAATCAAATCGTACGGATTCTCTTGGAGTACAGCATGAATAGGATCATATCTTATTTATTCTCTCCTAATCGATCGGATTTATATTTAAATTTGTTACGGGGTTTCAAGCAGGTCGGCCAACCCCGAGTGTAGCCGATCACTTCTAAGGATAGCCCGACATTCAGCAGCTTTAGCTGATTGGCATGGACCTCACCTCGGGTGAAAACCAGCCCCGTTCGGCAGTCAGCGAGGAGGGCGACGTCCGAACTGATCAGGGCATTCCCATCAGCTCGGATCTCGGGTCATCCGACCTCAATAAGGCCACTGGCTGACATCTCCTATATCACCAAATACCGGCCACAGCTCGGTTCATCCGACCTCGGCATCTGCAGCTCGGCCCAGGCGGGCCTATCCACATCTCGGTCCGAGCATTCTCATATCACCTTCAAATAAATCTCCATTGAGAACCTCGGGTTGTCAAAGCTCGGGCTGCGCTGACCTTGAGCTCGGCGTCCTCGCGCGCCCCATCAGTCCTTACGGGGTCACCGGACAAATAAGGTAACCACCAAGACTCGCGGAACCGCCAGTAACGGCCAAGGCCACGATCTCAGCAATCAGGCCTACAGGTGGCAACCACAATTATCGCAACTCGGCGGAAGTAACGGAACCCAATCCGGCGGGAATCCCGGTAACTCCCCAGCGAGATTGACGGCTCGTCCAGCTCACACGTACGTGTCCTAACACTATATAAAGGGTAGACACCCCACAGGCCAAGGTACGCTATTTCTCCCCCCACGCTACGCCATTCTGTTCGGCTAGCAACTGACTTGAGCGTCGGAGTGTCTCCCCGCCGAGCCCACTCGGCGGACTTTGCAGGTCAGATCGGGACGTCGGGAGAAGCGTCACACGTCGGCCAAGCGCGCCTCCAAGGGATCCATTGGCTTGGTCGTCTCGGCTCCATCTGATGAGAAACGCCTCAACAGTCACCTCGGCCGGAGCCGAGCTATGTTACTATAACAGTAACATTGGCGCCATCTGTGGGAAACGCCTCAACAGTCACCTCGGCGGAGCCGAGCTATGTTACTATAACAGTAACATTGGCGCCGTCTGTGGGAAACGTCACAAAAGGTCAGTACGGTTTCCCCTCTCTTGTTCTCAACAGAACTCCAGACAGAGACAACAAAATAGCCCCTATAGCATTTATCGCAATCGCCAAGGCGGCCAAGGCCTGTCGCAAGCAGCAAGGGGGCCGACCAGGGGATCATAAGCCCCTATGCCTGAGGTCGGCTCGGGGCCCGGCTCAGCTCAAATATCGTAGACCTTCAGTATTCATTTGAGGTCGGCTCGGGAGCCGACGAGTTCCAGAAGTCCAGGGTAATCTTGCAGTTCCTATTAACAGTCATCTCAAACTCGGAAGCCTAAGCCCTCTAAACAGGAGGCCGCGATCACAAGCTTAATGTCCTCAGCGATGAGGGCGACGAGGTATGCCTGTCACTCCACTCCTTGCCTTTGCCTTCGTACGACTATTTCTCGAAAAGTAGGTTCTGGATGAGATCGCATCGGCTTCCAGAAACCGAGAATCCGACATACGATAAAATGAAGGCGTGGTCGCTTCGGCACACACGTACACAGCTCGTCCGAGGTCGCTTCGGCACTCCGAGCTCCTGAAGGCGTGGTCGCTTCGGCACACGCGTACACAGCTCGTCCGAGGTCGCTTCGGCCCTCCGAGCTCTTGAAGGCGCGGTCGCTCCGGCACGCGTGTCGTAGCTCGTCCGAGGTCGCTTCGGCTCTCCGAGCTCCTGAAGGCGTGGTCGCTTCGGCACACGCGCCCGAGGTCGCTTCGGCCCTCCGAGCTCTTGAAGGCGCAGTCGCTCCGGCACGCGTACACAGCTCGTCCGAGGTCGCTTCGGCACTCCGAGCTCCTGAAGGCGTGGTCGCTTCGGCACACGCGTACACAGCTCATCCGAGGTCGCTTCGGCCCTCCGAGCTCTTGAAGGCGCGGTCGCTCCGGCACGCGTGTCGTAGCTCGTCCAAGGTCGCTTCGGCACTCCGAGCTCCTGAAGGCGTGGTCGCTTCGGCACACGTGTACACGGCTCGTCCGAGGTCGCTTCGGCCCTCCGAGCTCCTGAAGGCGTGGTCGCTTCGGCACACGCGCCCGAGGTCGCTTCGGCCCTCCGAGCTCTTGAAGGCGCGGTCGCTCCGGCACGCGTACACAGCACGTCCGAGGTCGCTTCGGCACTCCGAGCTCTTGAAGGCGCGGTCGCTCCGGCACGCGTGTCGTAGCTCGTCCGAGGTCGCTTCGGCACTCCAAGCTCCTGAAGGCGTGGTCGCTTCGGCACACGCATACACAGCTCATCCGAGGTCGCTTCGGCACTCCGAGCTCCTGAAGGCGTGGTCGCTTCGGCACACACGTACACAGCTCGTCCGAGGTCGCTTCGGCCCTCCGAGCTCTTGAAGGCGCGGTCGCTTCGGCACGCGTATATCATAGCTCGAGCGAAGTCGCTTAGGCATACATTAGACGACGTCCGACGATATATGGACGGTTGTTCTACAAACTGGAAGATGACGTCCGACGGCATGGTCGCTTCGGCACGCGTATATCATAGCTCGAGCGAAGTCGCTTAGGCATACATTAGACGACGTCCGACGATATATGGACGGTTGTTCTACAAACTGGAAGATGACGTCCGACGGCATGGTCGCTTCGGCACACGGACACACGTCGTATTCGCTGAACGAGGTCGCTTAGGCACTCGTCAAATACCGAAACCGAAACATCACCTGGCGCGTATTTGACTCACGCAGTACAAGAAGGACGCCTCGGGAATCGTCAGAAACCGGCGCAGCGTCCGACGTAACAAATAGCTAGAGCCAAACAACAACAAATGAGCAAAGACAAAAGAGTTGGAAGTTTCTATTAACTAACGATGAGATACATTGGAGGGCTGACCGCCATGTACAATCGCGAGACATTCAGTCAATAACGATGTCATCAGACGCAACAACCGGAGTCTCGGCAGTAGTAGCTTGATCGGGAGCAATGGTCGCGGTAGCCTCATCAGCACCGAGCACCGCCTCAGCAGTAGCAGCCAGCGCCTCGTCGGCGACTTTAGCTTGGTCAAGAGCATCTCCAGCATCCTCGTCCGCAGCATCCTCCAAAACCGACAGATCATATTCGGGGCGCAGTTCTCGGATGCGCTTGATGCAATGGTCATATCCCGCCTCGAAGAGCTTGTCAACCTCCTCGTTCAACTCCTTGGAGTCGCGGTACTCTGCAATAATCCTGTCGCGCTCCTCCTCGGCCAACCTCGAGCTCCGAGCCCTGGCCGCTTCGAGCAACTCCTCTTTGGCACGAAGAGTCTCTTTGAGATCCTCAGCTGCCCTGGTTACCCGAGCAGCCTCATCCTCAGCTCTCTTCGCCTTCAGCCGCTCCTCGTTAAGGAGCCTCTCGGCAGTTTTCGCTCTCTTCTCGGCCTCTTTGGCCTTGCTCGCTGCTTCAAGAACTTTCTGATCGGCTGCCGCCTGAGACTTCTCGGCCTTCCTGAACAAGGCCCCGACCAGGCCCAATTGAGTTTGCACAGAATCGTAGTACTCCTCCACGATCTCGTTGGCTCTTTTGGACGATGAATGGGCCAACTTCTCCACAGGGGTCGCCCGGCGAGCCCATTCGGTAGCAGTGAGCACAGCGCGTCCCGATGGTCGTTGAGGGCTCGCATCATGTTGATCGCAGACCTGCTGCTCCGGTAGTTCTCGTCCTTGAGGTGACGTCGGTCTAGGATCCGACGATCGCCACCTCGTCTGACGAGACGAGTCACCGGTTTCCTCCCTTGGGCACTTCGGTGGTGCTCTCACGGCACTCTTCTTACCGCGACCCGCGAACCTCTGAGCTGCTCGTTCAGCAAGAGAGGTCCCTCTCCCCCGGCCGACGTCGGGAGCAACCGACGACTTGCCTTTGTCAGCCATCACTGCAAGAAGCAACGGCTGATTAGCTCTTATTTACAAACCACAAAAGGAAGACATTGGAAAGAAAATGACCTTTGTCGGCCTTGGCAATCAGTTTGAACAATCCATCGAGCTGAAACAGGTCAGGAGGGTCCAGCACCTGTAGAGAATCAAACTCCGCAAGCTCGGTTTCGATGAGATTTGGAGCTCGGAAGGCTTTTTGATGAACATTCACAGCCGACCATGTGGTCGGAAATGGCCACCCCGTCGGGCTGTGAACAAAAACAAATTGCCTCTTCCATTTGTGAACAGAAGAAGGCATTCGACCGAGGATTTGCCGTCCAGACCGAGCTGCGAAATACAGCCAGTCCCCAAAAGCTGTGACCGAGAAGCAGTAAAAGAAAAGGCATGTGATCGGAAGGACCTTAGCCAGGGCACAGGCCGCCAAGAAGCCGACGACCGACCTCCATGAGTTGGGGGTCAGTTGCGACGAAGCAACTCCCAGCTTGAAGAGGAGAAAGATAGCGAAAGGATGCAGAGGGAGGCGGAAGCCAGCTCGGACGGCCTCAGCATAAATGCAAACCCCGCCCTCGGCTACATAGTGAGCACGAAGCTGATTCGCACGATACATGGAGTAGCCCTCCGGAAATACAAGACCGGGATGAGTTTTCATCCATTGGAGGGTCTCGTCGGTGGTTTCACACTGAGCGTCGGCGACATTATCGGCCGGACGACGAGCCCCAGAAGTATGAGCAGAAGGATCCTTGGGAACGTAAGTCCCAGGATCGACAATGAAACAATCAGAATGGTCTGACGGCTCGCCATCAGACCGAGGAGAAGGGGGCGCTCCATCGGAGCAAACCGCCCCTGGTGAGCAAGAAGAGTTCTCGGAAGGAGAACCTCCAGACGACGACCCCTCGTGGAGACGAGGACGAGAGGAAGGAGAACTCGAAGACATCGCTTACCTCGGAAGGAAGCAAGCAGCGACGAAAGAAAGCTCGGACAGACGACAGAGACGTCGGCGCATCGGCTGGCCAGCTGGTCGTCTGGTTTGTGGTCGCGCGCGAAAGCAAGGGCAAGCTTTCGGCAGCAGACCCCAATATTTATAGGGTCAGGAGGCCAACCGAATCCAACGGCAGAGATCCGACTTCTGAGCCAAAGGTCGAGATCGGCCCGCGTGTCATCACCAGATTGGCTGGGGGCCGACCCCTCGGATCCTGATCAGCGTGAGGCAAGGAACGCCGAGTGCGCACGGAGGACGAGGCAGCGCAATGATTTCGACACGGCTTCTGGAGCGGCGCCAGACGGTTTGTCAGACGAAGCGACGTTCGGCGGCTCTGATGTTCGGCGTCCTCGCAAGCACGTGGGTCAGTAGCGTCACATGGCGGGGCATCTGCTTCCAAAAAGAAAATTAGCTTCACCTCGGCCCGCGTTCACGGTCCGACCTGAACCTAGGGGGCCAATGTTACGGGGTTTCCAAGCAGGTCGGCCAACCCCGAGTGTAGCCGATCACTTCTAAGGATAGCCCGACATTCAGCAGCTTTAGCTGATTGGCATGGACCTCACCTCGGGTGAAAACCAGCCCGGTTCGGCAGTCAGCGAGGAGGGCGACGTCCGAACTGATCAGGGCATTCCCATCAGCTCGGATCTCGGGTCATCCGACCTCAATAAGGCCACTGGCTGACATCTCCTATATCACCAAATACCGGCCACAGCTCGGTTCATCCGACCTCGGCATCTGCAGCTCGGCCCAGGCGGGCCTGTCCACATCTCGGCCCGAGCATTCTCATATCACCTTCAAATAAATCTCCATTGAGAACCTCGGGTTGTCAAAGCTCGGGCTGCGCTGACCTTGAGCTCGGCGTCCTCGCGCGCCCCATCAGTCCTTACGGGGTCACCGGACAAATAAGGTAACCACCAAGACTCGCGGAACCGCCAGTAACGGCCAAGGCCACGATCTCAGCAATCAGGCCTACAGGTGGCAACCACAATTATCGCAACTCGGCGGAAGTAACGGAACCCAATCCGGCGGGAATCCCGGTAACTCCCCAGCGAGATTGACGGCTCGTCCAGCTCACACGTACGTGTCCTAACACTATATAAAGGGTAGACACCCCACATGCCAAGGTACGCTATTTTCTCCCCCCACGCTACGCCATTCTGTTCGACTAGCAACTGACTTGAGCGTCGGAGTGTCTCCCCGCCGAGCCCACTCGGCGGACTTTGCAGGTCAGATCGGGACGTCGGGAGAAGCGTCACACGTCGGCCAAGCGCGCCTCCAAGGGATCCATCAGCTTGGTCGTCTCGGCTCCATCTGATGAGAAACGCCTCAACAGTCACCTCGGCCGGAGCCGAGCTATGTTACTGTAACAGTAACAAAATTTAATAATAAAATAAAAAATATATAATATTAAATCGACTATATATCTAAGATCATAAAATCTCAATATAATATGAATTAAATATATTAAACGGTACATTCAATCATATCATATATAAAAATAATAATATAAATAAATAAGTATTAATAAAGCCAGTGACCCCACCACTGACCACGCTGCATAGTTCTTTCTCGCACTCCCAGGCAACCCACCTCCCCGACCCAAACTGCAGTGGTCGGCGAGGAGTGCGTGACGCGCGCGCCTCCTCCTCCACGTCTTCCCTTGCCACCACGCATCCCTTGGCGAGAAGAACTAACCCGGATTTGCCCTCGGGAACGGCCCGTTATTACTGTTTCTGCCACCGCGCCTTCTCCACCTCCTCACGTCGCAGTGTGGGCCCCGAGGCGGACGGCATGCACCACCCAGCGTGGCCTCGTGGCCTTTATCGGGGATTAACGGCGGGCCGGGTGGCGGAGCGGGGGGATTCCGGAGGTCACCGATCAGCTGCCCCGCGGGAGGATTCGGAGCTTAAAACGGTTCCCCCTTGTGATGACAAGAAAACAGCCGGCTGCCGAGGCCGTCGCGATGGTCTGCCGATGGAAACCGTTTTGGGAAAACCGGACCGGCGGTCTACATGGTTGGTGCTTCGTTGGGGTGATATTTAAATTGACTCTTTTTTATAATTAATTTGAGAGTATAGTGGGTAAAAATGTTTCAGATGTTGTTATTTTTTAAATGAGATTAACATCAATTATTGTTATTTAATGACAAGTTTAACTTATTTTGAACATCAATCTAATGTCATTTAAGACCATCTTAGGTAAATGATGGGTGCAAGTATATCGCATTTGCTATTATTAACTATCTAATCTCAAAAGATCAAGCAATTGGCTGAGTTTTCATATGCTCACAACGAAGTCTATCAAAAAATGATTCATTTTTGTTGAATCTATTGAAGGGGAAAAAATATTTGTGTTTACCTATGTTTTGTTTTTGATAGACACAACACAGACTCTGAAAAATATAGATATAATTTTTTAGATTCTCATGAAAATAACCATTTGATCAAGACTTGACAATTATAGAAATTGATGTGAAATCATCAGAATCTTTTTTACAATTTCAATAGAAAACTTATCTTCTTTATTCCGCCGGACAGGAAAATAGAAAATCCAATTTCTTCCTGAAATTTGAAATGGAATTGACCGATAACAACTCGAATGACCTGTCCGGACAGGGTTCAGCAATGAACCGGGTCCAGCCGGAACGCACGAACCGCCCGGTTGGGGTGGCTCAAGTTAGGTTTAAAAGGCGTCCGAGGCGCACAGCAACTCGGGGCCACTTCCGTCCCAAATCCGGCCGGTCCCTTCTCTCCCCTCGCCTTCTATAATGGCGAACGAACGCCGAAACGTGGAGAAAGCGAAGGAGACAACAACAGCAGCCGTAGTTCTTCTCCGCCTCTCTCCGGGGAAGCGGGAGCCATGAGGCGGCGAGCTCCCCCCCTCCTCCTGCCATTCCTCCTATTCCTCCTCCTCTCCTCTCTCCTCCTCCTCCTCCCGCTCTCTCCCCCTCCCGCGGGACCGCGAGAATCCGGGGGCGACGCGCGGCGGTGGCTGGCGGCGCCCTTCCGTGCGGCCGACATCCTCCCGCTGCTGCCTCGGCGGGCCTCGTGGCCCATCCTTACGTCCCTCCGCAGCGCCGTCGACCTGCTGCCGTCCTTCGTGGGCTACGCCAACGACTCGGCCCCGGACGCCCACCTCGAGTGGAAGGGGGCGTGCTTCTACCATACCTCCGCGTGGCTAGAGTTCCACAACCGGAGCGGCTCCCCTTTCGGCGGGGGGACCCTCCATATCAAGGTTAGTTGGGGCTCTCGGTTGCTCGAGCTCGGTGGATTGGGCGGGTGGATCACGGTTCTGGTTCCCTTCTGGGTTTCCAATTGAGTGGAAGGTTTTCCTCCTTTTCGTTTGGGGAATTTTTGGTTGGAGATTCCGCATGCGCTCTTGCTGCTGGGGAATTTCGGTGTCGAGTTGTGAGATAATTCTTGGAATCGTCGTCAACACTCACGAGTTAATTCGAGTGGTGGATTAACTTGAGAAATAAAGAAAAAAATTTCTGTTGCTTTACTTTTTGATCGGAGTTTTGGAGGAATCGTACAATTAAGTCATTACTGGTTCTCCTGTTTAGTACTTGCTTGGACTTCTCTGAGCTTTTAAGTGAATTTGAAGATTTCTTTCACTTTACGGTTGTAAATTCTCGTTTTGGGTTCTCGCAATCTGATGTTTCTTATTTCACATGGAGGTTTACAGATTACGGTGATGCCTGAGCTTGTTTACTGAGTAGTAGTACCACCGTAACTTTTTTAGTTGCAAGCATTCGTCTGTGATAGAACGCTAGAAGATGAGAAATGAGTTCAAAAGAGTTCCCAGTTCGTTATTAGTGTTTATCCTTTCATTGTTTTCCACCTACTTTCTTGAATTCCGGTGTCCAAATGGTAGTTGAGACTGCGCCATGGAACATCCTCTCATGGGATGTGTCATATGGAGCACTTCTTCTATGCTGGACACCATTCTCTCCCCCCAACCCCTAATTGTAACTCATAAGTTCAGCTGCTTTCGAAGCATTTCTGCTTTAAAATCAGGGCTTGGGTGTAAATTTATTTCCTTTTTATAATTGTGCATTGTATCTGCATTTCGTGCTTGTAGTTTATTTGTTTTCTCTAATGCCATCTGTTTTCTTCTAGACTCGTAAGCCTCACAGCTGGACATGCATGGACCTGTACATTTTTGCTACCCCATACCGTGTAACATGGGACTATTACTTTCTTGCCCGGGATCATACTTTTGATTTTGAAACATGGGAAGGAGAAGCAGAATATGAATATGTAAGTGTCCTACACAATCATGAAGCACTTAAGGTGAACGCTTGTTATCTTGAACTTTTTCTTCTTGTATATCAACTTGTGTTTGGTTTGTAATATTAGGTAAAGCACAATGGAATTTCTATCTTCTTGATGGAATCGGGGATGCTAGGCACTATCCGAGCTCTATGGGATGTTTTTCCTTTATTCTCGAATTCACTGTGGGGAGAGAATTCAAACCTTGCTTTCCTCAAGAAACATATGCACGCATCGTTTGAACAACGTCCTCAGCCTTGGTTCACAAATGTCACTG
Source organism: Colocasia esculenta (assembly GCA_014218235.1). NCBI lineage: Eukaryota > Viridiplantae > Streptophyta > Magnoliopsida > Alismatales > Araceae > Colocasia > Colocasia esculenta. Next base: position 1,303,445 of record CM024763.1, on the reverse strand, counting down.
TTGAAGATTTGCACTCGGGAGACTTGCTTGTTTTATCAAAAATACGTGGGAGATGGGGCGGTTTTGAAACTTTAGAGAAATGGGTTACTGGATCTTATGCTGGTCATTCTGCTGTTTGCTTGAGGGATTCTGATGGAAAACTTTGGGTTGGAGAATCAGGGAATGAAAATGAGAAGGTAAAATATCTATTTAATTAATGTTTGTATTCTATCTTGACAATTCAATTTTTACATTGTCCACCATCACTATTGTTTGTCAGTCATTATTTCGGCATCTATTGGGGCTACAATAACCATGCAAGGAAAATCCTCCTGCTTTATTTGAAATGTTGAAACCACCTTCTTGAAGATATTGTTTAGCCATCTTTACATGCATTTACATTTTATTTATTTTATAAAACGTGCTTTAACATCAAAGCTGATATGTTGATCAGGTATAGAGGAAGATCAGCTAAAGTCAATGACAAGCCATGTAACTTAACACTTATTGAACCTTGTGAACAAATAATATTCTTGAAATTTTATACCATTAGATCAAAGATCATCATCAGGTGTGTAAACTTATCAAACCCTTTGAATATGTAATATCCTGTGTATAGGACCTTAGGTCCAGAACTTTTAAGTCTACTTTTAGACGTTTGTTTCTGAACTTTGGCACTTTAGCTAAAAAATAACTTTTTACCCCATAATTATAATCATATTTGTTCAACAATCGATGTCTTTAGTCACTGTTACTGCTAGAGTAACGGGTCGGCCTCAGCCGAGAGACTCCCGAGGTAAGTTTGCCGTCCGAGCGATGCCGACCTCCTCCTGCAAGACCACCGAGGTGCCTCGGTGGGGAAACACTCCGACGATCAAGTTAGAGGGGGGTTCTACTGAGAGGAGAGTTTTTGGGTTGGAACAGATTGCCCACCTCTTTCGTCGCGGAAGCTTCCCTCTTATATAGTGTTCTCACCAGGACAAGTTGGCTAGCCACGATCCGCTCGTATCGCGCAGATATCGGCCCACGATCTTCCTGAACCGCGCCGATCTTTGCCCACGATTGTCGTGGATTCAGATTCGCGTCCGAGAATCTCGGCCTTCGCCTTACGATCTCCACGACGCCGGATTCTCAGGGGTGACTGTGTCTGACGCTTTCCTAGATTAGTTACTTGCAGTTGTTGGACGCCGTGCGATACTCTAGTGATCCGAACTTCCCCCCAATGCCTCCCGAACTAGCGAGAGAGCCGTCAGTGTACCATACTAGACTCGGTTCCGAATACTTGACTGTATGGACGAACTCATACCGACCCCTAGGGGGAATTAAGCTAATTCGGACTCTTCATCTGATTAAATGAGGGACTCGGGGCCGAGTCCTGGGCCGCGAGGACCATCGCGTATCATTGGCCCCCTGCCTCCTACTCGGCGCGCTTCATGCGCGCCGAGTGGGAGGCATCACCACCAATCCTTTTGCCGAGATCTCTTCGCGGGTCAGCGGAAGCTTCCTGTCCGCCACCTGAGCTGAAGGGGCGCCGTAACCGCCGCGGGACGCGCGATCTCCCACATCTCTGACAGCTGCCGAAGCGTCACGTCGCTCTGCTTCCTGCTCACCTAATGATGGCGGATGAAGCGACGGGCATTCATGACGACGCCTCGACTCCCGCGAGACGTTACTTGGATCACGATCCGTGCAAACAGCTCTTCGTCGTGCCGGATGGCCTACGTGGCGCCTTGTTGGCGCTCCGTTCCGCGCGAGGGGCCCTCGTCCGTTGGATCCGGACCGCCGTTGAGAGGGTATAAATAGCGCTTGGAGGCTCGATGGAGGGTTTTTCTCGCGCGCGCGTAGCTTCTCCGCGATCTTGCTCTTCCGGGAAGCGAGGGGGATTTGGGTTGTCTGAGCCGAGCCCCGAGTCTTCGTCTTTTCGGTCGTCTTCGCAGAGGTAAGGCATGGGCTCATCCTCAGTGCTTTCCTCTTCTTCCTCCCTTCCTTCTTCTTCTTCCACCCCCTCAGTGGGATACTCCCCCCCAGAGAGTCCCTCTCAGCATCTTCCTCCGGCTTCTCCTGCCCCGGCCTCCGGGCAATCAGGCGATCTCCCAACATCTGGAGACCTCGTCCTGGCCGTGACTCCTGGGGAATACGTACCCAAGGTTTCTTCAGCTCCTCTCTCTGGCGTGCGTCGAGCCGCTGACTCGGTAGCTGACGCCACAACGGAGATAGACCGCACTACCCTTAGTTGGATCACCGAACACCCAGGCCTTCGTTTCCCCGCAGATTTCTCCGTTCATTCTGATTCTAGCCTCCGAGCTCACTACTCGATGGAAAACGGTTTCTGCCTGTATTCGGAGTCCGTCCGAGCCGGCTTCCGACTTCCGCTTCATTCTTTCACCGCTCATCTTCTCTTGTACTTGGGAGTCGCACCTTCGCAGTTGACCCCCAATTCCTGGAGGTCGGTCCTCGGCTTTTTGACCGCCTGCGCTCTGGCGAGGGTCGCGCCGAGTATCCGCCTCTTCTTCTATTGCTTTTCCCTCAAGATTTTGGGAGATTGGCTATTCTTTTCCGCTCGCTCAGGTCGCCAATTTCTTGGCCGCTCTCCGTCTTCAATCCATGGTGGAAGAGATCATACTGCTTCGTTCACAGCTCCGAGGGGTGGAGCTTCCCGACTTCTTGGGCGGCCATCAATCCTAATGACGCGGTCTTTCGCTCTCCCGTCGATATGAGTGATGCCGAGTTGGCCGATTTTGAGGCATTGCGGGGGGCGACCTTGCCTGACTTGATAAATCCTTCGCCCGAGCTGTTTGCCCTGATCCGAGAAGATAACCGAGGTCCGATGTCACTTTATCGTTTCGATGTTTCGCCGTCTTCCCTTTCCTAGGCATGATCTGATTCTCGTTGCTTCTCGCAGGGATGGCCGAACCGAGTGCTTCTCGAGGGCAAAGGGCCGCCGAGGAACGGGACGCCGAGGACTATGCGGCGTTGGCCGCGCAACGATTCGACGCTGGAGGAGGTCGCCGCAAAAAGAAAACTATCCGAGAGCCGAGGTCATCTGACGAGGCCGACGTTCAGATTGTGGAACCTTCTGCCGCGGTCCAGCCCGCGGCCAGCCCTTGGTGTCGGTGGCTGCCTTTCCGCCCCCTGCCCGAGCTCCTCTTCCAAGACCAGGCAAACGGGCCCGCTTGTCTGACTCAACCCTGGTTGAGGGTGGACCCTCAAGTGCCATCCCGCCGAGCGGCCGCTCCACTCTCACTCCTGCTGTAACCGAGCCGTCCTTCCGAGAATGGGGTCGACGATCTGTTCCGAAAGATGTTAGCTCTCGGATGTCGTCGATGGCGACCTCGGACCTTATTGACGAGGTGTTCAGGGGGCTTCAGCTCAGCCTAGGTTCGTTCGCGAGCATCGTTCATCGAACTGACCGCACCCTGGAGGCGACCGAGGGGAAACTGCGGTCGGCCGAAGAGAAGGTGGCCGCTCTCAAGTTGAAGAATGCGGAGCTGGAGACTTCAGTTTCTGCGGAGGCCGCGCGAGCAAGTCAGTCCAACGACCTGGCCGCCAAGCTGGCTAGAGGGGTCGACAAGCTTAAAGCCTCATTGAAAGAGGAGCGGGAGGCCTTGGCAGCCGAGAAGGCGGCTCGAGAAGGCGAAGAACGTGCTCATGAGCAGACGAAGGCCAAGTTCTCGGAGCTCGTCGCCGAGGAGCGTCGAAAGGCGATAATGGAGTACAAGAGATCGGACGCCCACATCGACCAGATAACTGCTCTTTTCAAGGATGGTTACAACCACTGCTTAAAGGCGTTATCTAAAACTTATCCTGATCTGGATCTTTCCCCTGTACGTCCTCCGTCCGATGACTCGGACGTGGAAGATGTGGGGCCGAGGTGCCCGTGCGTTCGGGGACTAATGATCCGTTCGTGACTCCACCGATCCTCCAGCTGATGCCCCTGCCACCTCTTAAAGTTGTATTCTCTTTTTTGTGGGCCGACTGGCCCTTCACCCTTGTAAACATTTTGAGGCCTTTGGGCCGTTTGACAGCCGAAAGGCTTAACGTTATGAATGGGCGACTTCTAGTGTTTAAACTTCATTCGGTAGGCGGCAGTTAATTTAGTTGCTTCGAGACGACCTCGTTACATCATAGAGCGCCGAAGAGACCTCGTTATCTAGAGTGCCGAAACGAACTCGTTATATCATAGAGTGCCGAAACGACCTCGTTATATCATAGAGTGCCGAAGCGACCTCGTTATATCATAGAGTGCCGAAGCGACCTCGTTATATCATAGAGTGCCGAAGCGACCTCGTTACATCAGAGTGCCGAAGCGAACTCGTTACATCATAGAGTGCCGAAGAGACCTCGTTATATCATAGAGTGCCGAAACGAACTCGTTATATCATAGAGTGCCGAAACGACCTCGTTATATCATAGAGTGCCGAAGCGACCTCGTTATATCATAGAGTGCCGAAGCGACCTCGTTATATCATAGAGTGCCGAAGCGACCTCGTTACATCAGAGTGCCGAAGCGAACTCGTTACATCATAGAGTGCCGAAGCGAACCTCGTTATAACTCAACAGTAAAAAGGCCGGAGGTGCTCGGCATTCCACTGTCCTCGGGACAACTGAGCCGTCCGTCCCCTCGAGCCGATAAGCCCCTTGGCCTAGGTTTTCAATTACCCGATAGGGGCCTTCCCAAGTAGCTGACAGCTTTCCCACCGCCGATTTGGGATCTGCGACGGCGAGCTTCCGAAGGACGAGGCTCCCCGCGTCGAAACGCCTCGGCCTGACCCCCGCGTCGAACTTCCGCTTCATTCGGCGCTGGTAAACTTCAATTCTGGACGCCGCTTTGTCGCGTCGCTCCTCGATGAGATCCAATTCGGCGCGCAACGATTGGTTGTTCGCCTCTTGATCGAAGCCTCGAACTCTTTCAGAGGGCACCAACAGTTCGACCGGGGTGACGGCCTCCACGCCGAAGGCAAGGGCGAAAGGAGACTCCTGAGTAGCTTCACGCGGTGTTGCTCGGTACGCCCACAATACGTGGGGTAATTCGTCTACCCATCGTCCCTTGTGCTCGGTGAGGCGCCTCTTCAGCCCTTCGAGCAACGTCCGATTGGTGACCTCGGCCTGCCCGTTGGTTTGAGGATGAGCCACCGAGGTGAATCGGTGATTGATTCCGAGCTCCGTACACTGGCGGCGAAACCGGGCGTTGTCGAACTGCTTGCCGTTGTCCATGACGAGTACTCGAGGCAGTCCGAACCTGCAGACAATGTTCTTCCATACGAATCCCCATGCGTTAACATCAGTTATCTTTGCGAGTGGCTCGGCCTCAACCCATTTGGTAAAGTAATCAACGCCCACGATGAGGAACTTCCTTTGTCCCGATGCCGGCGGAAATGGGCCGAGGATGTCCATTCCCCACTGCGCGAAGGGCCAAGGCGCTTGTAGTGGGGTAAGGTTGCACGGAGGCTGCCGATCTACCTTGCTGAAAAGTTGGCATTGTTGACACTTTCGAACATATTCTTCGGCGTCGGCGAGCATGGTTGGCCACCAATAGCCTTGCCGAGATATTCTTCTGACCAGGGATCGAGGACCCGTGTGGCTTCCGCACACGCCCTCGTGCACCTCGGCGACGATGCCTTCTGCTTGCCTCGGGCTCACGCAGCGCAGGTGGGGGAAGCTGAACCCTTTCCTGTAGAGGTCGTCGCCAATCAAAAAGAATCGCGGGGCTCGTCTCTTTACCTTCAATGCTTCTTCCTTGTCAACCGGGAGTTGGCTGTCCCTGATGTATTGGACGAGAGGGGTCATCCAGGTTGGCTCGGCGTCCAGGCACATGACTTCTTCTATCCCTGTGGAAGGTTCGCCGAGCTCTTCGACGAGGACGGGGGGCTGCTGTCGACATTCCGAGGCGGCGGCGTATTTGGATAATGCGTCTGCCTGGGAATTATCAGCTCGGGGGATCTTGAGCAGTTCGGCCACCTCGAACTCGGCCATGAGAGCTCGAACCTTGGCCACATAAGGGGTGAGCTTTTCTTCTCTGGCTTCGAACTCCCCTGAGACTTGGCTGACAACGAGCTGCGAGTCACTGTGAACTCGAATCTTCCTGGCCCCCAATGTCTTCGCCATCTTCAGCCCTGAGATTACGGCTTCGTACTCGGCCACATTGTTAGAAGTAATGAAGCCGAATCGGATTGCGTACCTTAGAGTAAGGCCTTCTGGTGAGTTCAAGATGACGCCGGCTCCGCTTCCGTGAGACCCGGACGCACCGTCCACGTATGCCATCCACTGCTCCTCCGTTCCTTCTGGCTCGGGTGTCTCGCGGTACCCTCGGATATAAAGTCGGCCAGGGCCTGAGCTTTGATGGCGACCCGGGGCCTGAAGGACACATCGAACTCCCCTAGTTCCACGGCCCACGCCATCCTCCCCGAGGCCTCGGGTCGGCTAAATACTTGCTTGATGGGGGCATCGGTGAGGACCACGATCTTGTGTGCCTGGAAATATGGTCGGAGTCGCCGAGCCGCCATCACTAAAGCATAACCGGCCTTTTCAATGCTGGAATAGCGTTGCTCTGCCCCCCGCAAGGCTTTGCTGGTGTAGTAGACCGGGAGGTGACTTCGGTCTTCTTCCCTTACGAGCACCGAGCTAATTGAGTAGTCAGTGGCCGAGATATAGAGGAGAAGCTCTTCTCCTGCAAGGGGTTACTTAAGGTGGGGACATTAGCTAAATGTGCTTTAAGCTCATCGAATGCCTCCTGGCACTCGTTGTTCCATTCGAACCGACCCTTCCTTAACACGTTGAAGAATGGTCGGCACCTCTCGGCTGACTTTGACATAAATCTGCTCAGGGCAGTGATTCGGCCGTTAAGCCTTTGTACCTCTTTAATGGTCCTCGGGGCCGTCATGTCGAGGATGGCTTGCACCTTATCAGGGTTGACGTCGATGCCTCGGCTAGAGACGAGGTAGCCCAGGAACTTTCCCGCACGAACGCCGAAGACGCATTTCTCGGGGTTGAGCTTCATCCCGTATTGCCGTAGGATGTCGAACGCCTCGGACAAATCCCGAATGTGGTCCTCGGTCCTCCGGCTCTTCACCAGCATGTCGTCGATATAGATTTCCATGGTCTTCCCGATTTGCTTTTCGAACATCATGTTGACGAGCCTCTGATATGTGGCGCCTGCATTCTTCAATCCGAATGGCATTCGAGTGAAGCAATACAAACCTTTCTCGGTGGTGAACGAAGTCTTCTCCTCGTCTTCGTCGGCGCCATCCGGATTTGGTGATACCCCGAGTAGGCGTCGAGGAAGCTGAGAAGCTCATGCCCTGCTGTTGAGTCAACGAGTTGATCTATGCGAGGAAGAGGGAAGCTGTCTTTCGGGCAGGCTTTGTTGAGGTCGGTAAAATCCACGCACATATGCCACTTCCCGCTGGCCTTCTTCACAAGGACTACGTTTGCTACCCACTCGGAGTAGAACGCGTCCCGGACAGTGCCCGCTCGGAGGTACTTCGTCAGGTTCTCGTCTACGGCGCCCTGGCGATCTGCTGAGAGGGGGCGCTTCTTCTGCGCCGCACAGGACGAGCTCGGGGATCTACCTTTAGGTGATGCTGGATTACCCCAGGGTCGATCCCTGGGAGATCGCTCTCGGCCCAGGCAAAGACGTCTCTGCTCTCAGTGAGATAACGGATCAGCTCCGCCTCCAGCTCATGGAGCTCGGTGCCGATTTCTAGGGATCTCCCGCTCGCTATTTCGATGTGCTTTGTTTGTTCAGCAGGCTCATGCCTCTTACCATCAATGTCAAACTCAGGCCTGTACTCGGGAATAGAGGGTTCTTTTGCTTTAATGGAGTTTACATAGCACCTGCGGGCCTCGGTTTGGTCCCCCGAGACCTCCCCTACCCCGCACGGCGTTGGGAACTTTAATTTTTGGTGATAAGTAGATGGGACCCCTCCCAACTTCCCTAACAGCCCCCGACCAAAGATGGCGTTGTAGGCCGACTTCACTTTGACAACCAGGAAGTCGACCTCAACGGTTACAGAGCATGGGCTGGACCCGAGTGTGACCTTCAGCTTGATTGAGCCTTCAGCGCTGACCGGGGATCCGCTGAAGCCGAAGAGCGGGGTCGTTATTGGCTTTAACTCGGTGCTCAAATTTGTCATCTTCAAGAAACAATCGTAGAAGAGGACGTCTGGGGCGGCTCCGCCATCGACGAGGATTCGGTGAACGCTGTATCCGTCGATGTCGGCGCTGATGACGAGCGCATCGTCGTGAGGGAAATTGAGGCCGACGGAGTCGTCCTCAGAGAATGTGATCACCAAGTTGGACCTCGGTCCCGAGTTCCCCGAAGTCGAGCCCACGACCGAGGCGTACGCCTTCCGTTTCCTGGAGCTGTCGCCTCCGCCTGCTGCGCCTCCGGCGAGGACGAGGACCGCTCCTTTCTCTCCGCGAGGACCGCGTTCTCTTTCCGGCGTTTGCTCTTTCCGCCGACCATCCACGACGTCGCGGCCGATCAGACCTCGACGCAACATCTCGGCGATCTCCAGCTTCAGACTGCGGCACTGGTCGGTAGTGTGACCGAAGCCTTTATGGTAGTCGCAGTAGAGGTCGGCGCCGCGCCCGGAGGGTGGTTTAGCTAACGGCTCGGGCCGTCGGAACTCGGGTAACTTCTTGATCACAGAAAGTATCTCGGAGGGAAGTCGACCGAAGCGTGGCAGATCACGCGATCGACGGTACTCGTCCGAGTGGCGGTCGCTGGATCGACGGTTCGAGTCTGACCTCCGATCTCCCCGAGCCGAGCTATCTTCCTTCTTTGCTCTCTTGCTATCTGATGCCTTGCTTGATTCAGCAGGGCGGCTCAGCTTGCCGGCGGCGCCGAGAGTAGATTCCGGCCTCGAGTACTTCTGCATGCGAGATAAAAGGTCGGAGAGACTCACATGTGGCTTTTTGGCGATTGAGGCCACGAAAGGAGCGTTGGAGCACACTCGGGTGAGAATGTTGACCGCCGTCCGCAGGTCGAGGTCAACAACTTTCATCACTTCGAGTTGGAACCTTTTGGCGTAGTCCCGGAAGAGCTCCCCGCTCTTCTGAGTCACGAGCCACAGGTCATCCGTGCAGAGGGAGTGCTGAACCGTGCTGTAGAAGTGGTCCAGGAACCGCTGCGCAAACTCGGGGAAGGAGCTGATGGACCTCGGCGGGAGAGCCTTGAACCATTGTAGTGCGGCGTCGTCTAAAGTTGACATGAACGCCCGACACCGTAGTGCATCCGTGAGGTTGACCATCTCGGTTTGCCCCTGAAAATTATCAAGATGATGCACAGGGTTAGTGGTTCCGTTGTACCGCCTGAACTTGGGGAGCTGCATCTTTGCGGGGACCGGAGCCGAGGTGATCTCTTCGGAGAAGGGCGAGGTGGTCAGCAAGGTCGCCACTGAAGGCGCTCGAGTCCCTCGCTGTAGAGCCTCGATTTTCCGGTTCATCTCCTGGAGGTCGCTCTTCCACCCAGGTTCCGGTAGGGGAGCGCCGAAGGGGGCTGGGGTTGATTCGGCGTGTAACGATCCACGTCCGTCGCCCGAGGGGTCCCTTGCTCCCATGCCGAGGCCACGACGCCTTGCGTCGCCACTGGAGGTGGCAGCGGCAGTTGAGCCGAGGGGCAAGGGCGGCCCCCGGCCATCTGCCAGACTGGTGGAAATTGCCGGAGGAGCCGGCTGTGTCCCGGTGACGTCGTTGCCGCCGCGACCATCTGGGGTAGGGATCGCCGGCCGGTTGGCCGCTTCCATCTGGCTTCGTCATCTGCTGCTGCTTCTGCTCCATGCGTGCTAGGATCTCATGGAGCCCAGCCACAAGGCTTTCGACGCGATCTAGTCGAGAGGAGGTATTTGAGCCTTGTTCTCCCGTGCCAGATCCTCCCCCCCGGCGGTTCCCTCCTCGATGACGGTGAGTGGTACTTCATCCTCAGACGCGCGAGTGGTCGCCTTACCTTTGGGAGCCATTAGAGCTTGCTTTTTGTCACGATTTCCCACAGACGGCGCCAAATGTTACTGCTAGAGTAACGGGTCAGCCTCAGCCGAGAGACTCCCGAGGTAAGTTTGCCGTCCGAGCGATGCCGACCTCCTCCTGCAAGACCACCGAGGTGCCTCGGTGGGGAAACACTCCGACGATCAAGTTAGAGGGGGGTTCTACTGAGAGGAGAGTTTTTGGGTTGGAACAGATTGCCCACCTCCTTCGTCGCGGAAGCTTCCCTCTTATATAGTGTTCTCACCAGGACAAGTTGGCTAGCCACGATCCGCTCGTATCGCGCAGATATCGGCCCACGATCTTCCTGAACCGCGCCGATCTTTGCCCACGATTGTCGTGGATTCAGATTCGCGTCCGAGAATCTCGGCCTTCGCCTTGCGATCTCCACGACGCCGGATTCTCAGGGGTGACTGTGTCTGACGCTTTCCTAGATTAGTTACTTGCAGTTGTTGGACGCCGTGCGATACTCTAGTGATCCGAACTTCCCCCCAATGCCTCCCGAACTAGCGAGAGAGCCGTCAGTGTACGCATACTGGACTCGGTTCCGAATACTTGACTGTGTGGACGAACTCATACCGACCCCTAGGGGGAATTAAGCTAATTCGGACTCTTCATCTGATTAAATGAGGGACTCGGGGCCGAGTCCTGGGCCGCGAGGACCATCGCGTATCAGTCACCAATCGATGTCTTTAGTCAGCAATCGATATCTTTAGTCACCAATCGATGACTTAAGTCACCAATCAATGTTCTTTCTTCAGTAATCGAAACTCTCTTCAGCAATTGATAGGAGCTTCTTTTGTTCCCCAATTGATACGACCATTGTTCAGTAATCGATTCGCTCTCTAGTCAAAGTCAAATTCTTAGTAATCGATTGGCCTCTAGTCGAAGTTTCTTTGTTCTCCAATCGATATTTTCCTTATTCTCTAATCAAATTGGAGTTGAGTACAATCTTTTAAGTACTTGTATTTGTTGTTAGATTATTAGCAGTTGTCGTCATCATCTGACTCATTTGGCTTGTCAACTTTCTGACTTAGACTCCTGTGCCTGTCAGAATAACTCATACTTTTTCCGTAGATTGTCTTGTTTGCCTTTGAAAAACCTTCCACTTATGGTCCATTCAGTCATCTCCATTGGCTTAGTATCTTCCTTTGACCTACATGTTGGCCTGGTGTTTGAATCCTCTTATTAGTATTGACCCACTTTGAACTTTAACTCTTTTTATAGCCTTGGTGACCATCCTTCCAGCCAATCTTTCTGTCTTTTGCTATTGGGAAAACTGAAGGTTAGAGCCATGGATGGCAGAGTCGGGTCGGCTGGGTGAGTCGGACCCAGCCGACCCCGACTCGGGTCGGGTCGGATCCTTGGATCCGGCCGACTCCAATGGAGTCTGGCCGACCCTAGGTCGGCCAGGTTTAAAAAAGGTTTAAAAATTGAAAAAAAATCAGGAAAAATCCAGAAAAATCACAGAAAATCAGGAAAATCACAGAAAATCAGTAAAAATTATTTAAAAATATATAGTATATAACATTTTGGGTATATCTATAGTCTAGTTACACATATGTTCATATTACAATATAGAGCAACGGTAACTATGATACCTTATTACCTGAATATCATTTAAGTAAATGTTACATTTACTTAAGATATTACATGTAAATAAGGAAGTACCCCCCATTTGAATCCAATAAAAATATCAAAAAAATCATATCTCTTACCAATAAAAAGTCAACTCTCCTATCGAAGAAGAAAATCGCAATTTCGGTGATTTTAGCGAAATGCTAACTTTTTAATCTCTCATAATTTGGTCTATCTAAAAATTTGATAATTCAAATAAACCATATGTAACACTAAAAATCTAAAGTCCGGTAAAAAAAGTCAAACGTGCATATGACTTTTCCAAGGGAGCCACTCTCCTACTGACAGCACTTAGTCTGCTTGAGAGCTCTCAAGATTTGGTCAAACTTAAGCTATCATCACCTAAACTCATGAAATTTTTCACTTTCTAATTGAAAAAGTCTTAGAAAGTGACAATTCTCATGACTTTGAGTGGTGATAGTTTAGGTTTGACCAAATCCTGAGAGGTCTCAAGCAAACTAAGTGATGTCAGTAGGAGAGTGGCTCCCTTGGAGAAGTCATATGTACGTTTGACTTTTTTTACCGGACTTTGAATTTTTAGTGTTCCATATAGTTTATTTGAATTATCAATTTTTAGATAGGCCAAATTATGAGAGATTAGAAAGTTAGCATTTCGCTAAAATCACCGAAATTGCGATTTTCTTCTTCGATGGGAGAGTTGACTTTTTATTGGTAAGAGATATGATTTTTTGATATTTTTATTGGATTCAAATGGGGGGTACTTCCTTATTTACATGTAATATCTTAAGTAAATGAAACTAACATTTACTTAAATGATATTCAGGTAAATAAGGAGATCCTAAAGCCCTGCCCAAAGAGGATCCTGAAGGTAACCTGAGGGAATCGGTTACACCACATAGAGTCCACCTGGAGTCGGGCTGAGTCGGCCCGACTCCACTCGATTTCGGTCGACTCACCCCGATTCCATGTAGCTCCATGGGTGGGTCGTTGTTCCACCCCCCAAGTCGGGTTGCCAAGGGCCGACCCGACTCAGAGTCGGCCGACTCCGACTCGACTCAGCCGATTTTGCCATCTATGGTTAGAGCTTGGAGCTGTTGCAGCTTCTTGATAGAGTTGGCCTCTCAATTTTCTGATTGGAGTTTTGGTTAGATTTTTCCACACTAAGGTAGGCATAATCAATCCCTTCATTGACCCTTTGGAAGACTTTCTTTATCTCCTTAGTGCAGTGTCACTTGTGAACCTGCATGTTTGATCCAGAAGCTTGATTTGAATCCTTTCTATGTTACCTTTGAGACCCTATATCTAGTTGTCTTGGTAAGATACTTTGATCTCTCTCTCTAAGGTAGTTAGGATTCCTCATGGTTGACATCATACATGAGGGGGTCAGCCGTGACGTCGATTTCATCTCATAAATCAAACGTGGGTGGTTAGGCTCAATTTGTTGGACATTTTTAGTATGTATGTATATGTAAACATCCTCAAACGTGGGTGGTTAGGCTCAATTTGTTGGACATTTTTAGTATGTATGTATATGTAAACATCCTGTTTCGACAGGTAGTTAGCTATATGTTGATGCCATTCGATATGTTTGAATTTGAATCATTGCCAAGCAATTATGTTTTTGAAATATGCTACATGCATTTCTGTAAGCTTGCAACCTGTTAAGTCTTCCTTGCGATCTACTCTTTGTATAACTTTTGTACTTCTGTAACCCTATAAACTGTGTCATGTTCCATGCTTATATGTTCTATTTCTCATATTGATTTGTCTATTGAGTTCCTTTAGAGCTCATGCCTTTGTTTGAACTAATTTCAGATTTTTCATCTTGATGAGGTCCCCTCATCAAGTCAACCTCCGTTGCTATGTAAATATTTCAGGCTAACCTCTGTTGCTATGTAAATATTTCAGGCTAGATGATCTTAAGTATAAAACTGTGTTTTAAGTCTTGGCTGAGCCACCTTTTGTACTCAGCTATGTCTAACATGTAACTAATGAACAGACTATGATATTGTATCTATTATATGCGATGCACTGGTGTATGATGCAGAAAACTGAACTTAGTATTATTGCCATGTACTGCTTTTGTGATTGGTCTGTTAAAGTATTTCATGCAGCACAGAAGACCTTCCATAACAGTGTATGTAAGATCCTTTCGTTTTGTGGGTGTGAGTGTCACCTCTTACGGGTCGGGAGGGATGTCACAACACTACAGAATAAAAGATATGTTTGTGTGAAAGATTCCATTTTAATAGTCCTGACTTGGTGATTAATCTTTTTTCGTTCAGTTTGATATTTCATGTATTTAGTTCAGTATATGGCATGTCCAGGAACTCACATGGAAACAAGATGGTAATATGGCCAGCGATAAACGACATTGACATTTCTGTTTCTAATATGTAGGGAGAAGATATCATTGCTATCTTGCCGTGGGATGAATGGTGGAACTTTGAGTTGAATAAGGATGATTCTAATCCTCATATTGCTCTACTTCCTCTCCATCCTGATATGCGAGCAAAATTTAATGAGACTGCTGCATGGGAATATGCTAAGAGCATGTCTGGGAAGCCTTACGGTTATCATAACATGATATTCAGCTGGATAGACACTACAAATGGCAACTACCCTCCGCCATTGAATGCACACTTGGTAATGACTTGCAACCTTCTCTCAAAATTAATGTTCTTCTCCTTGTGAATGTCAAAAGGCAAGATAATATATGTGTGATTTTCTGTTAGTAGTTTATAGATGTGGGAAAAAACTTATCAACATGTGGTATATTTGTTATGGTACCTTCAAAAAGTCTACTTGTTATGGTATTTGTTCATCCATACAGCTCAGACAGATCTGTAGATCCAAGATTATTTCTTACTGAAACCTTGGTGCAGTACCTTATTATTCTCTCTGTTATAGTGGCTGGTGCTTTCTTTTTTGAGTTTAACTTTCTGTTTGATGTTACCTAGAATGTTGGCATGCAAGCATCTCTTGATAAGGGAGGAGTATCCTCTAGCAGCTGTAGCATGCATGTCATGGAAGGCAGGATCGGATCGGACCCTTGAATCGGCCAGGGCCGATCCTGATCCGATCCAGCCGATTCCCGGCCAGAATCGGAGGAATCGGCCTGGATTGGTCATGGTCGATCCGGATCGGCCGATTCTGCCTTCCATGATGCATGTACATGTCATATGCTCTCATAAACACACTTTTGTGCATGCTCACATTGATATGCAGATTTTGGAGACAGTTTGGTTTCTACATTTTTGGAGTGAAAAATTATCATGTAAAGACTTAGTGTTGCTTGTGATGATCTTGAGGAATACATGTTAAACTTTAGGGGCTGTTCTGGTAATGAGGTAATCTAGGCATGTATGCAGCACAGTCATGCTTGCACATGTCCACACGGATTTTGGGGACAGTTTGAATTTAAGTTTTTGCAGAGTGAAAGTTTATAATGTTAAAAACTTAAGATTCGGAGCTTCTTGTGATGATCTTGAGGACTACATCTTAAAAGTTTCAGGTATGGGCCTAGTCACTTTGAGGATAAAGTGAACCGCATGCTGAGGGAAAGAATCATGGATATGGTCAAACTCCACCTAAGGAAAACTCAAAAGGTGTTTAATGCTCACCATGGAGGCCAAAGAATCTGAAAGTATTTTACCCTACCCGCCTGTATCTTTGCAGAAACCCTTAACAAAACATGGTATGGACCCGGCTTGTCTGAACTAAAACTGGCTGGAAACGGACTTGAAACTGGGACTAGTATCAGAACTGGTCCCTGCCACCCTGGGAACTGCTGCCAGTTCCGCAAACATTGAAACCAAACTCTGTGAAATGACCGTATTACTTGCCAAATATGGCTGTTATCTCTAGGTACAGTTGCTCCTTCACTATAGAGATGTCCAAGAATTGAACCTCATAGTCCCACTTTATTGTGAAACACTTCATAAGATTGGAGAGCTGTTTGGGGATTCCACTCTAATCCCAAAAATGAAGAAATTATTTTTCACTGTATTACTTTTAACTTTTTAAGGTCATCTGTCATTCTGTTGCAGATACCATGGCACGGTCGATCCGGCATGTTCCAGGGCCATTGCGAGCCCTGGCATGGTCAGCATGCCGGGTTCCATGCGACCCGTGGCAGTGCGGTTTGATTCAGATGGATCGTGCGATCCGGATCCGGACCCAAACCGACCGGATCCGCAGCAGTCCAGTCCGATGGGAACAGGGCAAACAGAGATCTGAGGGAGGGAGAGAGATGGGGGACGGGGGGGAACAGGGCAAACAGAGATCTGAGGGAGGGAGAGAGATGGGGGACGGGGGGATGGGGAGAGAAGGCCTTGTCGATGGATGTCGCTCACCGATCCTAGGAGCTGCCGCCGCTGCACCTGTCAATACAGCCGTTGCCGCCTGTCGATGCAGCCACTGCCATGAGGTGGGGGGTGGGAGGGGGGGGAGGCAGCGCAGATAGGGGGCCTCCATGCCCCCGCAGAGGTGGGTGTGCTGCAGATGGAGCAGCGGCGGGGGGTGGGGTGGGGTGGGGGGGTGGCTCGGTGCCTCCACAAAGGCGAGCACCAAGGCGGAGGGGGGAGGGTAGCGCAGGGAGAGGGAGACCGAAGTTGAGAGAGAGAGGGGGGAGTCCGCTGGGGAGAGAGAGGGAGAGGGAGCCACGCGGGTAGGGGGGGGGGGTTGACCGGAGGGAGCGAATTGGGAGAGGCGTATCGTACCACCGCATCAGTACGTGACGATCCATACTGTGCCACGGAGTTTCCGAGTCGGCACAGTACGGCGAGTCGGCTAACCTTGGCGGATACTACTAACCTTTCTATCCTCCCCTCACTTCTTGCTTCTCCTTGTTGCTTTACCTTGCTTTTTTGTTTATTGAAAGGAGAGTTTACTTTTTCACCAGTTCCTCGTGCATTGATTTATCGTGTTGTATCTCCTGATACTGCTCCAATACACTACTACATTGTAGTGGACTCCCGCCTGCTGATCTATGAGCGGCCCACCTGTGTCTCTTGATGGATTTAAAGACCAGTAATCTTGGAATCATTCAGCTTGTGGTCCCTCTTGTTCTGGGAGGGGAAAACTTCTAGAAGCTCCCCAAGCGAATTCATAGCTCTGTCAAAGACAATTTAGTGAGCAGCACTGAGTTATCACCAGCTGTCAAGCAGCATGCAGGAATTACCTTCTCGTTCAATTCTTATTGACCTCAGAAAACATTTTTCGACCCTGTGCCTTGGGCTTGCCACTGCCACCATATGCTCAGTTGACTATGGCATTGTCATCTTTGCAGTGACAAATTGATTCTATCTATGATGCCTTTCACTGTTGTCCTCCTCTTTTGCGTATTCTGTATAATATTCCCCATATGGAATGGATCTCCACCTGAGTTGGCTATCTTAACAACTTGTCTGTGCCTTGCCTTCACATGCTTACAGTTCCACTTTTTTTTTCCCCATCTCCAACCTACGGGGATACACCTATTCATGCTGCTTGCTCTTGTCACCTTTTTCGTATTTGTTTGATTTCTGTTACGTTTTGGTTGTGAAGCAAAGATGAGAAGCAGAAAGTCCACTACATAGATTCTTCTATATTAATGTAACAAGCTTTGATGTCATATTATTGAACGAATTAGCCTGTTTTTTTTAACGTAGTAAGCTTTAACTTCATATTATTGAACGAATTAGCAACTTTTTCCCTCGTCAAGGAAAAAGCTTAAGCCTCAGTTTGGTAACGAGTTAACTTAAAGTTAACTCAAAGTTAACTCAAAATGTAGTTTGGTAACAAAAAAAAGTTAACTCAAGTGGGTTAGTTTAAAAGTGGGTCAGATGTGAGTTAACTCACAATTTTCCAACCCACCTCTAGAAGTGGATTGGAGTTAACTCAAGTGGGTTAACTATTTTTTTGTCTTGGCGGTACACAACATTAATTGCTACTTTCTCTTTTCTCAACACAATATTAATTGCTACTTTTTTTTCAAGTCACTTTTTGATATGAAAGTGGGTTAACTCACTGTAGTTAAACTGGGTTAACACAAGAAAACATATTAAAAAATGAGTTAACCCTGTATAACTTTGGTCATAGGTTGGAGTTATCTCTAATCCCAACCCATTGCCAAACTGAGGCTAAGTGTTCATGAATATGGCAATAAAGACAGTTATAAATTGTATTTTTGAATTCCTTGTTGATTCTATCGTACAAAAACTGCCTTCGATTTTTTATTATCTGAATTTCATGAGTATGTGGTTTTTGTTGGTTACCAGGTTGCCTCTTTTATGACCGTGTGGAACCAACTTCAGCCAGCTTATGCCGCTAACTTGTGGAACGAAGCATTGAACATACGGCTTGGTACCAAGGTTCGTAATTTGTTTGTTTGTTCACAGATTGCCTACTATGTTATCTGTAAGAGGAATTTAGTTGGCAACTTGGCATGCACACCTCCATGTGATTCGTTGACAGAGTTGGTAAGGAATAGGACAAGATAGTCTCCGGGAAAAAAAAAAAAAGGTTCACCACTTAAATGGGAGTTTTCTTATCTATCCTTTCACCCTTGTATGGGCCTATGCAGCAAGTATTACTCCATCTGCAAAGTCATGGTCAGGTTATTCTTGTCCTGTTATCGAATAAGATGTGATTCATCTCTAGACACTCGGGTCATCATTTGAATCATCAGGAGGAGATTTACCTGACAAGTATGTGTCATAGGGAGCTCTTTTTTAAAAGAAAAGCTGTTATATTTGAAGATTTTCTACTTTTGATTCTTACTCTTAAACGACCCTCAAACTTTTTGCTGAGTTTGATCAGTAGTTGCATCAGTGCAGATGTGTACTTTCACCATTACACTTCCTTTTGTTGTCACAAGTGCCATAACTGTGGGTGCTGAACCAAAAGCTGTTTTGAACGCAGAACCTTACTTTGCCAGAAGTCATAGTTGAAGCTGAAAAGCATGGCCTCTCATTTGATAAATTGCTTGCTATACCTGAAAAAGATGACTGGACTTACTCCGATGGGAAATCAGCCTCTTGCATTGCTTATGTCCTTGAAATGTACAAGGAAGCGGGGCTCTTCGATCCAAATTCCACCTCCATCCAAGTGACAGAATTTACTGTAAGTTTCCTGATCGACGAAATTCCCAACATTCAATCCATCTAACTTCCGTTGTGTGTTCCAAATGATGCAATCAGTCCGATCTCCCCAACTCTTTTGTTCATTTCAAAAATCAGTTTGAATAGCCAGATTGAATCCATGCTGCTCATTGCCGTCGGAGCAGTATTCTCGTCTCATAACTCATACCCATCCTTTCTTTTCCCATCAAATGCAGATAAAAGATGCCTACACCCTCAAATTTTTCGAGGACAACACCACTCGCCTGCCCGGATGGTGCAAGGAGGGCGATGGGACCGTTCTTCCTTTCTGCCAAATTCGTGGCAAGTACAGGATGGAGCTGCCCGAATACAACACCTTGTCTCCATATCCACACATGAACGAGGAGTGCCCAACTCTGCCTCCAGATTACTTCAGACCAGAAGGTTGCTGAAGCAGCTGTCGCCTTTGTATGTGCATACTTACAAATGTAACTCTTAAACGCCTCGGTGGTGTGTATATGTACATGTAGACAGAATCCATTGTGGCTTCTTCAGGCAGAAGGCCGTAGGTGTAGGAGGGTTTGTAAAAGGCATCTTGTACAGAAACATGATTCTTATGTTATGATTTGGAAAAAGTTCAAAAAAAAAGGAAAGCCTCTGGCAGTTCATTCGTTCGACAAAATATTGCATACATACAGGACATCGTCAGAGATCATGGATGGTCTCATGCTTTTCTGATATCTGTACAAAATGTGGGGGAAAAAGGACTGGATTATGTTCCAATACTGTCTTAAAATGTATACAAATAATGTTCTTGAAATTACTGATGTACAACATTTTATCAGGTGACAGCCATTATGTATTTCTGTTTCGTTGTTTAGCAATTTATATATATATACAGGAGAAATTAATTAGAAGTCTCTGACTATAATATGAAGGTCTTTACTATAACATGATTTAACATATATTATAACAGGAGATAACATTTATTGTAATAAGTTACAGTTTTGTCGAGGACTAGAAAATAAGTTAAAAAAAATTTAAGGACTTCTAATTAATTTAGACATATATATAATATACAAATTCGATGCAAAATTTTTTTAAAGCAAAGCTGCTTCTGTAAAAAAAATAGGGGTTTATCTCCAAATTCAGACGCTGACAAGGATTTAAAACTAAGCTTTAACAATAAGCCCTGCACGTTTTTTTAAAAAAAAGTCCCTAAAACTTTTATCAAATAAACGTGTAATAATTAGCAAGAGCTTAGAAATAAAAACATCGGCATCTGCGTAAATACAACAAGTTATAGGTAGGAACCTAGAAGAAACTCTTTCTTATTCAGTACGCGGGATTGGGAGGTGCTTCGTGTAAGGCTGACCCTTCGTGTCCATGCCCCATGCCTACGTGGCCCAATGAGCGTGGCGGTATCGCGTCACCGTTCCCAAACGAAGGGCGTCGTCGTAATTTCGCAAAGAACGTCGGATAATAACGATATTTTTGTCGTCATCACGCAGGAAAGCAAGAACCTTGGTCTTCTCTCTCTCTCTCTCTCTCTCTTGCCAGGGCCAGGAGCACTCCTCTGGGGGCCTCCAACGTCTGCTAGGGAAGAACAAACTAGGGTTTGGATCCGAGTTGCCTTGGTTTCTTGCTCCTCTTCCCCATTTCTCTCAATCTCTTGAGAGGAGGAGGTTTTTTTCCTCGATTTGTTTGGTTTTTGCTGGCCGTGAATTCTCGGTCGGAAGGGGGGGGATATGGCGCAGGCTGTGGAGGAATGGTACAAGCAGATGCCGGTCATTACCCGGTCGTACCTCACCGCCGCCATCGTCACTACGGTCGGGTGCTCGCTCGAGGTGAGTGGGTGTGTGTGTTTGGCGAATCTCGCTGGGGGATGTTGGGTCGGTTCTTGTTGTTTGATGGGGTTGTAGGGTTTCTGGGGCGTGTCGGGTGTCTTGTGATTGGGGGGGATTGAGGGGTTATTCTATTTTGTGGTTGTCCTGCTCGGCGCTAATTCTGAGTGGGGTGTTGCAGATAATATCTCCCTATCATTTGTATTTGAACCCGAAGTTCGTCCTTGAACGCTACGAGGTCTGGCGTCTGGTCACGAACTTCTTGTTCTTCGGGAAATTGGGTGGGTAATCATTTCCCCTTCCTTTGTCTCTCTTTTCCTGTACGCGTTTCTTGTTCTTGCAAATTGGCAAGGGAGATCAGAGCAATAATGTTTATATGGAAAAAAAAGTTCTCATCACTAGTATCACCATCGCGGA
The DNA here is from genome assembly GCA_014218235.1 of Colocasia esculenta. Classification (NCBI taxonomy): domain Eukaryota; kingdom Viridiplantae; phylum Streptophyta; class Magnoliopsida; order Alismatales; family Araceae; genus Colocasia; species Colocasia esculenta. The sequence continues at coordinate 1,282,543 of CM024763.1, read as the reverse complement.
GTTACAAGCTTATGATCAGCATTATAACCTTGTCCCATATATATGGTGTCTGCTACAAGAATCCCAATCCCACCACTTGAATCATTCTAATGTCATATGTATAGTTAGCCCTAAACAAGTCGAGTTTTCTTGCTATACATAAAACCCGGTGATTCTGGGCAATAAGTGATATTAAAGTGTGATGCTGTTAAATGCGCTTATTTGAACTTTATTTTTTGGCAATTCCCTAAAAATTTCCCTGGCATCTAGTTTAAAGTGGTTCTTTATGTTTTCCTTCCTGTATTTATTTGATAGTTAACCATTTTGCCTTATTTACAGATTTGGACTTCTTGTTCCACATGTTTTTCCTTGCTCGATATTGCAAGCTACTTGAGGAGAATTCATTCAGGGGGCGGACAGCAGATTTCTTTTACATGCTACTGTTTGGTGCGACTGTATTGACTGTGATTGTCTTTGTTGGTGTAATGATACCCTACGTGTCAGAATCTTTTGCGAAAATTATTTTTCTTAGCAATTCTTTGACCTTCATGATGGTCAGTTCCCGCCACTCTACCATTTCACATACTCCAATAAGATTAGTTTGATTTTTTATTCTTTTTATGAATTTCACTTTGTTGTGAGGATCGGATTCATTGGTTTTTTGTTTCGTTTATGATAATGCCGGCTTATCTCTTGATGCAGGTATACGTCTGGAGCAAGCAGAATCCTTTCATTCCTATGAGCTTCCTGGGCCTGTTTACTTTCACCGCAGCCTATTTACCATGGGTGAGCTCACCTGGTTATGATGTTAAATGCAATCAATAATATCATAGTAATCTGAGCATATCTATTTACTGCTCTGGTAAATGGAAACTAGGTACTGTGGTGTAAAGGTGCAAGAGAAGATAATTGGAAAACAAAAGAAAATGTGGCCTCTCTTTTCATGATGTAGTATTAATACTATATATCTGCTGGGAACAAACTACATCACACATTTTCTATTCCAGCAATGAATTAGGATATTGACTACACAGCTGACAGCTCATCAAGTATGATACACATAATGACGCCAACTGTCTACTTTAAATCCAGCCAATGGACCGGACAACCTTTTCTTTTGATTATTCTTTTGAGATTCCCTTAAACTCCTTTTTTCAGCTGAATGCATGAAAAGCCTTCAACTCTCAGTGACATTTCTCTTTAGTTTTCTCCCTTTTGACACCCAAAGCCCCCAATAGTCCTGCCATCACATTGCAGCTTGGAACTGCTACGAGCAGCAGCGGCAGCCCTTTCAACCCTTCTTCATTTCCAGAGGGACCTCACTTATTCAATATTTTACCCTGTCAATGCCATATTGCTAGTTATAAGGGTATATTTGGACACTGGAGAGAATTGGCACTACTGTTTGATGCCTATGATATGGAGATTTTTTAGGGCCTGCTACAGTGGCAGAGCACCGTCCATATAAAAATGGAAAGAACATTCCCAGCTCGCTTTGAACCTGGGCTCCCGCCAACCCCTGCCCAAAACGTTGGCATTACCATTGGCATTGGATGCCTATTATATGGAGGTAGTTCCAATGTGGTTACAGTACTGGATAAGATTCATTTACTTTAAGCCTCTAATATTTCAGATTTCTTTAAGGCTGTTGGATCCTATTGATCCATCTCGGTATCTCACATGGTTCCTGTAACTGGGCAAGATGTGTGGAATCTGATATGGTTGGGCTTCAAGTAAACAGAGTAAAGATGGGGTTACAGGCATGTGCAGATGAACTGCATTTGTAAAATTCAAGTCCATCATGAGTGAATCGAAACAAGTTTTTTACTATTCTTCTTTTAGATATTGCTTCTCTAATCAGGACAAGAGGGCACTTCTTGTGATTCCAAAGAAATTTGAGTTTGCTCTCAGTGATGCCCTGTGATAAACCAATATATGCTGTCTTCTTCTACACACTTTTCCTGAAAGACAACATTAGGGGTCATTTTCCATGACTGTGAAAATGCAATCTGACTCCAACATGGAATGGTTTGAGTGGAAAGATATATAGCAGTAGGAATTACAATTCTAAGCTTAGACCATAGTAGGTGGAATCAGATTTAATTTATCCGGTCCAGTGGTGCTAAATGGGAAAAATGTTTATCTAACCTCAGTGAAGGGATAGGTAATATTCAGCACCAAATTCAGCGAACATCCTTAGCCATAAAGACTACATATTTCTCTGTTTGCTTAGGGTTTAAGGTTTAGATCACTAGTAGGGCCCGGGAGGGAATGAAGAAAAAGGAAATGTACATCCATGTTTTAGGCAACCGGTGGCACACCATATACTGTTCCACAGCTTTTACTTGGCTGAAAGAAAAGCAAAACTCTTTCTTGAATTCAACTTCTTTTTCTGATGACAGGTCCTTCTGGTGTTCTCCATCCTTGTTGGTGCTAATGCGTGGGTGGATCTTCTGGTAAGTGCCTTGATATTTATGGTTATCATGGCAATGTGCAAGAGCAAAATATGTGATACAGAATTAGAACTACCTTATAGGATATATTTCGCAAATTTGGTCATCAATCATATTTAGTTAGTAGCAGAATTTCAGTGGTGAACTGAACTGGGCTTCGCATTCTCAGAAATGCTGGAGATCCATAATGGTTGTCATTTGGCTTTCCCCAACTTCTGGTTTAGTCCACTGAAAAAATGACCAGGTTTTTGTGGAGTTTGTAGGACTCCTTGTCGTGAGTGCATCTGTTTCTTGGGTATTCTATTTCTATGGTATCATAGAGGTATTCTATTACCATTCTGATGATCCAAGTACATTAAATCCAGGGCATGATCGCGGGACACGCATATTACTTTCTAGAGTATGTCTACCCGCGGATGACAGGTCGTAGACCTCTCAAGACTCCTTCCTTCATCAAATCACTCTTTGCCGATGATGCTGTTGTCGTGACCCGCCCAGCAAATGTGAGGTTTGCCCCTCCTCCAGAGGAACTCCACCAAGATTAATAAGACTGGTCTTGCCGAGTTTCCTGTGGTCGGTTAAGTTCATCTGAGAATGATAACCCAATTGGCCAGATTTGTGCTTCTGATGTGATGGGGAGAGTGAGGATTTAGTTAAAGAATAGCATACAACTGTGCAATCCAATTACTTTTGTATGGATTATGTAAAGGATAAGCGATCATAGCATGTGCATATCGGCGTTGAAAGTGCCCTACACCTTTCCTGTGGCAACTGATGAAGATGTTAATGACTTTAAACTCGCCCGCGGTGGTGGTGGGGGGGAGGTCTGCACATACACTGACATGACTGGCCTTGGCTTCATTAATGACCCATTTCTTGCATTGCTTGTCAGCTATAGAAAGATGACACTCCTTAGCAGACATTTATATATTAGTCTCTGCGTGTGCTGTGGGAAAAGCAAGGTTTGGAGATCCATCCTGGATTTGGTACTGGACGTTGATGTGCTTTCAAGTCGCTGGATTTGCGTTTACTTATCCAATCTGTTTTCTTGGTACGATTGACACTGTCAAGCGTTCATCGCACAAACAAAATGCTGAGGTATAGATGTAAGGAATTTTTACGTAGGTTTTACATCTTTATCTGAGTCTTCGGAATTTGCGTGGAACTATATTTTATTTCCCTGCTGGCTTTAGTAGAGTTTGGCATTATCAGGGAACATTTCGTTTTGGCCTAATGGCCATTAAATACCCAGTAAATAGCCTCACAATTTAACCTTATTATCAGGAGTAATATTTGATTGTTTTTTTTTTTGGTAGGTAAACAAAACGAAAATACACACCAAAAGAAAGTATCAAAAGCAAACTCACAGAAACCTAACAAACAGCCAAAACACAGTGCCTTAAGCTGAAATCATCAGAAAAAGTATACTCCCTAACCCTGCAGTAAGTTGGCTTCATTTCATGGTGGTTCCCAAAACCTGTATTGCCATTGTTGCCCCAGATATACCAACCTCCTCATTAAGTTTCAACCATTATGATAATATACACCTTTTGCTTCCTCACTGTTGTCCAGAGTGATCTTTGATGTTGGCACAGTATGGGCTGCAAACATAAAAGTGGATAATGTGCCCACCTTGTGATTGATCCCAAAAGATGACCGGACAGACCTCTATGACTTCCGCCGCCGGCCACATGTACACAGATCATGCACCAAAAGACAACCGACTTATTCGTTGAACATTCAAATCCCTTTCTTCGGCAAGAAACATTTTAATCTAATAACCAAAAAGGCCATACAAGTGAAACCCTCGAAGAAACAAGAAGAAAACGACGCATGCTCTCACAGTATGTTAAGCCACTTTCGGCTGTCTGGAGTACTCAGAAGAGAGAAGCTACCATACATGCTCCTATTCCTCGCAATAAAAATAATTGTACGAGATCAGCATCGACAAAAGGGCGAAAACATGCTTCCCAATAACAATTTCAGTTGATCAAAAACCACCCCGGTCGACCCCTCCTCTGCGGCAGGGATTGGACTTTTAATGACAAGACATGGCCATTGCAGCGAGACTCCTCAGATATTCACGCTGCAGCTTTATCTGATCATCATCTTCGATGCATTCTCAAGGATACTAAACAATTTTGACTGGCAGGGTATTATCGGATAGGGTGGTACTGAGCCGATACTCTTTTGGGGGTAACTTCCTTAGTATATATAGGACAAGAGCCGAAGGGAGGATCTCAGCCAGCTGAAATTTAAATATAGAAAATGGTGTCAGAAAACGGGAAAAAAAAAAAAGAAGTGAACTCTATCATGCGGTCTCATGCAGGAAATGAGTATGATCAGCTGCTTACCGTGTAATAGATGAGGTTCAGGATTGGATGATCTAAGACATCGAGAGATGCTTCAGTATCAAAGGCAGAGAATACAACCTGCCATACAACTCATCAGCAGTCACTTTAAAATGGAAGTAGAGGTCGGTAGTGCAGAAAAAACTTCAGAACATAATGCAACTACGTGTATGTAAATTAGCAGAAACGGTGGGCTAGACATCTGTCTAATTGTTTTTTTTTCCTTGATAGGTAGCCGTCTAATTGTTAATGATAATAGGTAAAAATAATCAGAGCCGTAAGCAGACCATGTATGGATCATAAAACTGTATCCCACATTTCAAGTGCCTTTCCACACAATAGAAAATGATGTTCTTAACAATGAGTAATATTTGCTGTCCGGCCGACCAGGTGGTAAGGCTAAGTTGGATTGGTTGGAACCAATCCAGCTCCTAGCGTGACCCCCCTTTGCCTATCATTGCCACCACCGTTGCCGTGTGTTAATCACTGCCCCTGCCGGTTGCAGTTGCTGTCACCGCAACTACCAGTTCTGCTGGCGGTGATACCCACCACCTCCATCCTCCCCACTACTCACCATCACCACGTATGTCACATCATGTCCATGTGGACATCATGTGACAGCAATCCAGCTCATGCCTACCACCGGCTGGCCAGGTAGTAGGCCTACATGAATTCTGATCTAGGCATTACTTCTTAATAATATATGCGCAAATTCAGATCAGAAGGCAATAAATTTGAAACTTGCATTCCAACAACGACTCATATGCAAGAAACCATTTTTCCTTTTTAAAGTGAAAGAAGATCAATAAATTAAAAGAAAATTAAACATATTGAAGCTTACTGTTTCTTCTGAAAGTCGTACACACAGAATATGTAATTCATTCATCAAGATAGCAAATGAACTTACAAATAGAAATACTCACCACTATGCATCTTATAAGAAAACAGGTGAAGCAAATCGCTGTGACAGATCCAACCTATATCCAAAAAGTGGCGAAAATCAGACAATTTCCTAGCATTTGCGAGTTCTACAAGTAAAAAACATCGAGAAAGGCTAGCATTTAACTTTAGCTCGTCATCATGAGCAGGTAACAGTTAATCAAGAAATGCACAATGATGACAACAATTAAAATTGAAGCCTGAGATGAACATCATTTCCAAGAGAATCATGATACTATAAGGAACCCTTTGAGTTCTGGATAATTTATACAGAGATTTAAGCCATCCCACTTTGACACCCCTTTTTTATCCCCTTTTGTCTTCGAGTTATCTAGTTATCCCCTCCCCCGCTTCATGCGTGGGGTAAAGTTATCTCTGATAGCCTCTGCAGCAATTCATCCGGCCTGGGCCTTTCCCGCTTATCTTAGTGACCTTGCAGCTAGTCCTGCTTTTCTTACTTGCTGCATTGCCTTCCTTTCCTAGGGATTATCTGTGGCAAGAGGTTTCGTTTAGTCAAGAACGAGAGTCCGTAGTGCGCTTCAGAGAGTCTGAAAGACCGGGGAAAGCTTCTTCAGGTAATGCAATTGCTCTATAGGCGGGTAGTAATCGCGGCTCAGGGCCTCAAGACTTTTTTTTATCCAATCCATAGGAATCAATAGAAAAGGCAAATCTCCTATGATACACCAGATCCAGCTCGGTTATTGACATGCAACATTTATCCGCTTTTACCCCCCCCCCCCCCCCCCCCCGTAAAAAATCAAAGTGGCCCTAACTGTCTATCTAGAGGTGTGGATGTAGAAAATAATTGTCAAATTTCTTGCTTCCAGTCTATCTGACAAATTTATAAAGATATCCTAGATTCGCTAGCTATATAAACACAATACTTGATGTACATGGTTATACCAGAGAGAGATTGCCCAGACAAGGACATGCATATACCTCATGAAGTTTCTTCCGTCGTCCCTTTGACTCTATTGGGAATCGCCTCAGCATGCAGAAGAGCCTGTTAACAGCAAGTAAATCAATTCATGGACATGTGTGATGAGAGCCATACATACATGTGCTTATCACAGGAGAAAAAGAGTTATTCTTGCAGCATCCACAAAACATTTACCTTCCACCGTAAACCACAAAACCCAGTGCCGCTAGGAATGATACCACTGAACAGAAAGGATGGAAATAACTCAATATACAAGGTCTACAATATAGCCAACAGAAGTACAGTAAAAGAGAAGAGAATATAATATCGGACCTGCTATAAAAATCTTCCCAAGGAATTCCACTATGCTTGCATCATTTATCCAAGTGTATATCCATAGGCATACCTGAGGACAACAGGCAAACCAGTTAATGCTCAAACCAAGGATGTTTTCTCAATGATAAACTGTTACGTGCTTATGTCATTTCAGGTGAATTATCTGAAGATCTTTTAGCTGCTGACCTAGCAAAACAATTAAAGTCAATCTGGAACGATGACCTACCATTATTGACCTCCGCATTCAGAACAGTTTAGAAGAAATTTTCTTCCATGTCAAATGAGGCTAATAAGAATAAAATTTCTACTTGATAGAAACTCACCTGAATGACGTATATTGCACCATTAACTGAAATGTAAACAATTCTCAGCTTGTCTGTGGGGAGACTTCTTGCCTGGTGACATGGTTAATAAGCCAAAATAAAGCTCATATATACACTACATGGAGAAAAATTGGAAAGCATATTTCAGTTTGAAGTAAATATATAGTATAACAACTTGCCTGGTGATATATTTCTGCCCAAAACAGGACAAGAAGGGTGTACGTGGAGAAGAATAGAAGTCCAGGAAGTTCCAATAACACCAGAGTTAATACCTTATTCAAAAGACAGGTTTCAATCAGGCTATGCAAAAGACCAGAAAAATAGAATATGGATTATAACAACTCTGAGACATTAGGGAATAAGACACATCAATCATCCTGGAAATTTTTGTTCATTTCAACAAGGACTATATACTATTCCACAATAGGTTGGTCAATCGGAGGGGAAGTGTCTTCTATTCATTTAATTACAAAGAAGCTTCTTCATAAGGTATTCTGGAAGATGGATGCAGTACCTCTTTGTGTCTAATTGAGGATGAACCTGCCTCTTGGCAGGGCGGCACTTAGCTTATTCAGCCATCAAAATGAGGAAAAAATTTGTATGACTATGACTATCCTCTCAAATGGTGAATGCAATGACCGGTGGTGTGATCATGTGGCATTGTGTGAGAATCAAGATCTTCATGTGAAACATCACCAGATAATCGATTCTGACCATTTGCAGCTGATCTCCTTGCATGAAATTGGAAACATTGTTCAACCAATCTCTCAAGTGGTGCATGGAAGATCTGGTGGTGTGAGAATCTGGTGGATGGTGGTCATCCAAGTGAAAATCAACATCTTCCTTTGTGCAGAATTTTGTGATGCAGACTTTTTGGAATTTGGACATCCAATCTGTTCACAAATTTGCTAACTCACCGACAAAATAGGGTGATGCTTTATTTGGCAAGCATGATGTTAGCACGCACTTAGAATTTTATATGGAACTAAATTGCCAGACTCATAAGTTGCTAGGTATGAAGAAAATTCTGAGCTGCTAAAGCAGCAAAGCAGCTGAAATTTGTCTGTCTAAAGTCAGCCGACCCAAGGCTGACACTACGCCAATCAACCCGATGCAGGACAGATGGGGACTAGCTGATCCATGGGCCCAATATGACAACTTTGCAAATCCAATCCTACCTTAGGGTGGTCACTGGACCAAAAACCTCATGGCACAGAGTACCGCTTTTGTTTGATTGAGTGAAGACACAATTCACTCTCCTCAAATCAAGGTGTGAAAACACCCTACCTGAGATTAACCTACTTCAGGATTCCCAATTCTGCACCAATTTGGCTTGTAAAGATGAAAAGAGCCTCCACAATCAATACTTGGAGAAAAGGCAGTTAATACTTCAAAAAATTGGACAGCCTCCAACAGTGTGACTCATGTAAATGAGGCGAGGAGGAGCAAAGAGAACCATGAGTAAACAAAATTAAGAATTACTCATCCCAACATTTCATTTTTCTTGAATAAAAAGTGTGGATTGCACCACCAATTACTCATCTCTACATTTATCAAGAAAATTGAAGAGAGAATACAAAAGGTGTAACTTACAATTTTTATTTTGCATTAAATTAAAGCAACTCTCAAGACTAGGCATGACAACTAGGCATAAGAAGTTGTGAGTTCAAAGAATTTTATGAAGTATGAAAATCCAACATCTTACTCAAGACACAAGGGGAAAAGAGAACCTCTAGCAAGTCACAGTAAACACTGCAACAAGTCTTCCAAGAGCATACTTAGATATCATTCAAACTATCTTAAATAGTTCTGTAATTAACGAGTCGTTTAAATAAATCGATGTACAATTGTGAGCAGCATACTTACTCTGGGACTGAAAACAAACACATGCTTATGAAACCCAAAGACCACAGCACGCACTGATAAGAAAACCAAAGAAAAATAATTTCTGTCAAAAGTACCAGCAAAAATGATTCCTAGGGAAATGATTAAGCCATAGAAATCACCTCCATTGACAATGAAGTTCATTAGGTGGAAAACTTTTTGCGTTGTCCAACCATATTCAGGTACTCTCAGCTGGATCCTGACTAGTTGAATCTGCAGGTGATAGTGAATAGGAGATACTCAAACAATGACATCATGATAGCAAAAAGCACATACAAAGCAATTCTGTTAGAATCCTTTCTTTCCCTCTTCCTTGCAAGACCTTTTTTTCAAAAAAAAAAACACATTATATTTAAAATGTTATATCTAAAATTTTTAATGGAATAAGGCTTGTGTGTGACCACATGTACCCCTCACTGAAAAGAAGAACGTTTATGCATCACAAAATGCTTTAGCCAAAGATGATAAAAAATTCAAACCATAAGTACCTTTACAAGAAGAAAGGAGATTGTTCCCAATGTTCTAAAAATTGCATGAATCATCAAACTTGAAATGGACACTCAGTAGCAGACAAGAAAACAATAATCACATGGCAGGGGACATAGACAAAAAATGCACCAAAATCAAGATAATTGTTAATTTACATGGCTTTTATTGCTTTTCAATATTGTTAGTTCATGTCACATTGGGTGTCAAAGGTGATCAACCTCCAGCTATTCAGCTAAGGGACGTTGCACATTATTAACTTTGAAAGTAGCAGTGCAGCACAGACACCAAAGACTTCTATATGTGATGATTCCTCAACTGTGAAATCTTTAGCTTCTACTCCCAGTCCCCAGAGTTGCTGTTAGCAAATGATAAAAAAGGATCCAGTGTGATCTGTCATGGGCCCTCTTTGCTTGGTTTGATGACCTGATAATCATCTTCTACAGTTAACTGATAAAGGGATAAACTTACCATACTTTTTGTTCAAAAGAGAGTGTACAGCTTAGAGCTAATGATATGGACACTTTGAGATGTTCGTCCCTGATTTCAGAAGTAGCAAAAAATGATCTATCCATGAAGAGCCTGCTAGGCATCCCAAGATGTAATGAGGTTATTGGTAGTGAAAATCACAACGTTTTAGATCAAAATTAAATACATACATTTCAACTACCTCAAAATGATGCAAAGAAGAGGATAATATTTCCCGAGAAATTGCTTTCATTAACCATTTCAGCTCTCAATTTCAGTAGGGTCTTACACACAATTTGAAAATAAAAAAAAAAAGTTATGTTAAAAATTCTGCAGAGGAGTAAATTTCTCCCCAAGAACTTCACTCACCTTTTTATAAAACCACTATATGGTAAAATCAACCGATTAAGACTGCAAAGAGTGTAGTGCCCTCATGTACTAACTGAAACTTAAACAGCCAACGATGCCCGCCTAGGTATTACTCAGCACAAGTAGGTTGGTGCCCACGAAACAATAACTCAAAAGGAAAATAGTAAATAAAAAGTCCTGCCTTTCAAATCAATTAAAAAAGACACCACTAACGCACATCTTCACTTCATACAGGCTAATGTTTTTTTACTCACTTTGCATTTGCCCTAGATATTTGAAGCCTGTTTATTCATTTTTGTTTTCGGAAAAAAATACACAAGGATCCAAGATACAAGTTGCAGTACGAGGAGTATGTTACAATGGAACAACATCAATCCTATAAACAATAACAAAAGATGCCAAAGCAGATGGGGACTCAGAGAGGGGCATGGCGATAGTAAATATAACAAGTTAAAAACCATAAAAGCGTCAACATATTCTCCAACAAGGCACAAAATTATTCATACAAAGACATGAGTTGGAAAAGAAGAGACACAAAACTGCGTATACTAAAAAGACGTCGAAACCCATGAAGTATGAAACCATGCCCTAGATTGAGACTGCCATATAGTGCATACTACCGAGATGTTGCGAAAAGTGTCCCGTCTCAGCTAAAAACCTTACTTCTACTTCATTTCCGCCAGAAAAAGCGGCAAAACACAGAGACCATCAGGAACAGAAACACGAGGCAAACCAACGAGCTCGATCAACACGGACAACAACTCATATCAACGACAGACCAAGACAGCAAACACCCCTATCCTCTTTTTCCTCCACAACAGGCCCCCTACGAGTCAGAAAAAAAAAAAAACCCCACCTAACCACGAACCTCCCCAAAACAGACACAGGAACGAGAAGAAAACTCATAATCCAAAGAGAAGAGGGGACCGACCAGAGCGACGGAGGACACGAGGGCGTAGGCGGCGCACAGGGAGTAGAAGATGCCGTCCTGCCACCTCTCCGACTCGTTGATTTCCCTCCACCAGTCCGGCGCCGCCCGCATCGCCAGCGCCGCGACGGCGAGCCCCGACGCATCTAGGAGCCCGGGCGCCCTCATCCCCCCCGCCTCCCTCCGCACCCAGCGCACCTCCCCCCAATCCCCAGAGACAGGGCAGCGAGCTTGGGAGCTGGGTTTCGAACGGAACCAAGGGGAATTTGGAGGGAAAGGAGGCGATGACGGGCTGCTCCACCGAACGGTCTCCTCTTCCTCCTCGCCCCCCTTCCTCCTCTTCTTCTCCTCTCTCTCTCTCTCTCTCTCTCTCTCTCTCGGGGGAAAGCGACAAGGCCGCCGGGGGAGGGAGGAAAAGGACAGGTGGCGCTCACTGGTAGGGGTTGGTTATCTTATATTGTATCGTTGTTGTATGAAATTACGGTTGTGCCACCAACTTCCGACACTTGCCTTCGCTCTCGGATAGCCGAGAGCGGCAACCTTCTTTCTGATCTTCTCGCACGACTCTCGAAAGGACCCGTGCTCTGATTTGTCCGGAAGCGAGTAAATGACGTTATCCGGAAAAAAGAGCGAGCCCTAGTTGTTTGTGCAAATTTTGTGCGGTCTCGAGCCAATCGGAGCGGGAGATGTAAGAGGTCGTCCAATTGGGTCACCCAACCATTCCGATGGGTAAGCTTCGGCTTTGTGGGGTTGAGTGTGGGACCCACAGTGGCGCCCCCCCCGCTCCGGGGGTTGGGGCGGTGGGGCGCGCACGGCGGAACCACCGAGGTGGCGAGCGGGAAACGGGGGGAGAGGGCAATTTGTTATTATCTCTTTAGGAAGCCGGCAAAAACCGGACGTCGCGTGCTCCCGGGAGGGGAGAAGTGGGAACACGGGGTTCCCACGAGGCCACGTCACGTGTGGTTCGCCCGTGTGTCGCCTTTATGGCTTTATACGCGTTCGTGTCTGTTTCGATAAAACCGGTTAAGATAGTGTTAGGCGGTAAATTTCAATTTTTTTAAAAACATTTCTGTAAGTTTCTTAGGTCCCATTAAATTAACACGTCTTAACTTAAGATAAGGCGAGTTAAGTTAAATAATTTGGGTTAAAGAGGCTAGATTACTTAGTCTGTTGTTATCTGGGGATAACACTCAGATTGAAAAAACTCATTTTTCAAGATAATTGAGATTATTAGAAAAGTGGGACCCATTGATAGACCTTTTTTTAAATTTATGAGCAAATGATTTTTTTGGGCTAAAGAGTCTTGTAGTCTGAAAAATTATAACTCTTCTCTCCTTTTTGTTGTTGGGGAGTTAAGTGGGTCTATCTCTATCCTCTTCTCAAGATATTTCTTTTATATAAGGTTTTTGAGAGCTAATTACTTATTATTGTACATCTCATTCTTCTTTAACATATTTTTGTGGTCCTATCTATTTTTTAAAAAAAAATTATCAATCAGAGGTTATTCTCGATAAGAGATCAATTGAAGAAAATCTGGTTGGTCCAAATTATCAAACTAATGAACTTTATATGAGCATATGATGATTTTAATGATTGAACACATTATCCGTATGCCCAAGACCAATAATTGCATAGAAGTTGCAATTGGAGAAATGCTATAATCATTGCGGTTTCATGTGAGAGATGTCGCCTTCGTTGTCATTGATTGGAGAGAAACACATCGGATCCGTTTGATTGGTTATATTTATAGGAAAAAATTTTAATGATTTTTTTTTAAAAAAATAAAATTTATAATTATTTTTCAGTAAGATAATGTTTACAAAAATTAAAATTTAAAAATAAAAAAAATGCTCCGGACAACCGGCCGCCGACAACTAATCATCAGGTGTCGGACGTCGAGCGACGCCAACCATAAAATTTTGAGGGTCGACCGTCAAGGTGCCAGTCGTTGTCGAGCACCGACTATCTGTTGTCAAGTATTGATAGTCGGACGTTAATCGTCGATTGCCGATCATCGAGCTCCGATCGTCATGGGCCGAGCGTCGGTCTTCGAGAATCGATCGTCAATCGTTGATTGATGGCAATAAAGTATCAGGCGCCAATCACCTGGGCGCCAGTCGGCCGCCAACTACTGGCCCCCAGACGTCGGATGTCGTTACCATCTCCTGCTACTTTTTACCGTCACGTGACGTCTAAAATGATGCCACACAAACATCATTTTTATAACCAATTTACTGCACTTATTATATACGGTCTTTGCGACAAGAGAAGAATTTAGTGCATTTGACTTTTACATTTTGTACTTGTACTTCTTTTTTCATTGGTCAATGAAAAAAAGACACAATACACCCATCTAATAAAAAGAAAAAAAATATAAATGTAAAGTGTAAAATATAAGTACACTAAATTATTCTCTTGCAATAAATTTTTTTCTTAAATATTTTGATAATTCCACTTTCAAGACAATTCTTAAAAAATAAAGGAGAACTATCCGGGGATCAGGAACTGAACAAAGAGAGAGACGAGGGAGGCCCGCAAGGCCTTTTATCTGCACCCGAGTGAAAAGCGCAACCCTTCTTCGAGGGGATGAGAAAAAATAAACTCCTCTCTGATTGGTCAGCTCCCTTATTATGTGACGTGGGGTTTCACTTGGGTCATCCTTGGAATATTCCATTAAGGATACTCCAGTTTAAGTCGTTTCTCTCGAAGATTTCTTGTGAGCAAGCAATTAATGAGAGGGTCACATCGAAGTGTGGCCATCTGGTTTGGCCTAAGTTATCGAGAAAATTTATCACACTTGTTTAAGTACATGAAATATATTTAGATTAAGATGATAATTTATTTGACTTATAATGCAGTATCGTGAATAAATAAGTAGAAAGAGTAGTAGATAACAACAGTGAATGTGTGGCCACTAAGGATCAGGGCTAACGGGGGCGACAAGTGGTGGAGAGTGGATTTTGAGATCCCAAATTTATATTGTGGAGTTAAGATTTGTATTTCAGAGACTTATATTTTGATGCTTAATTTATTATTAAAAATTTAATCAATATTTTTTAAATCCTAATGATAGTATTGTGAAGCTCAATATTTATAGTTTGAAGTTTAAGATTTATATTTAGAGTCCAATCATCGTCGCTAGCTATCACCGACTACAACCACTCGCCGCTAGTCACCGCCACTTGTCAAACCGTGTGATACTCAATGTAACGTCGCGTGGGCGCCACCTTGATACATTTGCAAGTGTATTAAGTGCATTGAGTTTTTCTCCAAATTACAAGTTTCATGAGACCACCATTATTTTTCAGAAGGAATAATAAAATATTATTAATATTAATTTTGTATCAAAAAAATCATATTCTTTTAATATTTCATCTAAAGACAGTAATTCATAATTTCATTCCAACATATTTATGGTCAAATAGACAGGCAAATATACACCCTATAATACATGGAATTAATCTTACATGTTCCCCTACGTAAACTCATCACTTATACTCGTATTTGACCATATTTCATCGTATATCCATCTTATTCCATCTGATTTATCCAACCAGGATTATGTTAACTAGGCGAAATGACTGGTCTGCCCTCACTTAATCACGCAAAATATTTTACTTGTTGATTTATCTATCTCCGTAAAAAAAACATTTTAGTCACTTTAGTCCTATTTGACGGTTCCATGTGTCTCAGTAAATTAGTCCTTAGTTTTTAATAGCTAGCTAATTGAAGAGATACAATAAATATTTTTATCAAATATAAAATATAGGTGATGAACGCAAGATTTGATAAGTATTTTCTAAATGTGTATATTTAAACATGAATATTATGGCAGGGAGACAAGACGACTAAGTTCAACCTTCCCAAGTCACCCAAGTTTAATGTTCTCACATTTAGGGGCATCAAACTTAGCTCTATGTCCTTTTATCTAACTTTTGGTTCATACAGAAAAAGGTGAATTTCTCTAATTTGGATGAATTTAATGTTAAAAATTTCACAACTCCACCCCCCAATATATTCTTGCGTTCTAAGGCACCGTTTGGAAATGCCGCGGAAGAAGCCGAAATTTGAAGAAGCCGATTTCACATGACCGTGATGGTACGAATGCGATTCCAACATTGGCGTCTGCGCCAGTGCGGAAGGAATTGAAGGGGAAAAAAAAACCATGGCCACACTCAACGCCACGAATTTTTTAAAAGCGATGTAGAGATTGTTTTTAAAAAAACGGACATCGCAATGTGTTTGTGTCTACCTCCCTCTTCTGCAAAAATCGGAGCCTGAACAAACACCCAAGTTGGTCAACAATGTTTGGAAAATATGGTGATTCTGTCAGAGATTTAACAATCAATTTTTTTTCTACCGGCCTTTCCAAACGGTGCCTAAGTATCTTTCCCCGGTGTAGACAAATTGGATTTGACTTCTCGCGCTCTATATTATATGAGATTATCATATAATTCAACTCAAAACGTCAAGAGATGAAGAACGGAGATGGTTAGTGTGGTGGTATAATCCTGTTTGGGCCGGAGCCAAACGGGCCTCCACTAGAAAAGATGGGGAAGACGAACGTCGGTGTGGACGAGAACCTGCAAAAACCAGAACTGGATCAGGGGGCCCGGTGAAGACCGGGGAAACCCTCCGATGCCTAAGTCAGCGAGAGGCTTGCAAGGCAGGGGGTTTCGGAATGTGAGAGCGTGTTCGCGTGGAAGAGAACGTACCAGTGCATGGTATTGTACCTGTGTTTTATAGGCGTTGGTGCCAAGACGAACGTGCATAATGTTGGTAGATCGTGCCTGAAAAGGCGCCTTGATGGATGTGCATAATGGGAGGAGTTATGCGCTTAGGTGCCCGTTGGGATGCCAGGCAGTTCGTGCCTCTTGATGATGGAGCGCGTGGTCTGGACACACCTTCCGAGCAGGTGACCCACATGGGGGCTCGAACGTGCTGTTCGGTGGTATCCAGGGTTCTTCCGCGCAGCAGGATTAGCATCCTTGTTCGGAAGCTGTCCGCAGTTGTTCGGATGGAAGGGCAGATGACCTGCCCGGGGATATGCCGCTGCGGAGCTTGACAACTTCCGATCACGGGGGTCGTACATTGGAGGTCTTCGAACCACCCTGATGAGGGCGTGGCCTCCGGAGATGGTGCCACGTTTGCTGACAGGAAAAGAGAGGGCGTAATGGGCCATCATGGGCCTAGGTGACCAGATTTGGCCACCACACTTGCCCCCCACGCTCTCGAGTGGCTGGTGAGACGAGCGCTTCGAGGGCGTCGCTTTCTGCATTTAATGCGATGGCCCGTTGCGGGGTGCCGCCGCTTGGGGTCCTGTCAAACGGCTAACCCGTCATGATGGGTGCAAAGTCGTGTCGAGCCAGGAGCGTCGTTGCTTTGTTCGAATCGGCCGCCGACGCTGTACCCGAGGAGGAATTTTCGAAACTGGAAGGAGCGGCGTTTTGAGACCCGCCTCGAATTTCGCTCCCTCCCCTTCCTTATAAGGAGGGGAGGAGGCGAAGGCGGGAGCCACGCCTACGAAAAAAACCTTCCTGCATTTCAGCCCTTGAGTTTCCTTGCCTGCCTAGTTTTCCACCTTCTTCTTCGTCTCCTTTTGCTGCTGCTGCTTCCTGCGATTCTTCTAGCGATGGTGAGCAGAGGGAAGGTCGTTGCCGGAGCAAGCGGGGTGACCGTCATGGCGGCCAGCGGACCACGGTACCGCCATTACAACGGACTCCGTGAGCGCTTCAGGATCGGCGACGAGTATGAAATCATCGACGCGAAGGAGGGGGAGTCGTTCCTAGTGAATAAACCAGGCTGCCTCCCCCTCTCCGTGGATCACTTGGAGGCGGGCTTCCGGCTACCGCTGCCGGAAGTGGCGAAGGCGCTCCTGAACTGCTAGGGCGTTTCGCCAATACAACTGACGCCCAACACCTGGAGATACATCTGCATCTTCGGCGTCATCTGCAAGATTAAAGAGATCCGGGGCTCGGCTGATGTTTTCCGAGCTCACTTCAAGTTGTCTGCTTCTCGAGCATCAGGAGCAGACATTTACTACGCAAAGCACCGAACAGACCGGATGCACATCGGCCTGTCCAACAAATATTCCAACAACAAGGGTTGGATGGACAGGCTATTTTTTGTGCGCCACCGGGGTGGTGCTGAGTGGGGATTCCCCACTGTCATCCGTTCGGCGCAGAAGGACAGCTTTCCGAAGCTGATCCAAGACGAGGCAAGGGCGTCGGATCGTCTTCTCCGAGCAGGTGTTCGGAATGGAGAAGGTTACGTGACCGAGTTCTTGCTCGTCAAATATGGCCTGAGCAAACCATGGAGTAAGTATACAGACTCTTGGTCATTTGCTCGCTGGTTTTAGTGACCTCGCTCTAACTTTCTTTATGCGCAGCTGCCGCAGAGCTGGAGGTCGGAAGGGATCAGGAGGCGAATGAAGACTTTGCCGAGCATATCCCTGTTTTGGCGCACATGGTGTATGAAGGCGACGACGTCGCCGCCGTTGTTCGGGTTCTCTCCGCCGTGAGGGTTGGCACCGCAGTGACAACGGCGCTCGTTGCTCCTCCTTTTGCCGAAGAGCGTTCAGCCAAGGCGCGGGCCCCTGAAAAGGGGTCTGGAAGGATTCGCCTGAAGAAGAAGGCCACCAAGGAGGTGGTTTCGGCTGGAGTTCGGACTTCTCCGGAGAAGGGAGATGAGGCTGGTCGGCCTTCTGCTTCTGCTAAGAAAAGGCCGATTTTGTTTGAAGAGAGCGCGGAGGAGGCAGAAGAACTCCGTGCTCGGAAGAGGAAGAAGACGGTCCAAGCTACTCCTCCACGCGGCGAGGAGAGGACTGAGGAAGAAGAAGAAGAGGCGCAGTTGCCGCTGCGCAGAAGAAGTAAGGCCGTAGAATCGACCGATCAGGGAGTGCCACGGGTGGCCTCCGCGACGCGCCCAGAGGTCGCGCAGCAGATGGCGACCGAGCTGGGGCTCGTCATTGTAAGCGAAGGGTCCGAGAGCCCTGCTGGAGGAGAGGCCAGGGGCTCCACTTGCTCGAAGGATAGGGAGCCCTCTGATGCTTCCAACGTTGGAGGTGTCGAGCACGGTGCTGCCAGCAACACTGCCGGGGCTTCTTCCAGGAGGAGTGGAGAAGTTGCAGTGTCTACTGCTCGGCGAGAGGAGGACGCTGATGCGGCGGAGGTTTCGCCCCTGTTGGTGGTAGCTAGCAGCGCGGTAGCTCCAGCGCCAAGCGCAACTCCGTCCGAAGGACAAGAAGTGGCTCCTGTTATAAGGGCTACTGAAAAAGTGGCTGCGACGACGGGGACGTCCGAGGAGGTTGCTGCTACCACCGGGGGTATCCTGCCCCCATGCCCCCCACCGAGGTGGTTGCTAATGTAGATGCAACCTCCAACGTAGTTGAAGTTGCTAGGGGGGGCTGCAGATGCTGGGGGCGGTGTTCGGGCTGAAGAGTCCGACGACGACCGAAGATCCCTCTGTGGCAGCGTTGGAGGCGACCCTTCGGCGTATGGAGAACGCGCCAAGGAAGCTGCCCGCGAGCCCCACTGCTTCTCATCTTGACCAGCTAGCAAGGTGCCTGGACCTTCCTTCCGAGCAGACCCCGGAGGGGTCAGTGGAAGGTTACCACCCAGAGGGCCAAGGGAAAGATGGGTTGAGCGACGTTGATCTGGAGGCGCTTGCAGATGGAATGTCCAAGTCGCTGGGCATTCTGAAGGCTCTGGCTGTTCAGGGCCAGAGACAGAAGTATCTCTATGAGGCGCAGACAGTCATCTGTGAGGACCTCTCCGCGAGGCATAAAGCTCGCGAGGCAGCATTGGAGGAGGAGGTGAAGAACCTCAAAACTGCCCTCCAGGCTACGAAGCTGGATGTTACCTTGGCGCGGGCCGAAAAGGACGCCCTGGCCAAGGTGGTAGCAGGTGCGGAGGTCCGTGCCGTTGCTGACTACAAGGCCGGGCCAGAATACAAGGAAGACTTGGAGCAGTATGGGGCCCGCTGCTACAGGGTGGGTCTCAATGCTGGGAAGGAGGTCGGGGAGCGGCTTTCCTGGGTTGAACGCGCCCGAGAAGCTTTCGAGGCTGCTGTTCGGGAATGCCGTCGTCGCACTGAAGACGTCCGTTTAGATGGTGTGCGCTTCGCACAATTCCAGTCTGTACGGATGCCCTTTTCGGGTGAAGATGTTGGTCCTTCCGAACAGGTCCCTTAGTTTTCTTCTGCTCCGTGTCCTTTTTATACTTTCCTTTTGTAACCGCGGCCAAGGAGGGCCTGCTGTAAGCACAAAACTTATTGTAA
The DNA here is from genome assembly GCA_014218235.1 of Colocasia esculenta. Lineage (NCBI taxonomy): Eukaryota > Viridiplantae > Streptophyta > Magnoliopsida > Alismatales > Araceae > Colocasia > Colocasia esculenta. The sequence continues at coordinate 1,262,831 of CM024763.1, read as the reverse complement.
ATGAAATCTCCTGCTCATGAGTCTTGTCTATAGCTTCACTTTCTCTATCTTCTCCCCTTTTGTGGTTGTTCCTGCTCGGATTGGAACCCGCTAGCTTCATAAGCGTTGCATGTAAGACACAGATCGTTGGGAACCGTAAAGGAGGTTCTGATCAGGTGTATATGCCACATGCTTGTGAAACAACAAGGGTAGGGAGAAGAGAGGTAGGATGCCGAAAAAAAGACTTTTACAAATGGTAAGATTTTAGATTAGATACATGCCAGGTCCTGGGTATGGCTTCGCCACTAGGGGTAGTTAGCTTATATGAGCCTTTTCCGAGGACATGGGTGACCTGATAAGGTCCTTCCCATTTGATGGCAAGTTTGCCAACTGCTCTTCGGGGATCCGAAGCCGAACAGCGGCGCAAGACCAAATCTCCCACGTTGAACGCCTTTCTTGACTCGCGCATTATAATACTGTGCGAGTCGCTGCTGGTAAGAAACGAGGCGAATGCTGGCGTCGCTTTGTCGTTTGCCAAGCATGTCCAAGTTTTCCCGAAGAGCGCGGTTATTGGCGGCTTCGTCAAAGTGGGTTGTTCGGATGGTTGGAAGGGCTACTTCCAGAGGTACAACAGCTTCCGAGCCGTAGGCTAAATGGAAAGGGTTCCCCTGTAGCTACCCGAGCAGTCGTTCGATGACACCAAAGAACGTTAGGGAGCTCGTCAATCCATGATCCACCTGCAGCCTCCACTCTTGTGCGGATCCGTGCAGCAGTGTTCGGTTGGCATTTTCTACCAAACTGTTGGCCTGGGATGCGCCACAGAGGTGAAGTGGTTGTAGATTCCAAGCTCGGCACATTTTCGCTTGAAGAAGGTACTGTCGAACTGTTTCCCGTTGTCAGAGGTGATCACCTTCGGGATGCCAAACCTGCAGAGAAGGTTCTTCCAGACGAACTTCCATGCGGCTTGTTCGGTGATTGTGGCGACAGGTTCGGCATCGATCCACTTGGTGAAGTAGTCGATGGCCACAAACAGAAACTTCTTCCGCCCCTGGGCCTCTAGAAAGGGGCCCAAGATATCAATGCCCCACCTGGCGAAAGGGCGCGGCTCGAACAGGCTGTGAAGCTGTTCAGCAAGCTGCTTGATGAGTTCCCCGAACTTTTGGCATTCTGGACATTTCTTGACGAAGGACATGCAATCCTTCTGAAGAGAAGGCCACCAGAACCCTGCTCGGATAATGCTGCGCGCTAGCGTCCTGCCCCCCAGGTGGCTTCCGCACAGCCCCTCGTGGACTTCTTCTGTGGCCGCAAGGGCCTCCTCAGGGTTGAGGCAACGCAGAAGAGGTCTTGAAAGGGACCGTCGGTACAGCTTACCTTCCACGAGGGTGAAATGCTGAGAGCGCATCCTGACTCTCCGAGCTTCGCCCTGTTCGGGCGGAAGCTCACCCCGGAGTAAGTATGCCAAGAGAGGGTCCACCCAACTCGGAGTTGGTGGGCCCGTTTCTATGGCTGCTACATTTACCTCCGTGCTCAGTAAGGCGAGCTCTTCAATAAACACGGAGCGGGAAGGAGCGATGTCACCTGAAGATGCCAGTTTGGCCAGTGCATCAGCTCACGCATTATGCTCCCGTGGAACATGTATAACTTCGAAGTATATGAGGCCCTCTGCTTGGCTCTTGACCTGTTGGAGGTATTGAGCCATGCGGGGTTCCCTCGCTCCGAACTGCCCGCTCACCTGGCTGGCAACCAATTGAGAGTCACTAAAGACTCTAAGCCGAATGGCTCCAAGGTGCCTAGCCATGCGGATACCGGACAGCAAAGCTTCGTACTCGGCTACGTTGTTGGAGGCCGAAAAGTGAAAGCGGAGGGCGTATTGGAACTCTAACCCCTCCGGGGAGGTGAGGACCAAACCAGCTCCACTCCCTATGACGCAAGAGGATCCGTCAACGTAGAGCTCCCATGGGGGTTCGTCTGCCAACGGTGGATCCTGCTCGGCCGGGAGGGTACATTCCCCCACGAAGTCTGCTAGCGCCTGCGCTTTGACCGCCGTCCTCGGTCGAAAGCTGATGTCGAACTCACCAAGCTCTATCGCCCACTTAACCAGCCTGCCGGAAGCCTCCGGCCGCTGAAGGATGGATTTCAGCGGCTGATCGGTTAAAACAGTGACAGAATGGGCCTGAAAATAGGGCCTAAGCTTCCGAGCAGCCGTGACGAGAGCAAGGGCAAGTTTTTCTGCTCTGGGGTACCTCCTTTCAGCTTCTTGGAGGACCCTGCTGATGTAGTATACCGGATGCTGCGCCGCTCCTACTTCTCTGATCAAGACTGCGCTGATGGAATGTTCGGTAACCGAAAGGTATACGAACAGAGATTCCCCGAGCACAGGCTTTGAGAGAACAGGAGGGGCTGCCAAATATGCCTTCAGCTCGGTGAAGGCAGCCTCGCATTCGTCAGTCCATCGTACTTGCCCCCCTTGCTTTGAGGCGCTTTTAGGGCCTCGGAGCAACTTGAAGAAGTTAAAACTTCTTTCTGCTGCTCGGGACATGAACCGATTCAGTGCCGCAAGGCGTCCTGTCAGACGCTGGACGTCGCGCACTGTCTTTGGACTGCTCATTTCAAGCACGGCTTGGATTTTCTCCGGGTTTGCCTCTATTCCTCTGTTTGACACGAGGAAACCGAGGAACTTGCCCGACCGAACACCAAACGTGCACTTGGCAGGGTTAAGCTTCATATTGTACTTTCGCAGAGTTGCGAAAGTTTCCTGGAGGTCGGAAATGTGGTCAATGCTCGGAAGCGTTTTGACCAGCATGTCATCCACATAGACTTCCATCTTGCGCCCGATCTGCCGCTCGAACATCTTGTTGACCAGCCGCTGGTAAGTTGCGCCCGCGTTCTTTAGACCGAAAGGCATTCTGGTAAAACAGTATAAGCCTAGGTCTGTGACGAACGTCGTGGCGTCTTGATCCGAGGGATGCATACTGATCTAGTGGTAACCAGAGTAGGCATCCAAAAAGCTGAGAAGCTCGTGACCGGAAGTAGCATCCACCAGTTGGTCAATGCGCGGCAGAGGGAAGTTGTTCTTGGGCGTTGCTTTATTGAGATCTTTGTAATCCACGCACACACGCCATTTACCGTTGGCCTTGCGTACGAGGACCACGTTGGAGATCCATCTTGGGTATTGGGCTTCTCGGAGGAGCCCAACAGTCCGGCTCTTGACTACGTGGTCCTGAATCACGTTCTGCCGTTCTCGGTTCACAGGTCGCCTCCTCTGTTGAACTGGTGGGACCCGGGGATCCAAACGGAGGCGATGCACCATTACCTCCGGGGGAATGCTCGGAAGCTCATCATCAGACCAGGCGAACACGTCCAAATTGGCTAGCAGGAAGGATGTGTAGCGCTGCTGCTCGGCCTCTGTCAACAAGGCGCCAATGTATAGGACGTGTTCGGGGTCTTCGTCTACCTGGACGGGGATTAAATCTTCAGCAGGCGTTCCTCGGCTGGTGGAAGGTTGATCGGTCGTTGGAGGGGCTGGATCAGCGAGTGGTTGCTTGTCCCTTAAGGAGAGGACATAGCAACGGCGAGACTCGCGCTGACACCCGAGCACTTCGCCAACTCCGCTCGGAGTAGGGAACTTCATCTTCTGATGGAGTGACGAAGGTACCGCTTTTATACGCCCGATCAGACCTCTGCCGAGGATGGCATTGTATCCAGGCATGTTGTTGATGACCAAGAAGTCAACAATCTTGGTCACAACCCTTGGATCCGTCCCTAAGGTGATTGGGAGGCGAACCCTTCCCATGGGCTGGACCGAAACTCCAGAAAAGCCGAACAAAGACGAGTTTACAGGGGTGAGTTGATCGGTTCTCAGGCCCATGAGGACAAAACAGTCATAAGCCAAGACATCGGGGGCGCTTCCATTATCCACCAGAATTCGGCGCACATTACAGTGGTTGATGGTGGCCGCAATGACCAACACATCAGTGTGCGGGGTCGTAACCCCTACAAGATCTTCGTCCGAGAAGGTTATAGCCTCCTCGGAGTGTGCGCGTGCAGGACTGGCGGGATATGGAGCCGGCCGAGGTGCAGAGGGCCTATCTACAACATGCACTCGCCTTGCGTAGCCGCGTCGGCTTCGAGTGCTTTCTCCGCCTGCGCCGAAGCCTCCCGCGATCACGTTAATCTCCTGCCCATTGGGCTCATTGTTGATCGGCTACTCGGGAGTCTGCTTTCGGCGCCTGGGGTGTTCTTCATTCCGGTGCACAAACCGTCCAAGGTAGCCACGCTTAATAAGGTCTTCAATTTCATCCTTCAGCTGGCGGCACTCGGCGGTATCGTGGCCGTGGTCGCGATGAAAGCGACAATACTTGTTCTGGTCGCGCTTCCGGGGGTCGGAGCGCATCCTTTGTGGCCACCGAACATATGCCTCGTCCCTGATCTCTGCCAGGATCTGTTCGGGTGCCACAGTGAGGGGGGTATAGTTGGTGAAGGGGTGCGGACGGCGCGGAGAGTCACCGTTGCGTCGTCCCTTCTTCCGATCACGGTCGGAACCGTTGTCGGAAGGCCTCTTCTTATCCGACTGTTCCCCCTGCTCAGCCCTACTTGCTGCTAGGCTCTCCTCGCAAGCTGCGTGGCGCTGTGCGATGGAGAGCAGCTCGACAAGGGTGGCCGGCTGCTGGACGCCGAGGGTCCTCTGCAAAAAACCGTCGCGGGTGCCCTGAATAAGGGCACTGGTTGCCAGAGGGACGTCCAGGCGTGAGATGCGAAGCGCCTCTGTTCGGAACCTCTTAACGAAGTCCCAGAGTGCCTCGCCCTTCTTCTGGCGCACGGCCAGGAGAGAAGCCGCCGTTCGCGGCTGCGACCTTCCACCAAGGAAGTTGTCCCGGAAGGACTTCTTCAGTTGGCGGAAGGAGGTGATGGAGCCCACAGGGAGGGTCTCGAACCAGGCCCTGGCGGTCTCCTTAAGGGTTGCAGAGAAAGCCCTGCACTTGGCCGCATCCGATGCTCCGTGGAACACCATGTGCGACTCAAAGCCATGGATGTGGTCGGCCGGGTCGGTAGTGCCTTCATAGGGCGCGATGGTGGGCAGTGGGAGCTTGGAAGAGACTTGAGCTTCCAGGATCTCCCTGCTGAAAGGGGAGCGGAAGTCCAAGTCATCTTCCGCTGGAGCTTTCCCCTCCGCGCGCTGAACCATCGCGTCCACGCGGCGCTCGAGGTCGACGACACGTCGCAGGCGCCTAGCGAGCTCCTGTTCGGAATTAGCGGAGCCTCCTCGTCCGGACGTGTGGGAGTTGGCTCCCACGACCGATCGTGGCGGACGGGGGGAGGCGACAGAGCGATGGGGCGAACGTCCGCGGCGCTCCAGTACCCGCTCTTCGGACGGGGCTCGATGCGACCGGCGCGGCGAGTCTGCTTGCTGCTCTTGAGGCACCGGGAGGATGCGAGAACGCCGATGCGACGACGCCGCCTGCCGCTCTCGCGGTAGGGGGGCCGCCGAGGCTGGTGGTCCAACCAGCTGAGCCTGCAGAGCAAGGCAAACACCTGTTAATTGCTGCATCTGCCCCCGAAGTTCCGCTACTTCCAGGGCAGTTGCAGGCGCGACGGCCGCCGGCGGGGGGACGTCGTGATTGTTGGTGCCCACAGGGGCAATGTTGACGTCGACATGAGCAGACCGGCGAGGAGAATTTGCTTGTGAGCGGTGAGATCTTGTCGCCCTACTCTCTGCATTCTGGTGAGAGGATCGTCCGCGAGCCATGACTGCGTCGTTCCCACAGACGGCGCCAAATGTGGTGGTATAATCCTGTTTGGGCCGGAGCCAAACGGGCCTCCACTAGAAAAGATGGGGAAGACGAACGCCGGTGTGGACGAGAATCTGCAAAAACCAGAACTGGATCAGGGGGCCCGGTGAAGACCGGGGAAACCCTCCGATGCCTAAGTCAGCGAGAGGCTTGCAAGACAGGAAGTTTCGGAATGTGAGAGCGTGTTCGCGTGGAAGAGAACGTACCAGTGCATGGTATTGTACCTATGTTTTTATAGGTGTTGGTGCCAAGACGAACGTGCATAACGTTGGTAGATCGTGCCTGAAAAGGTGCCTTGATGGACGCGCATAACGGGAGGAGTTATGCGCTCAGGTGCCCGTTGGGATGCCAGGCAGTTCGTGCCTCTTGATGATGGAGCGCGTGGTCTGGGGCGGTTATAACCGCGGCGTAAGCCAGAGAACCTGCTCGGCGCCCTCTGGACACACCTTCCGAGCAGGTGACCCACATGGGGGCTCGAACGTGCTGTTCGGTGGTATCCAGGGTTCTTCCGCGCAGCAGGATTAGCATCCTTGTTCGGAAGTCGTCCGCAGTTGTTCGGAATGGAAGGGCAGATGACCTGCCCGGGGATATGCCGCTGCGGAGCTTGACAACTTCCGATCACGGGGGTCGTACATTGGAGGTCTTCGAACCACCCTGATGAGGGCGTGGCCTCCGGAGATGGTGCCACGTTTGCTGACAGGAAAAGAGAGGGCCGTAATGGGCCATCATGGGTCTAGGTGACCAGATTTGACCACCACAGTTAGTATTACATAGATATTCACCTTTGTGTTTTCTCCAATATAAGACTATTCTCAAATGTTGAAAATTATTTATAAATGATTATTTAAATTTCACATATTAAAAAGTGATATGATCAATTCCAACTTGGTCTTATGAGTTGGAGGGAGGTAACACGTCTATCTCGAGATGGCCTCGGGTTAGGAACTAAAGAATGGAGAACAAGTGTTCTATTCGACTTTACCTGTCTCAACTTGCAAAGAACTCGGTCTCGGGGATATGGATTTTGAGGATGATTCTTCGACAGTCAAGTCAGTGAAAAATAAATCTGAATCGAAAAAAAATTAAATAAAGAGAGAGAGTAAATGTTGGAAATAAATCTACAAACAAAAGTGGATAATGTGATATTTGAATTCGTACTTAATTACCATCGATCGGATATCCGAATCCGATACATTCTATTATGATGTATTTTTACTACTATCTAAATTCGAATCGGACAAATGCTATCTAGATTCAGATGTCTCCGCTATCTGATTAAATATAAAAATATATTATATATATTCATAGTTTTTTAATTTTTAAACATATACATATATATATCAACATCATCGTCAATAGCAGCAGCAGTAGAGCCTTATCCCATTAAAATGCGTGCATATATATATAATAAACTAAAAAATATAATATATATAGACTTTTCATACTTGTGTCCTGTCCTCGATTATTTATTGACCGAGGAATCTTGATATGATAATAAGTTTAAGTAAACCTCTCCTCCACATGTATTGAAAAGCATCAACTTTAAAAATATAAATATTTTTTTGTGTGGCAAACACCCGAACCGGCTCCCATTTTTGTTAAATGTGACTTTTCACCTCACTAACTCAATAAAAGTTGGGCCAATCTACCGGAAGCAAAGTAATTAGGGAGTCGAGGACTCCGGTTGGATCGATCAATTAGAACTCTTACTTAAAAGTAAGAGATCTCGAGTTCGATTCCTGAGGGGGTTTACCTGATTTACATGTAATCTTCGAAGTGTGTAAATTCGGAATTTTTCCGGTCAAATGGGGTAAGGGCAATACGGGTATACAGAAAGTAGGAGCTGCCAAGTCCTGATCTTGGAGTTCACGAACACCAATCCCTGAACCTACAAAACCACACGGGACGAGATTTTCTCGTTACAAAAAAAAAATTAGGGAGCCACTACAGGCTCTTTTGTCGTCTCGGGCTCTCTCCCCTTAATTCAAAACAAATAAAAATTGCATGGAAAGATTATGAGAATTGGAAATCTTATTTAAACTTTTAAACCTACATTTATCACAATATCCGAGATCAATAATAAGATATTTGGTGTTCAACGTTGGATATTTTGTGCGGATAATTATCCGATTAAATGGAAACAAATTCGAATTTGGTTTAAATTTTAAATAGATAATTGTCAAATTTAACTAAGAGTGTATACTTGGCCATCCCTCTTAGCTTTGAAACCTCTCTTAATTAGAGAGATTTCTTTAACTTTCGATATGAGATTACTTCACCTATAGAAATTAAAATTGAGATTGTGCTGCAATCTCTATTAATTAGGCCTTTGATAGGTCTTATTGAGTCGGGTCGTAGTAAGCGATTCAGAGTCCTATTAGAAAGAATCTTTGCTAATTTCAATGTATAAATACATTATCTGACCTTCTAAAAATTGGATCGACACTTGAGAAGCTTTCTTCCATGAAATTGCCTGCAAGTGCTAATTAATATGACCCTTGCCAGCTTCAACCGATGACAAGACTTACCACTATCAAACAATCTAGCTTTTCAAAGTTAATACTTAGCAAACATGTAATATGCACCTTTTTTTTTTATAGATAAAATTTGAACCCTAAAATTTAAGATGTGCAATAGAAAGTTTTAACTATTGAGCTACTTGTGTATAAATATGCACACGAATGAGCTTGATAAATAAGTAAAATGGGAAATGAAGGACAAAGGAGCAAGATGGCTATGAAGGCATGCGATCAAGAATGTATAAAGATAAAGATATTTTTACATATTAGTCTTTACAAACTTAGATAGTCATAGATTAATCTCTTAAATCTAATTATTACCATATTAGTCAAGAATGTATAAAGATAAAAATATTTTTGCAGATTAGTCTTTACAAACTTAGATAATCATAGATTAATCTCTTAAATCTAATTATTACCATATTAGTCCCTCGAAACTTTGTCATTAAACATATTATAATCTCTGTCATTTCTTGTTGTGGACGAAAATAAAACTAACTTAGTTGAAGTTAACCATAGAAAAAAAAGACCAAAATAACCCTCAATGATGTCTCCTCCTCCTTTGTCCATGGAGGAGCTGTACGAGGCCCGCCGCTTCCTTAACATTGTCAACGCGCGCGACCTCTATGTTCAGAGCTATTCTTCAACCATCCATCATTGGGAATGGCCGACCTTGCATCCCACACGACTGTCGATGTCTTCTCCTCCACCACCATCGTAGGGGAAGCCCCATCGGAGAGCTTAAGGACTACACATGTCGCCCTCAACACGCATGTCCCCAGCTACACATGTCCTCCTACTGCCCGTGGGAATGATGTTGGCATGCTACCTCTAGCAATTAGGGCTGTAAACAGATCCAAATTTTATCCAAATCTGTTTCGGATTTGTATTCGGTTAGGCAGATATTATCCATTTAACAAATGTCTGCCGAAGTGGATATTGGATACATATAATATTTGGATCATAAATGGAGCGGATGTAGAAATGGTTGCTCTGCTCTGTTTAAGATCCGCACTTCTCTATTTAAGATCCATTTATGAATGCTTATATACTATGTTAGAAATCTTAATGGTTTCTTAGCTGAAATCAAGTAGTCATTCAACTTTCAATTTATTCTATTTGTATATATAAATGATAATATTCTGTTTAGATATTATTTTTTTGCATTATATATATATTATAGAATTTTATATATTTTCCCTTAATTTTGAAATCACTTAATGTCTCTTATCAGAATCATGTTTCCAAAGCAAATAAAATCCGTATCAGCTATGAATCTAAAAACTATCCAACTAAAGTAGTCGCTTCATATCCAAATTTTATTAAGTGCAAATACAAATCATCCTATTAGCTATTCAGAGCGAATACATAAAACTCATATCCACTTCATATTCGCTCTATTATAGTCCTATCGTTAGTGCGAGCTTCACCTTAGTCTTGGCAGGGTTCGTGCTCTAGCTTCTCCTAACACTCGGGGTGATGCCCTTCTGCATGAGGGCGATGCAAATGCTGGCACTATTTTTTTGGCCAAAGATGACCCATAGGTTTCGCAGGTACTGGAAGTCCTACCACCACTTCATGGGATACACCTCCATGTTGGTGGCGGTGCTGAATGTGTTCTAGGTCTTTGATGCTATGGGGCTAGGCATGTCCTACGTCAAAGCTCGACTTGCTTCACATTGTCGACGTTGGTGGGGGCATGTGCAGCGCTGGAGGTGAATGCCTAGGTGTTCTTCTATAGAAAGGCCAAGGAGGAGAAGATCAGGAGGGATGGCGTGGGGTGGAGGGCCATAGGGATCCAAGAGAAGCTGCAACAGGTGATGCTGTCGATCGAACTTTGGAAATTTAAATGAAAAAAACTTCTTTTTCCAAGACTTTCCAATAGTAGTTTTTGTTTTGTTGGGTGTTTATGGTAGATTGCTGGTTGGAGATTCTTAGATTTTTTTTTTGTTCCTTAATCGAAGTGGGGTTGGTTAGGGGTGTCAATTGGGCTAGGTTGACCATAAGTTCAATGGACAACCCGTTGCGGGCTCAATCAAGTCCTAAATATAATGGCCCATGAGCTCCCTTTGAAGCCCATTTGCTAAACCCATCAATTGATGGGTTGGGCTTGGGTAGGCCTATTGGGCCCTTCACTTCCTTCGTCTTCCATCTTCATTTCCTGTAGGCCCTCGACACCAAACTCCTCCTGCTAGTGCACGGTCTGCTTCAACATCACCATCGCCTCCTCCACCTTGAAATCGTAGGTGTGCAGGAACTTGAGGAGGTCAGTGTCACTCTTCTCGCAACCCCCCATAAGCGGCACGCCCGAGAGGAGGACCTCCCCCACTGGGGGAGGAGGAGGCGGCAGTGGCGCCATCTAATCCACCCCACCAGATGATGGTAGCGGGTATGCAGCGACATCGGCGATGAGGACCGTGTATGTAGGAAGAGAGAGAGAGAGAGAGAGAGAGAGAGAGAGAGAGAGAGAGAGAGAGAGAGAGAGAGAGAGAGAGAGAGAGAGAGAGAGAGAGAGAGAAAGTAGCACTAGGGACCATGCACTGCATAGTGGAGTGATGTCCATTGATCCTCTCCCTCCGCCTTTTCTCTGCCAAGTTGTGCATCCTCGACCACCGATGACGACGTTGACGATGACAATGAGAAGAATGGGCCTTGAATCATATATTCATGTTGTAAGAACCTGACGGAGGCATCCCCGACACGAGACAACAAGATAGAGTCTTGCTGCATATAGCTAGGAAGGAAGGAAGCCATCTCCATTGATGCTGTGGATATTCATTGGGGTGGTAGCGACGGTGGCAACAGTGGAGGAACCGAGAGAGATAGAAGGTGTAGGACCAGAAGAAGACATGACTGGAGGCGCAGGTCCTCGGAGGGAAGTAGAGTAGCCACTGGAGAGGTGGGTGAGGCGGGAGGTCCGCCAGTTAAGCAAGAACCATTGGGTGTCACGAATATCTGCCACAGAGGACAGAAGCATGTCAAGGCGGATGACGATGGAGACGATGGCCATGGAGAGGGAGTGCACAAGAGGGAGGGGTCCCAGCGATAGGGGGCGGCGCCGACCATCTAGCCGAAGTAAGAGGTGGAGGGCAAGGGCGGCGACGAGGTAGGCGGAGATGGAGGAGAGCAGGAATTACTAGGTGGGTCCCTAGGACTAGGCGTGGCTCCATTGGAAACCCTCGATCGCAGGGTGCTTCACTAACCAGTAGGTGATCGTCCTGGAGATCTGAACGACGACAGTGCCACCACCCCCACCTGTGATGGGGCCCATTTCTCCTCTTCTTCCTCCTCCCTCCTCCTCTTCCTTCCTTCCTCCTCCTTTGTGGCTTACCCTTTTGATTTTTCTGCCACCTAAATACAACAAAAAACTAATAACAAGAGGTGAGATGGGAGGGCCATCACAACACAATGCTCACAGAAGGCCCCAATGGGTCCCAAGGGATCAACATGGGTTTTTATTTATTTTGATCTATTAATTTTGGGTTGAGTTTGGGTTGGGTCATCTTGACCTTGAGTTGGGGTGGACTTAAATTGGGACAACCCAAACCAGTCCATTGACACCCCTAGGGTTGTTGGGTTATGATGATATAGAGCTATCGGTGCTACTGTTGGTGCCAGCTCGACGCTGCTTCTTCTTTGTCATTGAGAGATGCCAGCACTGAAGGGGAGATAGGTGCAGAAAGGGTGAGAGCATCCAAAACAACAGTGACCCAACCGCAGGTTAGTGTCAAAATATGGGACTATTGATTAAAGCCCCAATTTTTTCTAGATTTTCTGGCGGCTAACAATGGTTTCATTCTATTACCCCTTGCAAACCAAGAAGCAAGAACCCAGGTGGAAGTAGACCACGGAAGAGTCACTCAAGAGATGGACAGACACTTGCACTCAACTCCATCCCCATGTCCATCAGCCCACAACAAACCCTCGAGGCAATCAACCTGTGCAATTCCAGCTTGCTGCTTCGACAGAGTGCTTAGACGATGCAACTGCCTTATAGGAGCTCTAGTTCTCTTTGGGTGAGCAATAATGGCGGCCTGACGGCACCCATGGCTACACGACCTACGTCCCCTCCAGGAATCCCCATCTAGACGGACCTTACTCTCAGTCGTGCAAAGCTTCCTCCCCTCGGAGACAATAAATGACGAGTCTATCTATCCAAGGGCAACATCTCCTCATGTGAGTTGGGAAGAAGCTCCATTCCCGTGGGTGGCGAGGCATGACATGAAGGAGATGATGGCTAGGTATTCCCGCACTACCCACCTCTCCGCGTTTGGTTAGGGATCGGCGCACCCTACGGGCTCTCAACCTCTCTACATCTCTCTGTCTTTTAGCACTGACATCTCTCTCTCTCAACGATGAAGAAGAAGTAGTGGCGAGTTGGCAATGGTAGCGGCATTGGCACACCCTGTGGTCTCCTCGTATAGCACCGACAGTAATGCATCTGCGCCCTCTCACTCCCTTTGCATCAATCTCTCCTTCAACGCCGACATCTCACTCTTGCCGTCGAAAAAAAGGGGAAGAGGGCCAAGGGTAATTTAGAGATTTCACAATGGAATCTAACAGGAGGATGAAATATTTTAATGAATATTCTTTTTTCTTTTAACGACTTCGAAACGATGAACTTTTTTACAAGAGTTAGATATTTCAAAGAACTAATATGATAATAGTTAGATTTTAAAGATTAATCTATAATTAAGTTAACTTGTATGGAGTAAAATGCAAAAAAATCTATAATTTATAATCCCCCACATAAAAAAAAGATTTTATCTAGGATGAACTTGGCCTTTGATGAGTTTGCACATAATTTGATGAGAATGACTTGTGTGTGCATCAAGATTGAGGTGCCATTAGACTATGTTGTTCGTTGGCTGATGGTGATCTATGTTGGGTGGTAACATTTTATCTGTTGGACTTCTGTTATGTCCAAACTACCATGTCATGCCATCTGTCATGTCACAAGCTAAAGCTACGTGAACATGTAACTGAAGTGAGATCAATAGTCATTAAGAAGAGAAACATTTATTACCCTGATTGGACAAGAACTATAGAGTAGATAGTGGCGGATCCAGCATATAACTAGTGGGGTCCTGTGACCCCACTGGATAAAAAAAATTGTTATAGAGGGTACAAAATTTTATCATGGGTGACCCCACTAAATTTATGTGGGTGCACCAATAAGACCCCACTGAAAAAGATTTCTAAATCTGCCACTGAGAGTAGATGACAACTTACATGATGTCACTTAAGATACCATGTGACCAATTCAAGTAGTGTAGTAGTGACAGATAGACGGCAACAACGATAGTCATAGCACTGCCATTAATCAGTTGTGACGACGGTCATTATTGATTGATGGTGGTGCCAATGATAGTGACTCGTAACACATACGACGATTGGCGGTGGTGGCATTGACAACATACTAATCTGTGGCGGCCATATTGCGATGTCGATGGACGACATGGTGCCTCTACGACGATTGGCGGTGGTGGCATTGATAACATACTAGTCAGTGGCGGCCGGATTGCGATGTTGATGGACGACACGGTGCCTCTACATGGCACCTCTTGCTCTCATGACATTCCATGAAATGTCAGGAGATTGCCACTTAACTAGATGGTTCTTGTTCAAAAATTTCTGCGTCAAGAAATATTTATTATTCACAATAAATATTTATCCAATTTGATAATTAAAAGCCATTTTTTTTTCAAAATGGATAAGATTATAGCAAAACGAGTTTTTATGCTTTTAATGTTTGTAAAAGGAAAATATTCAATAGTAGTACGTCTAAGGTACACACATATTCACAAAGGTTTTTATGTCTTAGTTACATTTTCATGATAGTGGAGCATTTTTTAGATGCATGTGAGAACATTCAAATAGAAATTGCTCCATGAACGTTTATTGAAGATCCGAATATTTTGGACCAGCAGATGTCTTTTTGAACGTTCCATTCTTACGTGGATCATAAATTTAGATAGAAATATAAACCGTCGGGCGTTAAGGAATACAAACTGGGAAGGGCCAAAGAACGGTCAGAAATTGCTTAGACTTTATAACGTCACTGTGGGACTCGTAAATTCAAAAAAAATGTGAGCATACAAAGGGAAATAGACCAATACAGTAAGTTAGAATTCACACTGAAATTAAGATTCACTTACTTTAGTTTATGGATCATGCCCTCCGGGATTTAAAACTAGAGAAAACATCGACTTGAAATTAAGATTTTAATCGGATTCGGATTCGAAATAGGAAAACACATATTTTGATTCTGATTTTGATTTCGATAATTGAAATATAATTTTGATTCTGATTTTCATAAAATTGAAATGATTAATTATGATTCCGTTTCAATTTAGATAACAATTTCGAAACCAAAATTTCGATAAGTTAAAATACTTACCATGATTTTATCTTTTGAGTGTATAGTTTATCAGAATAATTGATTCCGATATCGATTCCGATTTTTTTCAATTTCGATTTTGATTCCGATTTCGATAATTTATTGAGATATCCGATACTGATAAATTATCAGTATCATTTTTCAATTCTAAAAGTGATAATTTTTATCAAAATCTGATCAAAATATCATAATATCAAGTTTTATTTGAAGTCTTACTTGAAACTAAGACAAACCCAACAAAAGTATTTTATTTTTATCCTGGTTTCGAAATGGGTGTCTGTAAAATCGAAGAATTTGATCATTTGTACAGAGTAAACAACACTTGAAGTGAAATTTTCAGAAAAATATCCACAAGTTTTTTTTTTCTTTTGACGGGTAAAAGATCTCCACAACATCACTTATTTGAGACTGAACCATTCAGAAGAGGGGGTCATTTTAGGCGTCATCCTGGAACGTCAGCCAACCATCTCACCTCAAGGTAGGCGTTCGCGGAATCGTGCGTAAAACCATGCATTGGACTCCACTCTGTCTCTCTCTTCGCTCTTCGTTGCTTCTGCATGCCCACGGCGGCCGGAGAGGTGGGGAGGCCTGCTTGCTCCTTTTTCTGTCCTTTCTGGCCCCCTCCCCTTCTTTTCTCACCCCGGCGCTTCCCCTTCCCTTTTCTTTTCTTGCACAAGAAGAGAACTTCGCAAGTCGGTCTTCCGCTCGTACTCGCTCCGGAATCTTCGAAAAAGGAAGAGCTTTCCATTATGCTCCTCCTCCTCCTCCCCCTCCTCGTCCTAACCGAGCATAAAGGTCGAATCTTTTCACTTGCTTTTTTCTCTGTCAGTCCACTCTCTCATCCTTCGGAGGAGCCGGCCGGAGTGAAGGGCCCTCTGCAAGGAGTGCGTTGGAAACCCTCGGTTTCGGCGGTATGGAAGGGAAGAGGCCGCGGCTGCCCGCGGACATACTGGATGTGGTGTTCTCGTGGTCGCTGGATGATATCTTTAACGACGAGCTCTATGCCGACAAGGTTGGTTTTGACCCATCTTACCTCTTCCCTTTTGATCGCTGCGTTTCATTTTCTAGTCCTCTGCTTTGCTCATGTAGTAGCTACGTGGGGCGTCCCGCCGTGGGTTCTTTTCTGTTCCTCTAAACTGATGGTGTCCGTTTGCTCGTTCCTTCGGCCCGTTCCTTCTGTTTCTAACATGGGGGCGTTCTGTTGTCGTTGCTGTGTCTGCGTCCCTAGTGTGCGTGTGTGACGGGAAACTCAAATGGCTATTCTGTTCCCTTTACCTGTCTTGGGTTTATGAGAGTGCCATAATGAGAACCAGTGTGTGTGTGTCGGGGTGGGGTGGGGGGTGAGCTACTAGGTCTATGGACAGCCATGGTTGATGCAGCGTTTTTTTTCTTTAATCTCTCGTTCCCTGATATGTACAGAACTATGTATCATCGCTCAACACAGAGATAGCGTGCTAGAAACTATTTGCTATGTTCATATCTTATCCATTTTGTCAGTCGCTGAAATGAAGCAACTTTCTACAATTCCCGTTAACACATGTCATGTGGTTGCGTCTGAAATAAACAAACATTTCTCACCTTTTCTCGAGGTTTTTTGAGTTTCGTTTGATTTGAAGATCGTATTTTGTGGTTTTTACTGTGATGTTAGTTTGAAAACGACGTGTAAAGATCTTTGTTGTTAAGCATTTTTCGACAATTGGATCTTAAAGAAAAACAATGGCGCTGATCACTTTTGCTGTACAGGTGAAGGAGATTTCACTAACGTTCCAGTCAGTTGGTCAGTACATGGGTTCTTTTATGTACCCTTTACTTGAAGAAACTCGTGTTGCTTTACGTGAAAGCATGGGGGCAATTGGCGATGCACCTTTCGCAGAGATAGTGGCTGTCAAAGAAGCAGAGCCATTTGGCGAGAAGTCCTATGATGTTAAAGTTCAACCTTGGAGGAATGAATCTTTTTCTTGTGGCAACGAGATCTACAAACCAAGTCCCGGGGATGTTTTTCTTTTGACAAATGTTAGACCTGCAGGTCCCTCAGATTTGTACCAGAATGGAGGGACTTATATGCTGTCTTCCATTAGCGGTGTAGAAAATGATGGTGATTCACTGACAGATTTCAGATTGAGAGCATCAAAGACAATTGGAGTTTCTGATGGGATGGACAGGCCACTTTTTGCAGTTTTCTTGCTAAACATAACAGCATCAAGTCATATATGGAGAGCACTTGGCACTGGTGATATTAATGCAGGCAATTTGGACATCATCCGGGAGATTCTGTGTAACGATGCTTCAGTATCGAATGTGAGCTTCTTTTACCGAGTTGCATTCTTTTTTTGTTTGTTGAGGATACTCTTGACCCGGAAGGATGGCAAAGTTTCAACAGGATTCTCTTTGCAGAGTTTTTAGTAATAGTTGTTAGCTGAAGATTCACAGTTTTCCCTCACAGTTATTGAGATATCAATTGTTCACTATATTATTGAAGTTTGATCATCATCATCATCATCATCAGAGCTTTATCCCATTATATTATTGAAGTTTGATCTCTCACCTTAATATTTTTCTCCTTGTGTCGTTAGTAGGAGCATAGTTTGTTGTTACATCTTTGGTGAGCAAAGTTGTACAAGGTTGCAATTTCTTTGATACCGCTACTCACCATATTGCAGGTTGGGGGAGTTTGTGACATCTGCAGCCATGAGGACTTGAATGACGATTGGGCTAGTAGGTGCCCTGAGCTGAACAGCTTACAAGTTCAGGCAATATGTGCGTCCGTAAGAGAGATGCACTGTGATCACAGGTCTTCTGTTAAACTTATATGGGGGCCTCCAGGAACGGGAAAAACAAAGGTGATTTCTGAATTGCTTGGGCTGCTCTTTACAATGAACTGTAAAGTCCTTACATGCACATCATCGTGCATCACAGTCTTGGAAGTGGCCTCACAACTTTTGAATTTCATAAAAAGAAATTGTTGGAAAGGAACTGTGGATGAGAGCTCATTTTGTCCTCTGGGAGATATCATACTATTAGGAAAGAGGAACCATTTGAAAGTTGCTGATGACAGTAATATTTGTGATATATTCTTGGACAATCGTGTGGAGAGGCTTGAGGAGTGTCTTGCTCCATTGGGATGGGGACACTGTATAACATCCATGATAGAGTTTTTGGAAGACTGTATATCTCAATATGGAATAAATGTAGAAGATGGAAAATGTAAACAGAATCAAGAAACTGAAGATGAAAAAACTAAAGAGCATGAAGAGAACAAGGGAACCACAACTTTTCTGCATTTTGTGGAGAAGAGATTTGTCACCATTGCATCGTCAATTAGAAGATTTGCTGCCTATATGTGCACTCACTTACCATCAAATATTGTCTCAGGGCACAATTTAGACAGCATGATGTCTCTGTTAAATTTACTTGAAAATTTTGAAAGTCTGTTATCCCAAGCTGATGCGGTTGGCAGTGAACTGGAGGAAATATTTAGCACTTCTGATGATGCCAGTGATTTGACTTTCCCGGAAATGGATGAGGGTGGGCATAACATGTGTCCTCTGTCAATCTTACTCAGGAGAACCAGACGAAGATGTCTACACATACTAAGATCACTACAGCATTCTTTCAATCTCCCAAGATGCTCTGACAGAAAAGGGATCAGGGATCTTTGTTTGCATTCAGCTTCCATTATTCTCTGCACGACTTGTTATTCTTTTGAGCTCCTTGGGAAAAAGCCATTTAATTTTCTGATTATTGATGAGGCCTCTCAATTGAAAGAGTGTGAATCTGTGATTCCCTTGCAACTTCTTGGCATTCGTCATGCCATTCTGCTCGGTGATGAAAGTCAGTTGCCTGCAACCATTAAAAGCAAGGTAACTATTAGGTCTTTTGTTTCATTTGAGATTAACATATGCAAAATATTCATGCAAATGCTTTTCTATTATCTAGATTGCTGAAGAAGCTAAATTTCCGAGAAGTCTGTTTGAGCGACTGAGTTCATTAGGGCATCCAAGGCATATGCTAAGGCTTCAGTACAGAATGCATCCTTCTATTAGCTCATTTCCTAACGATTACTTTTATTCTGGTCAACTTCTGGATTCTCCAAAAGTCAAGTGCAAATCATATGAGAAACGTTATATTCCTGGAAGAATGTACGGGCCTTATTCCTTTATAAATGTTGCTGATGGAAGGGAAGAATTTGATGATTGCAGGAAAAATTTGAAAAACATGGTAGAAGTTGCTGTTGTAGTGCAAATTGTGCAGAGAGTTTTCAAAGGTCTTTCTTCGTTTCTTCCTACGGGTGATACTGGATTAACTTATTTTCCTTTTTAAAACATGCAATTGTTGGAATATTAATGCTATAATATTAATCTGTTCATGTACGGTTGCACTTCAATTCTTTATGCGGCATGCTGAGCATCTGTTCCCCGTAGACAACCAAGATTGGGCTTTTCTTGGTTGGGGATGTAATGATCAGAATGTGATGTTTTGCTCATGCAACTTGCTCTGCTAGTGGTGGCGTAAAGGAGCCGAGTCTAAATGAGTTTTGCTCTGTTTTCGCTTCTTTTGTTTGCTAATTGAGCTGATAGTTTCTAAGCATGCATTGTTTGAACATTAAAAGGATCAAGGTCTAATCTTTTCAAGAAGGATTCATTTAATGGTTGAACCTACTTCATTCTCTTTGAATTCTACCAGAGGCTTGTTTATTTGTTAAGACTAGGTTGTTTGAGATATTAAATGAGTGAATGGAATATTTGTCCCTATTGTCTTTATTTTATAGGTTACAAATGAGATGTAGTGACCAAGGATGGCAGTGTCGGTTTTGGACTCAGTCTCGGCGGTTTCGGACGGTTTCAGAAAGTTTAAGGGAATTTGGCTTCAAAGAATCCTGTTTAGGCCGGTATTGGGTGTGTCGGCTTCGGATAGGTCCGAAACTGAAACTACCATCCATGAGTGAATCTGAGTTCTTCAAAAGAAAAAAAGGATTGAGCTATTAAACAAACATAATTAACCCTTAAGTGGGCTCTCGAACATAGGCAAAATGCTGGGGGTGCTCATGTTACTAAACCGAACTGCCAATCCAAAATGAGATGTTAGGTGGAGAGTCCTATAATTGATTATAGGCACGAGCTGGAGTAAATAGCTTCCCTCAAGAATACATGTTAATCTATGAGAAATCTGTCTGTTCTATATATATTTGCCACACAATAGACTATCTTATTTCACTTCAAATTTCCGCTGATTATCATTTCATATTATTTTGTACTCCGATTTAGTTTACTTTCACGTATGTTGAGGTACTATACGATCATTAATGCTTCTATTATGATTTACTTTGGCCAACTTCTTATTTTTTGTTGTCAGATTTTCATAAGGCTCATATCATATATTTATATCCCTATGGTATCATGCTATACTAAGTGAATACTTTGTGGTTACTTAAAAAAAAAGTGAATACCTTATGGTTTTGTTCATTCGGTTATTTTAGCTTTTAGGGTCTATTTACAATGCTTTTGAATTGGATATGACTGACTTCTAGAATGTGACTTCAATATTATTCTTGTTTTCTGCAAATCTTCTCTTTGAAAAACATTAGCTAGGAATGCAGTCAAGGAGAAGATTAACATCGGCATAATATCTCCTTATCGTGCTCAAGTAGCTGCAATTCATGAGAAGCTCTCAAGATACTATGATATTGACAAAGACATTGCCGTGGAAGTCAGATCTGTGGATGGATTTCAAGGCAGTGAAGAAGACATAATTATAATATCTACAGTCAGATCAAATGTCGATGAATCTGTTGGATTCCATTTGAGTCCACAGAGATTGAATGTGGCTCTGACACGAGCCAGGTTTAATTTATGTTCTTAGTTGTTGCTATTGCTTCTGTCCTTGGAGTTCAAGTAGCTTTAATAAATATTTATTAATAGATAATATGTTCAATATTCTTTTCCACTTTTTTCAGGCATTGCCTTTGGATAATTGGTAATGCAGAAACATTAATCAGAAGTTACTCCTTTTGGGAAACATTAGTTCAAAATGCCAAAGATCGTGGTTGTTTCTTCAATGCTGATGAAGATAGAATTTTGGCAAAAACAATATTGAATGTCAAAAATGAGCTTAATGAGATTGGTGATTTACTTAAAGAGGATTCTGTACTTTTCAGAACTGCAAGATGGAAGGTACATTCTTGTTTTGTCTGCATATAAGTAATTAGCTTTTATATATTATTGAGCACGTCTATCTCTTTTGGCATAGTTAATTGTATTGAGGTTCATAACTGTTTATAAAACATGTGATGATTAGCAATCCATAAACATCAGATTCAATCTTATTCATTTTCCCTGGTTCATACTGTTCTTGTTTAATCATTAACTTGAGTGATATATGGCAACGTAGGTGTGACAATTGACTCACTTTCAGATGTTTTTCCATTCTGTTCATGATGTGGTTTTGTTTATGAGATTTGAAGATCAGACAACATAGGTGTAGAAGGACAAAATTTCTGACATCCTTCCTCATGCTATTTTTTTTTCCAACATTTCGAAGGAGAGGAATGGCCACATTTTCCATTGGGCCAGAGTTTGCATATAAAATAATAGTCTTCAGGTTCTTTGCTTGCTTTGTTCTTGGGGTCGATATGTCCTTCTGCATTTATGCTGAAATTGGGGAAGGGAAATGCATCACTTAGGTATTGGGCAAAAATTTAGTTGCAGAGTTTCTCTGTTTATATGGTAAAATTAGTGGTACAGTTCACCATCATCATTATCATAATCAGAGCCTTATCCCATAATCGCATTATATGGGGTTGGCTACATGAATCTTCTTCTGTCAAAGATTTCTATCAAATGCTATATTTGTATTTAAACCTAAGAAGCTAATCTCCTTCTTAATAACATCTCACCATCTCATTTTAGGTCTACCCCGAACTCTTTTACTAGCATTCACTAAGATTTGGTCACATCTTTTAACCGGCGCCGAGTTAGGGCGACGGTGCACATGTCCAAACCACCTGAGCCTATTTTCTCTCATTTACTATCAATTGGAGCTATGCCAAGTCCTCACGGAATCGTTCATTACTAATCTTATCTTTCTTAGTTTTACTACATCCACCTTAGCATCCTCATCTCTACTGCATTTAACACATTGTTATGGGAAGACCTTCTGTGCTGCATGTGATAATATAGCAGACCAAACACAAGAACTATACATGGTAAAAAGAAATACATATTTAGTTTTCTGTACCAAACACCCGTGCAGAGCACCAAGTATATATAATAGCATAGTTTGATCAAAGTTACATGTTAGAAAGTCTGAATAGGCACAACCACGACTTAAATAAATTTAAAGCCCTTGAGGTCGCCCAACCTGAAGCCTTCACATAGCACGGGGTTAGCTTGAGTAGAGAACCATGTCAAGATGAAGAGTCTGAAATAGGTTCAAACAAAGGTATGAGTTTAAAAAGAACTCAGTAGGCAAACCAGCAAGATGTAAAGTACAAGAGCATAGAATATAGCATAGTTTAAGATGTTAGAAATATAGAAATTTTACAAGAGTACATCACGGGGAAGACTTAACAAGTTGCATGTTTACAGATATGCACGAATCATATTTCATAAACGTGATTGCTTGGCATGTATTCAAAATCTTGCAAATGACATTAACAAAGCTCTCAGGGGATGAATAATATATAGCTAACCACCTGCTGAAACATGATGTAACATATATATACGTACTCTAATTTGCCCAACTTAGTGAGCCTAACCACTTACGTTTTATTTATGAAATGAAACTGTCGTCACGGCTGACCACTCATACATGATGCCAACCATGAGGAGTCCTAACCACCTCTGAGAGAATGATCACATACCTTGCCAAGACAATCAGACATAGGATTTTCACAGGTTACCCAAAAAAGGTCTATAACAAACTCTTGGATCGAACATGCAGGCTCATAAACGGCACAGTACTGAGGGAATGAAGGATGACTCCCAAAAGTAGGGCTGTAAACGGATCCGGATAATATCCGGATCCGATTCAAATTCGTATCCGATTATCTGGATATTATCCGTTTAACAATATCCGGCGGAGCGGATTTCGGATACGGATATTATCCGGTTAATAAACGGAGCGGATACGGAAACAAGTGATCCGCTCCGTTTAAGATCCGCTCCGAAATGAAGTTATTTTTTACCATTAAATCTTAAATCTAATGATCCATATATAATTATAAATATATAATATATTTAATGTTAATCTTTTGTTTAGAGAGTATTTTTTTTATATTTATACTTTTTTATAATTTTTATAATTTTTTTGATTTTTTAATTTTTAGATCACTTAATATATTTTATTAAGCTTATATTTCCGAAGCGGATAATATCCGTATCCGCTCCGAATCCGAAAATTATCCGATTAAATTATCCGCTCCGTATTCGAATTATATTCGGAGCGGATACGAACTATCCGATTAACTATTCGGATCGGAACCGGAAAGTCCATATCCGCTCCGTATCCGCTCCGTTTACAGCCCTACCCAGAAGGGTCACAAAGGAATCGGTTCTGCCTACCTTAGTGTGGGGCAAGGTTTGGTGCATCGGCGATTCGGGCCGAATCAGGTTTTCCCTGATTTGGTTCGATTTGCCCGAATCGAATCGATTCGCATGGATGCGGCTAGAAACCTAGTTTCTGGCCCATTTCTTGGCCGATTCCCTTAAATCTGGCCTTTTTTTGAATAATTGTCTGGTTTAGGCCTTTTGTAAATATGTTTCATCATATTCGATGAGATTTATATCATGTAATTGCTATACAAACATTTATTTTCAATCAAAAAAAGCATTAGAATCGCGCATCGGGTTCGATTCGCCTGAATGACAGGATCCGGGTGCATCAACCCGAATCGCGCATCGGGTTTCTTGTGATCCGATGTGATTCGCCCGAATCGGCCGATTCACTCCGATGCGCCAAACCATGGGGTGGGGAACCAGTCAGAGTTCCATAGAGAACTGGGAGGCCAAATCCGCCAGGAAGTTGTAATGACTACAAGCTCAAAGGTCCACTGGGAATGTGGCCACCGAGGCTTTATAAGGGTTAAAGTTTTGAGTGGGGCGAAACTAACAAAGGGATATAGATACCTGGCCATCATGCAGGCCAAAGGAAGATACAAATCCAGCGGGGATTGACTGATGGGAGTATGAGTGGAAGATCTTCACATTACACTAGCACGATCTGTGGAAAAGCAAGAGTGATTTTGACATGCATAGGGATCCATGCCAGAAAGTTGGCAGGCCAAAGAAGTCAGATGATGACGACCAATCCATCAGTCTGATGAAAGCACAAGCACTACAAGATTATACTTAGCTCTGACCTAATAAGAGGACAAAGACAATAACGATTGGAGAACAAAGAAAATTTGAGTACTGAAGGCCCATCGATTACTGAACAATGGTCATATCGATTGGTGACTAAAACATTGATTGTTGACCAAAGCATTGGCTACTGATTAAAACATCGATTGATGACCAAAGGACGTCGATATACGAAGTTCCACTTCGACTGACAATGGTTTAAACAGAAACGGTCGAAGCTTCACTTCGTCATATACGAAGTCCCACTTCGTCATATACAAAGCTCCACTTCGACCGACAACGTTAAAAACAGAAACAGTCGAAGCTTCACTTCGTCATATACGAAGTCCCACTTCGTCATATGCAAAGCTCCACTTCGATCGACAACGTTCAAAGCTGACCAGTCGAAGCTTCACTTCGTCATATACGAAGCTTCACTTCGATCAGAAACAGAAATTCCCAACATGAAACTTAACTAAGGCCCATATATGGTAAATAACAAAGTACTTGTAACAAGGAATCCCTTAATCTCATATTTTAAATTTAAAATTTAAAGGAAATTAGTTAATACCAGGCTAAAAGGGGTTAAAGTAACTGAAAGAGTGTTACGGGGCAACTAAGGGTTTAAAGCTGGAACAGATTATTACAATTCTACCCCCCTTAAAATAAATTTCGTCCTCGAAATTCAAGATTGCTTACCAAATAATTGAGGGTAAGCATCCTTCAATCCTTGCTCCGACTCCCAAGTCTCTTCTTCTATACTGCCACTTCTCCACAACACCTTCACCAAGGGAATCTTCTTATTTCTTAGCACTTGTTCCTTGTTGTCTAGCGTTTCTACTGGTTGCTTTTCTACAGTCAGGTCTGACTGAAGTTATAATCCCTCGTGCTTGATGATATGAGTGAGGTCTGCTATATACTTCCTCAACATAGACACATGAAAGACATTGTGGATATGGGACCATGATGGTGTCAAGGCAAGTTGATAGGCCACCATCCTAATCCTAGCCAAAATTTCAAATGATCCCACATACTTGGGAGTGAGTTTTCTCTTCTTACTGAACCCCAAGACACCCTTAGTCGGGGATACCTTCAAAAGACATGATCTCCCACTGAGAATTCCAACGGTCTTCTCCTCTTATCAACATATCTCTTTTGTGTATCCTAGGCTGCCAAGATCCTTTACTCGATTAATTTGACCTTCTCTGTACAGTCTTGAATGAGATCTAACCCATATAAACTCTCGTCTCCTGCTCTAGACCAACAGGTAGGGGTTCTACAAGGCCTTCCATACAATGCTTCATGGGGTGTCATACCAATACTATAATGGTAACTGTTATTATAGGCAAATTCAACCAATGGTAGATAGTCATCCCAATTACCATGCCACTCAAGACTGCATGCCCTCAACATATCTCCCAGGGTCTTGATGGTCCTCTTAGTCCATCACTTTTGGGGTGGTAGACTGAGCTGAATTTTAACTGGGTACCCAAAGCTGATTGCAAGCTTCTCCAGGGCCTAGCTGTAAACCTGGAATCTCTGTCGGAAATGATGGACACGGGAATTCCATGCAATCTCACTATTTCATTGATGTATATTTGAGCCAAGCTTTCCACTGATTGGGTCTTGGTGAAAGCAAGAAAGTGTGCCGACTTGGTAAGTCTACCGACAATGACCTAAATGGCATCATGCTTCCTTCTGGTCCGAGGCAACCCTGATACAAAATCCATATTAATTTGATCCCACTTCGATACTGGAATTTCAATCATTTGCATCAAACCAGCTGGTCTTTGGCGCTCAGCCTTAACTAGCTGGAGGTCAAACATTTACTCACCATCTCTGCAATGTCCTTCATACCTAAAACTCCTTTTTTAAATCTTTGTACATCTTGGTATTGCCGGGGTGAAACGAATACATTGATTTGTGCTTTTTTGACAACAATAGCAACCTGGTTTCTTCATCCTTTGGCACACATCCGGCCTTGACATCTAATTACTGCCAAATCATCCCTAACAAAATCTGGCTTACTTAATAGTCCCTGTAATGTTTGGTCTTTCAATTGGGCGTCCCTGATTTGGTTCAAAAGTGTATATTCCACCATGGAACCAGGAAGCCTAATACTCCTTGCATCTTGACTAGGGGAGTAAGCAATCAATTCATCCATCTCTCTCCAATGTTGATGCAATTGCAAGGCCATAAGTGTCTTCCTGCTTAGAGCATCAGCCATAACATTATCCTTTCCTGGATGGTAATTCATTGAGAAGTCGAAATCCTTTAGTAACTCTAACAATCTGCGTTGTTTTAAATTTAGATCTTTTTGAGAGAAGATGTATTTTAAACTCTTATTGCGACGGTCCTCGTCGCTCAAACTCGTTAACCTAATAATGAGTTTGAGCTGACTCTATCTCCTGCGAACCGGCCGAAGCCTCGCAAGGGATATCAACACACACATGTCTGTGGAAATATAAATGAACACGTTGAACATATACATGAGATTCCATATCTTACACATACTCACATGAAATGCACATATCCAGTTCTGAACTAAAGTCAAAGTACATATTACAATGGCTTGGGACAAAAGCCAATGCACAACAAGGAAATTATTCTGCTGGAGGCATAGGCTCGACTCCGCTACGGTGCGGTCCCGAACTAGAAGAGGAACGAGAACCCTCTTGCTCTCCTTCACTTGGAAGAAGAAGGGGTGAGCCTCACAAGTCACTGGCTCAGTAGGGAATTTTCCTCAAAAACCAGGATAACAACGAACGTACAAAGGGAAGAGTAAAGCATGTATTCAAATAACAAGTAGCACTATCTAAATATGGTACTATAGTTGTAAATAAATAAACCATTTTAGAATATGTGCATGGTACAATCCTTAATAAATAAACAACAATTCACGTGCAAGTGTACAAGCTAAAGAAGGGCACGCCACACACGAGTCACGAAAGCTGGTTCGCGACACCAGCCACTGACTCGGACAAATCACACAAGACTACCTCTCAGTCTCGTAGCCACAGACGTAAGGTCTAGTTGAAGGTCCACCTCAACCAGGTCAAGAACTGGGGAGACCAACCAACACTACTCCTGTAAGCCACACAGCTATAGGCCTATGCCTGGCACCCTTAGGGACTCCGGCCCGAGCTCTCTAAAGTGAGGCAGTGGAAAATCAGACTAACTGGGGACCAGTACGTCCACCTGTGTCCGTCCCCCAACCACGAGCACTCTACAAGCGATTGCACACCCACAAACATGAGTCGCTGCCCATTGCTGTCTTTCCCTCCGCAGATGTGCAACTCAAGCACATAAGTGAGGGTGTCCAGAAG
This sequence comes from Colocasia esculenta, assembly GCA_014218235.1. Classification (NCBI taxonomy): domain Eukaryota; kingdom Viridiplantae; phylum Streptophyta; class Magnoliopsida; order Alismatales; family Araceae; genus Colocasia; species Colocasia esculenta. The sequence goes on along the minus strand of CM024763.1, from coordinate 1,235,483 downwards.
ACGACACAAACTTTGACTGTACACACCGTACCGGGACAACCCCGAGTACCACGTGCCTGGCTTACAATGAACCTGGGGTAACCGACTTAAGAGGTAACCACGGAAGGCGTTAAACAACCCAACTTGCTATGCACACATAACCACACAAATTCGACGTTTCCAATCACAATAAGTTCTGATGCACTACCTACATGCTTAAAATAAGTTAAACAACACTGCACAAGCAATGTGCAACTGGGAAGAGATAGATTGGCCGCAGAACCCCATAGCTCGGGTGGCCAATTTTGAAAACGCGACGAATACAGAGGCCGCTATTAAACATAATCACGACAGACCAACATGTCGCCTTTAAAAGTTGAATCACGACTGGACAAGTCATCGCGTTCAAAACGTGACGTCTGGGTCCGTCGCCATTCAAACCGAAGAATCACAACTCGTTTCTTCTCCTTCGGAAATCACAACAAACACCCACTACATGATGTAAAAGTTGTAAATAACCATCCACCTAATGGCTTAAACATGATTACTACTGTATATAAGCATTTCTACATTCCAAACGCTTTAAACCTAATCCACACAATCAAAATAAGGAGAAAGTCCCCTACCAATATGAAGAACACAAAACGACACTATCTTGGCGTTTCTTGCACTTCGAAGCACCTCCTCGCGCTGAATACACGTCGAAATACACACTAAAAGCCCTGAATCGTCAGCCAAAACCCTACAGAGCTCCTCCCCCTTTAGCCGAACTGTGCAACCTGCACTGTTTGGCCAATCTCGGAGCCAAAACACAACACAAGCTAAATCACGACGTGTCGGGCCATCACGTTTAAAACGCGACGTACCCTGCCGTCGCAATTAGGCCGCGACGCCCCTGCTTGTGCCACGCGGCGTGCATGCAGCTGTGCCCACGGAAAGCGGCGATTGAATCGCGATGCAGGAGGTGGTCGCGTTCATGCAGAATCGGGATGCCTGTGTTGGTCGTGTTCTTAATGGATGCGCCAGAGGTCTATTGGGCTCAGGTTTTCCAACCCTCCAGTCTTACACACCTGCTACACACAACCAAGCACAACCAATGGGCCACACACTGGCCCCCAAACCCATTAAACTACGATCCGAACGGTCAGATTATTACGTTACTATCACTTAAAAGAAATTTCATCCTCGAAATTCAGAAAGAATCCTCAAGAACAATTCATCACATATAAGACTATCACCTAAAAGAATTGAAAGCTTACTCAAACAAGTATGGATACGTTCTGTACATCTCTTCTGCCAATTCCTAGGTGTCTTCACCTCCCTGCCTGTTTTCCCATCTGATTTTTACCAGTTCTATATCTTTATTTCTCAACCTGTGTTCTTCGCCCTGTGATCAGCACTAGATACTTTGGCATAGACATATCTGGTTTCAAATTATCTTGAATGTAGCTAACAATTTGTAAAGGATCCCGAATGTATCTTCTCAACATGGAAACATGGAATACATCATGAGCATTTGTAAAATCTGCGGGAAGCTCCAATCTATATGTTGTTTCATCAATCCTCCCTAGAATTTGGAATGGACCTACATATCTTGGACTCAGTTTGCCTTTTTTGCTGAATCTCAAAACACCTTTTGTAGGAGAAACTCTTAAGAACACATAATTGCCAACCTCAAATTGCAGTGGCCTGCGTCTTGTGTTTGCATAACTCTTTTGTCAACTTTGGGTTGTTTGAAGCTTTTCTTTGATAAACTTGACCATCTTTGCACATTGCTGCACTAATTCCGGTCCCATAACTTGCCTTTCCCCTACTTCATGCCAATTCAAGGGTGTTCTACAAGGTCTTCTATGTAAAGCTTCATAGGGTGCCATTTCGATGCTTGTATGGCAACTGTTGTTGTAGGCAAATTCTACCATGCCGAAATGCTGCTCCCAACCGCCTCCCTAAACTAAACAACACGCTCGTAGTATATCTTCAATGGTCTAGATTATTCTGTCTGTTTGTCTGGGGATGGTATGCTGAACTGTACCTCAATTCAGTACCAACTACTCTTTACAAGTTTTTCCAAAAACTTGAGGTGAACTTGGGATCCCTATCTGAAACAATAGTCATTGAAATTCCATGCAACGACACAATTCTATCCACATATAATCTTGCCAACCTGTCCACTGCCCATGACATGCTCACTGCTAACAATCTGCACACTTTTGTCAACCTGTCAACAAAGACCCATATTCCATTGTGACCAAACGCTGTCTTGGGCAATCCTACTACAAAATCCATGGCTATGTCATCCCACTTCCACTGCAGAATGGGCAATGACTGTAATAAACCTCCTAGTTTTTAATTCTCTGCTTTAACCTGTTGGCATATTAAACATCTTGCTATGAATTTTTCTATTTCCTTTTTCATATTCGACCATCAGAAATGTTTTTTCAAGTCTTGATATATTTTTGTGCTACCCGGGTCAATAGTATACCTGGATCGGTGTGCTTCTTTCAACACTTTTTGCATTACTCTTGCTTCAGCTGGGACATACAATCGGTTCCTGAATTGACTACACAATCATCATCAATAGTAACATTTTCCATCTTCACAATTTCAACCAAATTCTTATCTATGTTCTGAGCTTCTATTATCTGCCAATACAAGGACGGTTCCACTGTGCTGCTAGCTAACACCGCTCGTCGCTGGTTGCTTGGATAAATAAGGAATTCTCTGCTACATCTTCGTATAATTTCCATTCCCTCATCATAATATGACTCATTACTGCCTTTCTACTTAAAGCATCTGCAACAATATTAGTCTTGCCCGGATGGTATGCTAAGTTAAAATCATAATCTTTCAAATACTCTATCCATTTGCGCTGTCTCAAATTCAAATCTTTCTGAGAGAATATATACTTCAAGCTTTTGTGATTCGTAAAGATTTCAAATCTCTCACCATACAAATAGTGCCTCCATAGCTTCAATGCAAACACCACTGCTGCTAGCTCTAGATCATGTGTGGGGTAATTTTCTTCATGCCGCTTCAATTGTCTAGATGTATAAGCCCCTACTTTTCTACGCTGCATTAATACCGCCCCAAGTTCTCTCTTAGAAGCATCTATGTACAACACAAAACCACCTCGGCCTGACGGTATCTCTAGTTTAGGTGCTGAAGTGAGCCTCTTCTTCAATTCTATAAAACTTCGCCGACAATGGGATGACTACACAAAAGGCACTTCTTTCCTGGTTAGTCTTGTCATAGGTGTTGTAATCTTCGAGAAGTCCTGAATAAATCGCCTGTAATACTCTGCCAAACCAAGGAAGCTTTTGATTTTTGATACAATCTTTGGTTCCTCCTACTTCATAATCGCTTCAACTTTAGCTGGATCTACTGCAACACCTTCCCCTGAAATCACATGCCTCAAAAATTGAATTTCCTTTAGCCAGAATTCACATTTACTGAATTTAACATACAATTGATGATCCCGCAATGTTTGCAAAGTGATTCTCAAATGAGCTGCATGTTTCTCTTTTGAGGCTGAATATACCAATATGTCATCTATAAATACCACAATGAACTGATCTAAATATGGATGAAATATTCTATTCATCAAGTTCATAAAAGCTGCTGGTGCATTGGTTAGCCCAAATGGCATAACCACATACTCATAGTGCCCATACCTTGTTCTAAAAGCGGTCTTATTAATGTCTTCTTCTCGATTCTCAGCTGGTGATAATCTGATCTCAAATCTATTTTGGAAAACACTTTTACCAACTGTAGCTGATCAAACAAATCATCAATGTTAGGGAGTGGATATCTGTTCTTGATGGTAACCTGATTCAATTGTCGGTAATCTATAAACATTCTGAGGCTGTCATCTTTCTTTCTTACAAACAGAGCTGGTGCTCCCCATGATGAGTGACTAGGCTGAATGAAATTTTTTTCTAGCAATTCTTGTAACTGTCTTTTCAATTCCTTTAACTCTGCAGGTGCCATCCTGTAAAGTGCTTTTGAAATCGGCATACTTCCCAGTTGTAATACCACTGCAAAGTCTACCTCTCTATGCGGGGTCAATCCTGGTAACTTTTCTGGGAAAACATCCATAAACTCTTTAACCACTGATACCATCTCTAAAATAGTTGCTCTCTGGGCTGCCTCCTCTACCATCCCGCACATAAGAGGAATTACTACATCCTGTAACTCCAGTCTCAATTCTCGGATGAACTATTCCACCATCATAGCATTGTTAGTGACTACATAGGGTGCATACTTGCTCAAAGCCATAAACCTTATTTGGTATTCCAATACTGACAAGTTCCTTTACTGTAGTGTCCTGAATTGTTCTCTCTTAGCTTGTTGAATTTGTACTGGAAAGAATGTATTGTTAAACACTTCTAAAAATTCTGGCCAAGTAATATTATCTTCCGCTTGACTTGCAAACACGGTCTGCATCTTGAGTCTCCAGTGCAAATCTCCGCAACTAGTAGGTGGCCAATATCACCCTATCGGCCTGTGGACATCTCATAGTGACAAAAACTCTTTCAATTTTATGTACCCAATGCTCCGCCGTATCTGGATTCGGATCTTCTGAATACGTAGGTGGCTGCAACCGCAAATACCTCTCCACTAGTACTGTAGACTCCTCTACACTGGCTGGTCGTACTGGCACAACTGGAGGCATGGTATAACATGTGGTATCTCAACTCCAGGTGGTGGTGGGGGTGGTGCTGATGGTATCGGTACTGCCTCTTCCTCAACTGGTGGTTCTGCAACTACTGGCTGAACCGGTGGCTGCTGATCTAACCTTGTCCGAATTTCTGTAATGCTTTCCTACGACCTTTCAATCAGTTGATGTGTAGATTCCTCGGGCTCATCTCCACAACCTCCCCAATCCCTTCTATCAGTCATTTCTGATCCTGCACATACATCATTCCAACCCCATAACACAACAAATCATTACAAAACTAGGACCAACTGCCAGTAGTAGACTAAAGTAGAGACCAAGCTATGTACAACTTTTGTTCCTTCATATTTACACGAATCTGATACCAACTGTGACGGTCCTCGTCGCTTAAACCTGTTAACCTAATAACGAGCTTGAGCCGATTCCGTCTCCGCGAACCGACCGAAGTCTCGCAAGGGATATCAACACACACATATCCGTGGAAATATAAATGAATACGTTAAACATACATGAGATTCCATATCTTACACATACTCATATGAAATGCCCATATCCAGTTCTGAACTAAAGTCAAAGTATAGATTACAACGGCTTGGGACAAACCCCAATGCACAACAAGAAGGAAATTACTAATTTACTATGGAGGCGTAGGCCCGACTCCACTACGATGCCGTCCTAAACTAGAAGAGGGACGAGAACGCTACTGCTCTCCTTCACTTGGAAGAAGAAGGGGTGAGCCTCACAAGTCACTAGCTCAGTAGAGAATTTCTCCAAAAGTCAGGATAACAACGAACGTACAAAGGTAAGAGTAAAGCATGTATTCAAATAGTAAGTAGCACTATCTAAACATGGTATTATAGTTGTAAATAAATAAATCATTTTAGAATATGTGCATGGTACAATCCTTAATAAATAAACATCAATTCACGTGCAAGTGTACAAGCTAAAGAAGGGCACGCCATACATGAGTCACGAAAGCTGGTTCATGACACCAGCCACTGACTCGGACAAAACCACACAAGACTACCTCTCAGTCTCGCAGCCACGGACGGAAGGTCCAGTTTCCTCCCCACCTCAACCAGGTCAAGAACTGCGGAGACCAACTAACACCACTCCTGCAAGCCACACAGCTGCAAGCCCATGCCTGACACCCTTAGGGACTCCGGCCCGAGCTCCCTAAAGCGAGGCACTGGAAAACCGGACTTGTTGGGGACCAGTACGTCTACCGGAGTCCATCCCCCAACCACGAGCGTGCTACAAGCGACCGCACGCCTATAAACACGAGTCGCTGCCCATTGCCGTCTTTCCCTCCGCCGGACGTGCAACTCAAGCACATGAGTGAGGGTGTCTAAGAAGACGACACAAACCTTGACGATACACACCGTACTAGCTCATAATGAACATGGGGTAATCGACTCGAGAGGTAACCACGAAAGGCATTAAACAACCCAACTTGCTATGTACACATAACCACACAAATTCGACGTTTCCAATCACGATAAGTTTCGATGCATCGCCTACATGCTTAAAATAACTTAAACAACACTGCACAAGCAATCTGCAACTAGGAAGAGGCAGACTGGCCACAGAACCCCACAGCTCGGGTGGCCACATCTGAAAACGTGACGAACATAGATGCCACTATTTAAACATAATCGTGACGGACCAACTCGTCGCCTTTAAAAGCTGAATCGCAACTGGACAAGTCGTCGCGTTCAAAATGCGATGTCTGGATTCGTCGCCTTTCAAACTGAAGAATCACAACATCTTTCTTCTCCTCCGGAAATCATAACAAACACCACGTAGATGTAAAAGCTGTAAATAACCATCCACCCAATGGCTTAAGCATGATTACTACTGAATATAAGCAATTCTACATTCCAAACACTTTAAACATAATCCACACAATCAAACAAGGAGAAAGTCCCCTACCAATATGAAGAACACAAAAATGACACTATCTTGGCGTTTCCCGCGCTCCGAAGTACCTCTTTGCGTCGGATACATGTCGAAATACACACTAAAAGCCTTGAATCACTTGTGAAAACCCCACAGAGCTCCCCCCCTCAGTTAGAGCCAAAACACAACATAGGCTAAATCGCGACGTATCGGGCCGTCGTGTTTAAAACGTGACGTACCCCGCCGTCGTAATTAGGCCGCGACGTCCCTACTTGCGCCACACAACGCGCATGCAGCCGCGCCCACGGAAAGCGGCGATTGAATCGTGACGTAGCAAGTGGTCGCGTTCATGCAGAATCGTGACGCCTGTGTTGGTCACGTTCTTAATGGACGCGCTAGAGGTCTGTTGGGCTCAGGTTTTCCAACCCTTCAACCTCACACACTTGCTACACATAAACAAACTCAACCAAACACAACCAATGGGCCACACAGTGGCCCCCAAACCCATTAAACTACGATTCGAACGGTCAGGTTATTACACTTATGGTCAGTGAATACTTCAAATTACTCTCCATAGAGATAGTGACGCCAAACCTTAAGTGCATGCACAATAGCTATCAGTTCCAAATCATGAGTTGGATAGTTCTTTTCGTGATCTTTTAGTTGCTTAGAGGCATAAGCCACTACCTGCCATACTGCATCAAAACACAACCAATTCCCTTAAGAGATGCGTCAGTGTAAAGCACGAAACCTCTTGAGCCCTGAGGTAAAGTGAGCACAAGCGCCTCAAAATGAACCTAATTTGTCAATCTGTAAGAGATTATTTATTGAATGAAAATTTAATCATGTGTATTCTAACCTAATATGTTAAAAAATTTATTCATGGATGAACTGCAAATTAAAATCAAATCGCACATTATTTATAGACAAAAGATGTCTAGATTTAACTAGATGTATGAAATTTAACCCGAAAAATTGTGCAGTTATCAGCGCTGAGGTGAGTTTTTCTTTCAATTTTTGAAAATTGAGCTCACAGTCACTGGTCCACATATAAGGTACTCCTTTCCTAGTCAATTGTTTCATGGGTAATGTCAACGAAGAGAATCCTTCAATGAATCTTCGGTAATACCCATCCAGTCCTAAGAAACTCCTGACTTCGGAGGGATTCTTGGGTTGTTCCCATTCAAAATAGCCTCGACCTTGCTGGGATCCATAGACACACCATTCTCTGGAATCACATGCCCTAGAAATTGCACTTCTGATTGCCAACATTCACACTTACTGAATTTAGCATATAGTTGATTTTTCCTCAGAGTTTCTAATACCATCCTCAAGTGTTCTGCATGCATTTCCTTCGTGGGGGAGTAAACTAGAACATCATCTATAAACACCACCACAAAATTATCCAAGTAGGGTTGAAAAATTCTATTTATCAAATCCATGAACACTGCTGGTGCATTGGTTAACCCAAATGGCATCACTAGAAATTCATAGTGCCTATAACGGGTT